>NW_021027363.1:754946-772563 GCF_004153795.1 Camellia sinensis | reverse complement strand
TCATAGCTCAAGCATTAAGAGTTGCTCCAAATATTGCTCATAATAGGTTAAACTCAATATAATCTCATGGAGCTAATGTAATTCCTAAAAAAAATGAAACATGTTCAAGGTATAGCAATCCATATGCCAAGAAAAATCATGAATTTCAATATGTACCACACATTTAAGCATAAGCATGATTTTTAGGTAAGAGCATCATCAAAGAGTATACATTGCAAATCATATGAAGTATAATCAATCTTTTTCATATCAAAGTAATAACAGTATTAGCTCAAGGGATATAAGATAGAATTTTTACCTCAAAAGTTTAATAGAGTATATGAGGCATACCTTAGGTTCAAGAGATGGAAGTTTTTCAATCTTTAATTTTCTTTCATGGGGAGTTCATCTCAAAAGGGTTTAACTAGTATGTTAGCAAAGTGATTTCTCCCCCTAAGTTGGTGCTACCCTTTTCTAATGTGATTTGTGTAAATATAGCATTCATAGAACAATCACTATTACTCAATAAAAATACAGCACAAATCACTTCATATCACAAACTCAAAAGGTGAAAAATAATTCAATGAACAAACAAGAGTTTGAAATACTATTTTTCAGAATTTTCAAGTTGTAACACATAGCATAAGAAAATAGTGTTATGCTCTTTGTTTTATTAAAAAATGATGCAACAATCTCGTTTAATCACATAACATTATCAGGTTTAACAAGTATGTTAGCAAAATGATTTCTCCCCCTAAGTTGGTGCTACCCTTTTCTAATGTGATTTGTGTAAATATAGCATTCATAGAACAATCACTATTACTCAATAAAAATACAGCACAAATCACTTCATATCACAAACTCAAAAGGTGAAAAATAATTCAATGAACAAACAAGAGTTTGAAATACTATTTTTTAGAATTTTCAAGTTGTAACACATAACATAAGAACATAGTGTTATGCTCTTTGTTTTATTAAAAAATGATGCAACAATCTCATTTAATCACATAACATTATCAAAAAGCGTTTTCATCAATTCAAACCACATACTCAAGTGTGATAAAACATTTTACTCAATGTGGAACACAACATGAATGCTATAAACAATTAATTCAACAATTTATCAATCAAAAGCATTTCATGAGATGAATGCCAATATAATCCATATTCAAAAGATATTCAATATGATAGATGCAATGTCTCTATAAATGTATGATACTTCTTTTCATTTAGACATTGCTGATTGATCATAATCAATGAATTTCATAACTCATTCAAATATTCCAATGTAAAGCATATAAGCATGAAAATTTCATATTGAGCATATTCTTGAGATCATAAATGTACAATTCAAAATATAGACAGTATACTCAAAAACATGCTATGACATCAAAATTGATTCTACAAAGATATGACTCAAAAAGGAATTAACATATTAGTATGAAGTCTTATATAAGATGTGAAAAGTATGCTCACAAAAAATATTTATCACTTTTTATCTCCTTTTCTTAGCAATGGATGACATGATATACAATGTTAATGAATACATGAATCATTCATATTCTAATAGGCATTCATCAAAATAATATAATTCTCATTTTTGAGTTCAATGAAGGTTTGAAAGAAACTAGCAAAACATGACTTAGCAAACTTAGTACAATTAGGTTACATGGAAGCAATGATTAGACACAACCTATTGTACACAAATCACACCTTAAAGAATATAGAACTTTAAGCTTAAAGGTGTGTTAGGAGTTATACTTTCATTTACCTCTTTGGAATCTTCACCCATACATTACCTCTATTGTTCATCTTGGTGATTTTCATTTCATCATTCTTCTTCTTCTTGTAAGGGCTGATTTTGCTCTTTAGATTAAACACTCTTGTTGTGCATTTCCTCTCGAAGTCCTTGGTGTTCTTTGAGATTCCACTTACAAAATATCTTGATTTCTTTCTTGGTACCCATACTTTCTTGGGTCCATAGGGATTAGTCTCAAAAACATTTAATCTCATAAAAGGTTTAGGAGGATCAAAATCAATGCCTACTTGGTCAAAAACACATTTTTTATTTCCAAGTAGCTTGTTGAGATTTTCTTTTCCTTTTACAAAATTTTCAAAAGTTTCGTTTCAATCCTCAACATTATTTTTCAAAATGTTTTTCTCATTGGTAATAAACGTAAAGTCATTTTTCAAAGTAGCATTTTTCATTTTTAAAACACTCACATCATTTGAAAGAGAAGTAACTAATTTCTTTAATTTAGAATTCTTAACATAAATGTTTCTAAATATGTCATGTAATTCATTGAAAGCACTTTCAAGTTTTACATAATTAGAAATTACCTCACCTTGAGTGATTTTTTTTCTTCAAGAGCCATGAGACACAAGTTGGCTACTTCATCATTTTCTCCTCCAATGGCTTCCTTTTTGCTGTCATCCATCATTGAAAGTTCATGAGCCATGAGTGAGCCTAGGAGTTCTTCAATGCCTAATTTTGTTAGGTCTTCTGCTTCTTGGATAGCTGTAACCTTAGCTTCCCATTCGTTCGGCAAAGACCTAAGTATTTTTCTCACAAGCTCACCATTAGTATAAGATTTACCAAGAGATTTTAGAACATTAATAATATTGTTAAATTTATAAAACATCTCAGAAATAGATTCAAATGATTCCATAGTAAAGAGTTCATAATCATGAATAAGCATGTCAATCTGAGACTCTTTTATTTGGCTAGTTCTTTCATAGATGATTTCAAGTTTATCCCAAATCTCTTTAGCAGTAATACACCCAGAAATTCTATTGTACTCATTTGCATCTAGTCCACACACAAGAATAAGCTTGGCTCTAGCATTAGCTTGAAAGAGTTTATAATCACGATCATCCTCAAGTTTAGGCACACTGATATGGTCTACTACCTTGGTAGGCATTTTAGGACCTTTAGTGATAATGAGCCACAAAGCATAATTGGTAGCTTGAAGATACAAAGTCATTTTTTCTTTCCAATGAATGTAATTACTACCATCAAAGAGAGGTGGCCTATTGCTAGCTTCTCCTACAGTAGAGTAAGTAGAATACATGGTTGCTATGGACCAAAAACTCAAGATTGTTAAATCTAAACAAGAGCCCCAAACTCTGATACCAATTGTTACCCAAAAAGCAACCTAAGAGGGGAGGTGAATTAGGTTTTTATAATTAAAATTAATAATACCCCAATAAAATTAACTACTAGTACAATAAATTATTAACAAGCACAATGATGAACTTAGCAGTAAATGATCAAGCAAAATAACAATGAAGTATAACTAACATACAGGGTAAATCAAAAGATTAACACATGAATATTAGATAGCTATAGCAGTAGTAGGAAAGTAAAGAGATTAGGGAAGATGAAACAAACAGATTTATAGTAGTTTGGCTTTAACCAAGTCTACATCCACTCCTCAAGTTTCATTTGGGATTTTCCACTATCTTCTAGCTTCACAGGGGTGCTAGCAACCTCTTTACAAATGAAGCAATCCTCCACGGATTTTACATAGACTTCACAAGCCCAAACCCTTGCAAATCTTAGGTAATTCACAATCACTCTCAAGATTTCAAGAACACAGTGTTTGCAACACTTTTGCAAGATTAAATGGTATTTTTGCTTTCAAAGAAAGCTTACAATAAATATCTCTCAAAGATAGATATATAAAATGAAACTTTGATTTTTCTGTAAATCTCACACAAGAAAGATGAGCTTAATACTATAAGGCTCAGTGTATAATTTCTGAGAATAGATGTGAGTGATCATAGATCAAAGAATATTTTCAGATTTTTTATTGTAACTTGTTTACATTAGAGACTTTGGTATATATAATGAAAATTATAACCGTTTATAGCCGTTGTAGTCATTTGAATTGATAGCTGTTTATAGTCGTTGTACTTCCATCATTACTAATTTGAATATCTTTCACTTCATCATTACAAATTTGAATATCTTTCACTTAAACCTTTTGAGGCCTGCTGCTGTGCTAGGCTATTTGAACCTTTGTTTTGGGCTGTTTAAACTCCTGATTTAATCAAATATTAAATACATTCTAACAACATTTAGGATAAAGATTTAGGTGAGAAATAATGGGACAAAATAAATTTTGATTCTATTTTTCTCTTTCAAATAAATCATCAAAATAAATTTTGATTAAAATATAATTAAATAAATCATCAAAATAAATTTTGGATTCTATTTTTCTCTTTCAAATAAATTAAAACATAATTAAATAAATCATCAAAATAAATAAGTCTAACACAATTAAAACAAAACAACTACACATGTTCAAATAAATCCGGATACTTGGAGCGGACCTCCGCTTCCCTTTCCCAAGTCGCTTCCTCAATCCCATGGTGTCTCCACAACACCTTCACTAACGGTACGGTCTTTCCCCGCAACACTTGTTCTTGGGTATCCAAAACTTGAACCGGTCGCTCTTCGTAGGAGGCATCATCATCTACCTCCAAATCAACCCAATCTAATACATGAGAAGGGTCGGGTTCATACTTCCTAAGCATCGACACATGAAATACATTGTGAACTCCCGAAAGTTGTGGTGGCAAAGCTAACCGGTGTGCCACTTCCTCGGTTCTCTCCAATATCTCAAAGGTCCAATGAACCTCAGAGACAACTTTCCGCTCTTGCCGAATCTCATTAAACCCCGTCTAGGTGAGATCTTAAGGAAAACATGATCACCCACTTCAAAGGACAAAGGTCGTCTCCTCTTATCGGCGTAACTCTTCTGTCGGCTTTGGGCCATAGCTAACCTCTCCCGAATGAGGGAAACTTTCTTGGTTGTCTCTCTAACTATTTCTGGACCCAACAACGGTGCATCCCCCACCTTGGCCCAACAGATTGGCGATCTACAAGGTCGGCCATACAAGGCCTCAAATGGTGTCATCTCTATGCTAGCCTGATAACTATTGTTGTAGGCAAATTCAATCAACGGTAAGTGCCTCTCCCAAGACCCCTTGAAATCTAGGACACAAGCTCTAAGCATGTCCTCCAAAATCTGAATGGTGCACTCCGATTGCCCATCGGTTTGAGGGTGATAAGCGGTGCTAAAAGTCAACTTGGTTCCCAATGCCTCTTGAAGGCTTTGCCACAACCGGGCAGTAAAACGAGGATCCCTATCCGACACAATGGTTACTGGAACCCTATGAAGCCGAACTATCTCCCTAACATACAACTCTGCCAAGTGCTCAACTGAGTTGCTAGTTCGCATAGGAATGAAGTGTGTGGATTTAGTCAACCGATCAACAATTACCCAAATGGTATCAATGCCCCGCTGTGTTCTAAGAAGCCCAACTACGAAGTCCATGGTAACGTGCTCCCACTTCCACTCGGCTATAGGTAAGGGTTATAGCAAACCCGCTGGTCTTTGATGTTCGGCCTTCGCTTGCTGGCAAGTAAGGCACTTTGACACAAAGGATGCGACATCCCGCTTCATGCCCCTCCACCAAAACTGACGGCTAAGGTCACGATACATTTTGGTGCCTCCTGGATGTACCGCCAAGCGTGAATGATGGAACTCCCGAAGCATTTCCTCTATACACGATTTAGGCACAAACAGATGATCTAGATAACGTATACTCTGATATGAGTGAATGTTCAAACCCTTCTCTTCCTTCTCGTTGGAGATTCTATTACGAATTGACTCTACTTCCTGGTCTCCTTGTTGTGCCTCTATGACTTTGCTAATCAAGACAAGTTGAGTACTCAAACTAAACAATGTTGCACCTTCTTCGGATTCACCCAGTTGCAATTCAAACTTGCTGACTTCACCTAACATAATCCACTCCCGAATGGCCACACTCGCCAAGCTACTCACGGTTTTTCAGCTTAAGGCGTCGGCCACTACATTGGCTTTCCCCGGGTGATAGTGTAACTCAAAATCGTAGTCTTCTAAAAACTCCATCCACCTCCGTTGACGTAGATTCAAATCTTTTTGGGAAAAAAAATACTTCAAGTTCTTATGGTCCAAGAAAACCTCAAACTTCTCACCATACAGGTAATGCCTCCAGATTTTCAAGGCAAACACTACCGCGGCTAGCTCTAAGTCGTGGGTAGGGTAATTTTTCTCATGGGTTTTCAATTGTCGTGAGCCATAGGCAACAACCTTCCCTTTTTACATCAAGACACAACCAAGCCCATCCCGAGACGTATCACAAAAGACGGTGTAACCCAAACCTCTCTCCGGAATGATCAATACCGGTGCCGTGGTCAATCTAGTTGTGAGTTCTTGAAAAGACTTTTCACAAGCCTCACTCCATACAAACTTAACCCCCTTTCTAGTTAACCTAGTCAAAGGTGCGGCTAATTTAGAAAAGTCCCTCATAAAACGTCAATAGTACCCTGCCAAACCCAAGAAACTCTGGATCTCGAAAATACTTTTAGGTTGCTCTCAATCTTGTACAGAGTCTATCTTCGAAGAATCTACAGTTACTCCTTCACTTGATACTACATGGCCCAAAAACTTCACCTCGGTGAGCCAACACTTGACACCACATGGCCCAGAAACTTCACCTCGGTGAGCCAAAACTCACACTTCTCAAATTTGGCATAACACTGATGCTCCCTAAGCAAGTCAAGCACTATCCTCAAGTGAGTCTCATGTTCCTCCTTGGAGGTCGAATAGATAAGGATGTCGTCCACGAGACGACCACAAAACGATCCAAGTACTCCCTAAATACTTGGTTTATCAAATCCATAAAGGAAGCCAGTCCGTTAGTCAACCCAAATGGCATTACTAGGAACTCGTAGTGGCCATAACGCGTATGGAAGGCCATTTTCTGGATGTTCTCCTCATAGACTCTCAACTGATGGTACCCTGACCTCAAGTCTATCTTCGAAAAGCAACAAGATCCTCTAAGTTGGTCGAATAAGTCGTCTATCCTGGGTAAAGGGTATTTGTTCTTGACAGTGACTCGGTTCAACTTGCGGTAATCTATGCACAATCGTAACGACCCATCCTTCTTCTTTGCAAAGAGAGCCGGCGCTCCCCAAGGCGACATACTAGGGCGAATGAAGCCCTTGTCTAAAAGCTCTTGGAGTTGAATCTTCAACTCATGTAACTCCGCGGGTGCAAATCTATACGGCGCCATAGAAATTGGTGCCATTCCAGGCACTAAGTCGATGGTGAACTCAATCTCCCGGTGGGGTGACAAACTAGTAATGTCCTCGGGAAACACGTCCGGGTATTTACACACTACCCTCGGCAACTCAACTCCAGTTCCGCCACTCCATTATCCAAAAGAGTAGCAAGAAGGCCGCTAAGCTCATTCCTACCGCGAGGATCAAATACTGGTGACGAGACCTTATCAACCCGGTCTCCCAGAAAATAAAAACAATCTCCACTCGAGGTGCACACTGTGACCCTCTGCCAAAAACAATCAATCACTGCCCGATACGAAGATAACCAATCCATGCCTAGAATGATATCAAAATCGACATGTCTAGCAACACAAAAACAAACGAGAGTCTACGCCCAACAACCTCTATCTTACAATCATGACAACCCCGATCTAAGTCAACGGTACCCCTAACAGGAGACTTTACTCTGAGTGAAGATGCTAACTGTGCCACCTCTAGCCCCAATGCAAATGTGAATGCAACAGATATGAATGAATGAGACGCACCCGTATCTATCAACACACCGGCTAAAGAATTACACACAATAAAAATACCTCTCACAATGGAGAGCCCTGGCAACTGCTCTGGCGCAGTAACTGCATACACGCGCCCCTGTGGCCTCTGCTCAACCTGCTCATCCCTCGAAGCATAGGCCTACTGTACTGACTGAGTCGAAGCGGCTCCCTCATGAACTCGTGATGACTGAGCTGAGTGAGCCTGTTGATGGCTCTGTGTCTGCCTAGACCCTAAAGCGCCAGAAGCGCCTCCTAACTGAGGGCAAGTTCCCTTCATGTGCCCTGACTGACCGCACTGAAAGCAAGTAGGCCCCTACCCTCTACTCTAAGACTAACCCTGTGATCAGTTAGGTGGTGGTGGTGGTGGCAACATCTGTTGTCCTCCTCCCTTCTGTGAACATGCAAAGGCCTTGTGACCCGGTTGGCCACACTTGAAGCAAGAAAACCCGCTTGGTGCACTTTTCCCCGTGCCCTTACTAGGCAACAGGAAAGTAGACCTAGACTATTACGACTGAAACTGGGATGAAAAGGTGCTCTTACTCTTCTTGTTAGGCCTAAAGTCCCCCCGTGACCCTTGGCCCCTAGACCTCGAATTCTGAAGTCTTTCATCCTCGGCCTCCACAATAATCTCCACGTGTGCGGCTGCTTCCACTAGGCGATCATAATCCAGAATCATGTTCACGGCAACCTTGAACAAGATCTTCGTCGTCAACCTCTGCTTGAACTCAAAGCAATGGCACTCCTCCGTTGCTACCAATTCCGGTGCAAACCGGGACAAGCTAGAAAAGGCCGCTTCAAATTCGGCCATGGACATATTTAGTTACTTAAGGTCCTTGAATTCTTGTTTCAACCTCTCCCTAGCCGTAGGAGGTAGGTACTTGTCTTGGAAGGCCACCACAAACGCCTCCCACGTTGGTTCTATTCGGCCCTTAGCATACTTCCACCATTGGCCTGCGTCACCCTTGAGATAATAGCTAGCAAGGGTCACCCTCAACTCACCATCCTCAATGTGAAGCATTTCGAAGGTCTTCACGGTTTGTTCAAGCCATTCGTTCGCTTTCTTTAGATCAGGGCCGCCATAGAATTCATCCGGCTTGGCTCGCAAAAACTCCCTCGTAAGGAAGCTTGCCCTTGTCTCCGTAACATTTTCCCTAGCTTGGGTCTCTGCCCTAAGTATGTTCATGGACTCCCTCAATGACCCTGTCATCTCCCGGGCTAGAGCCCCTATTGCGGCTTGGCTGGCTTACCCTGGCACTTTCGCTTGCCCCACTTGTTCGGCCATGTTAGCTTGGCCTACACCCTCCTCTTGCACCGGTATCTCATGTTCAAATGAGTATTGATCTAGGCAAACCTCGACCTCGCCTTCTGCCCCTACCACCTCGTGTTCAAATCCTTCCAGACATCCTAATTGAGAATCAAAGTAGACAACTTAGCACATCATCCCAAATGTGCTTGCAACTTGCCTCACTCGTGAAACTATAGCAATTCCATACACCTTATCACACAAATAATTTAATTCACTCCACATAAGCACTTAGTCACATAAACACATACGAATCATCCTTTAGTGATGAGATTCGTCCCATGAGAAATCAAGAATTCTTAGTAGAATGAGTATTGATCAAGTATCCTTCCATTAAGACCTCGAGGAATCTAATAGGTGCAACTAACATCCCAAAAGTCTAATCTCATACCCACATAGTCACATAAGCATGCTATCACATAATCACAAATAAACAAAACATTTTCTAATCATGCAAAATGAACCCATTGTGGTATGACAACTATTTCCCGCGAGCCCCAAGTATTCAAACCCGGTAGCTCTGATACCAAGTTGTAACGCCCCAAAATAATTCAACATGAACTACCCACATTAATGAACATTCTCTAAACAAATAACGATAATCCTTCCATCTTCACATCTTTGATAAATAAGTGTAATACAAAAGTTCCACGTGCGATATACATTCAACGAAACAAAAGAATACATGAATCTATAGCATGTGAAACATATAGTCTCAAAATAGAAATCAAATAAAGAAATGCCCTTACGGCCTTACATCTTCCAAGGCTATAGCTCGGTTACACAAAAAGGTCTCTCGGATCCATACCAAATTAGCCCTAGGCTTTACAAAAATCACAACAAAAGAAAGAGTGTTCTACTCTTCACCAAACATATCCGCACCTTTAGCTCGACGGGATCACAACATCTTTACCTGCATCAAAACCCATAGGGGTGAGCATAAAGCCCAGTAGAGAGTTCTAACAAAGTATATACAATTATGCCAATTCCCTCAACATTTAAAAATGCAAATGTAAAGCCTTGCAAGTGCCAATAATGAAGGAAAATTTTATTTCAATGCACTATTTAAAAATCATCATGATCTTCATAATATTTTCCACATCTCACCAATTTCACAATTTCCAATATTTAAATCAATAGGGACGGTAAATACGACACTGGTAATCCCTAGGCTGGTGTCTGCAAGTAGACTCTACAAGTACTACCAAATTGTCATTTTTACCGGTATTAATTGGAAGGCTCGACACCTATCCGCGTGGATTTCTGGTCTTTCACCAAGAACACTCAGGCCAACTTATGAAAGTCATATACACCCCCTAACTGGACTTACAAACGTATTTACCCCTTTCACATTTCCGTTAGTTCACCTTACAATATAATCTTTCTCAAAGTAAACGTTTTCCAATTCATTTTAAGATGTGTAATAATGATAATAAATCAAATGAGAACATGATGCTATGCACATTACTTCATAACATTTCTCCTTTTCAAACATCTCTACAACAATATCAATTTATCACTTTTATCATTTCTTCTCCTCAACATTATTTCATAAATAACCATGCTATCAATTTATATCAACAACAACCTCTCATCATGCCCAAACCTCAACAAGCTAGCCCCTTCAAGGCTACATGAGATGTTTTCAACATTAAACTATAAGATTTAACAATTCATACACTCCATGGTGCACAACCATTTGCCATTTACAACAATACATGTTCAACTGTTAATGGTTATATCAACATAATATCTGTGTTATCCCTGTTCCGTAATATGTTAATTGGTCCTTAAAATGAGTATGATTATGTGTTTAATATGATTTTGTGTGCAAGTATGTGAAAATATGTGGTTTTGAATTTCTATCTATTTACCGTAGGAATATCTGTTTGATTATTTGCTTTCGAAATTAAATTGAAGGCCTTATCGGCCACCGAAACCAAAAATTGATTGCGCCATTGTGATTGGCATAACTTTTAGAGCCTACGGTGAAGTTTAATTGAAAAATTGATTCAGACCAGATTAATCATAAGTTTATTAAATTGGCGAATTAGTGTCCAATTATTTCTTATTATTAAATTGTGGCTAGTGGAAATTTATGTAAAAAGGCACTATACACTCAATTTTCTCATTTTATCTTCATTTGGGCTGATCAACTCTCTAGAAAGAGAGAAGGTCGGCTGTTAGAGAGAGAAAGGGAGAGACTTGTGCAATTTTTGGCTCAAGCTTGGGGATTTGAAGATTTAACTCAAGAATTAGAAATTCTAAATTAAATTTTGAGTTAACTGTTTAGTTATGAATTTTAAAAATAATTTTTTAATTGAGTTTTGAGTTATAAATTTAGTTGTGATTTGAGTGTGGAGTTATGTTTTGAATTTAAAATATTAAAAAAATAAAATATTTAAAAACTATTTTAAAAATAAAATAAAAAATGAAAAAATGTTTAAAATAAAAGTTATATATTTAATATAAAAAAATAAATTTTTTAAAAATTTTAAAATACTTTTAAAAAATAAAATTTTAAAATTTTAAAATACAATGCAAAATTTAAAAATTTAAAATTCGTTTTTGTGCGGGGATGAAATATCCTTCGTTTTCCGTACTCTTTGAACTCAAGCTTCACGTAACGACGTCTGACCTGGAAACAGAGAAACGGTGAGCTTCCCGGCAATCTGTTGCCGGATAGACCCTCTGACGATCAAATCAGATCACTTAAAGAGGAAGTAGAGAGCTCTTTTTTAGAAAAAGAGAGAGAGTTATTCAAAATTGCTTACCTCCAACGTCCCCCCTTCTTCCTTTTTCTAGGTTGGCCATGCAGCCTCATGGATTATGCGCACACTACCTCTGCTGTCCTTCCCTGGATAGGTGGCAGTGCTCTCCTCTCACTACCTTACGCGTGTAAAGGCTAAAACCCCCAAACAGCATGCGTGGAACTGCCAAACGATATTGACGCGTGCTAAGAGTGGATTTCCCCTCTATCACAACATTGGTCCAGGTGGCACTTCAAACCGGGATACCATGACCGACCTATCCCTTGGGAAGAAACACAATAATGATTCTCACGGCCGAGCTATATGAAGTCGGTCCTTTCGGGCTGATTGGCTGTGAGGCGTGCCGACCTTCGCCCCGGCCTAAATTCAGTCCGGGCTGTGCTTGGCTCGGTCCAAAAGCACCATTACGGACCTAATCGAATGCCTAGCCAAATCACAGTCGACAAATCTAGCTCAGCCGGGGATGACGGACCGGGGAATCACTCGACCGAGGAAATAGCCCGGCTCTCGCAAGGTCCTTTATGACCCGCGTTACCGTAGCTCGGTCGTACCTGCCCGGCGCAAGTCCCCCTCTTAATTGCCCCTTAATCCCATTCGAGCTGAGCGTGATTGGGATTACAACCACGACCGAGCTATCCTATTTGGTCGGTCTTCTGAATTGCGCCAGTAGTCTTGTCACCGATCGTACAGCCGTACTGACAGAACCATCTCTTCCCTGCCACGTGGCTTCACGTCATTGGATCCGTGCAGCCTCGCAGCTGTCTCTCTCACGCGCAAAATTCAAACGGTTGCCGCCCTTTGGATTTCCAACTCTTTTTATACACATACAAGGGGTCACATGCCCCTACTGTTCACCTTCTCTCTCGAGCCAAAACCCTAGCCTCCAAATCTCCAAGCTTCCGCCGCCATTGATGTTGCAGCTCTTTGCCTCATCTTTGTCTATTTATGTCCCTTCCGAAGCTGTAATCAAGCTCACATTGGATTGATCTCTGCGTGGCACCCGTCATCAGTAAACTTCTTTGCCCCTCTCTTGTATTTGTATGCTTGTGTTCTTTCTTTTCTTTATTTTTGTTCTTCGTGTTCTTGCTTGGGACTGTTAGAATCCTTCCAGTACCCCCTCTTTTTTGCGTAGAAACTTGTATACACTAGGGAAAATGAATTTGAAGAAACGGATAGGGCCTTTGTGCCCCTAGTTTCCCTTAGCTTGAACGAACGAACTCTATTTTTGGGATGAACAAAACGAACCCTGGGTAGGACCGAGGAAAAGCCGACACTTAGATCCACAGATAGGGGTTCGGCCGAGCAAAAATTGGTTTGTGGTCCCTCTTTGGGGTCTAGACCGAGCTGAAAATCGGAACCGAACTAGGAAGGCCAAATCGGCCAAATAGTTGACCGACGTAAGAGTCAGACCGGTCAAATGCCCCAGAAAACTTTGACCGAGCTAGGAACTCCACATAGAAGCCGTGCAATTTATGCCGCGCTAACCCTTGGACTTATTTCTTAATAATGCAGAACAAACTAGGACCGACAAGGCCCGTTCAGCATTACTACCGGTGAAGCTCAAAGCCTGAGAAAACACACAAAACTTTTCACCGAGATATGACCTAAATCACCCCAATAAATAAAACCGGGATAGATGGGGAAGTACCGGTTCATGGTGAGTTCTCCCGGGGCCCTTGCCAAGTTTCGTAGAGAGTACAACATTCTAGATGATGTTCACCTGGAGCTCGCCAAGAAAGGAGACACTCTCTGGGGCGAGCTGGACAAATGCCCCTTCACAGTGGTGTCCATTGTAGAGGGAGGCTTGCGTTTCCCGGTCCAACCGCTGATCTGCGAGTTTTTAAGGCAGACCAGGATGTGCCCGACCCAAGTCTCCAACAATACTTACAAGATAATAAACGGTGTGGCCGAGCTAAATAGGAGACTCGATTTTGCCGAGATATTTCACCAATACAGTCTTAGCAAAAATAAAGGTGGGCTTTGCTGGTATCTGAAGGTCAAAAAGGACCGAGCAAAACTCATAGAGGGTAATCTAGATAAAGAGACAAATGATGATGATTTTCTGTGGGTGTCCGATCGTTATGAGGATACCGAGGCGCCCATACCGGGCTGGTACATTAGGAAAGATTATGGGAGTGCCGGTGAGTATCTCGGCGAACCGTATTATCTTTTTTCTGCATTGGTCTTCTTCTTGCCGATCTAACACTTGTCTTCTTTTTGCAGATTATAAGCTCTTGGCAGAAGATTACTCTCGCGCTAACTAGGAAGCCATAAGGGTTTTGCTACATCATTCGGCCGAGGAGTGAGAATCACCAAAGCTGCTTGGCTTCGAACCGACCTATCACTACACAGCGCTGCGCAAGAGCAGGGTAACCGACTTTCTGCGTGCGCGCTCTCTAGAACCAGATCCAAGCCTTCCACTGATCAAACTAGTCCCTTTGACGGTCGAGCAAGAAATGACGAAGATCCGAGCTATCAAGTCGATGATCACTGGCGAGGCGAGTGACTCCCAGCCACCGGAGGCAGCTGGGGGGACTTCTTCCATGCCAGCTGCGTAAGGGGAGGGTGCTGTGTTGGCTCTGCCAGCGAACAAGCTGCGGGTCGGTCGAAGAAGAGACCGAGAAAGAATCAAACCGAACAGCATCTGGCCGACGAGGATTCGACCGAGCATGCTTCAACCGACTTGGGGGACCAGACCGAGCAACCAATCACCGGGCCATCCACACGATCCAGTGCCCCCCCAGTCTGGTCGCCCGAGTTATCATACAAAGGCCGGGCTGTCTCCACTGCGGACTCAGTCTATGCGAACAAGGATTACTCTCTCGGTTTCAACATGACCAAGGGGTTGCTCCTTCCCGCCGACATGAAGAAGCACGAAGAGTTGTCCGACCTGAAGGTGCTCCGCTCGGCCGCAAAGTCAATGGTGTTGGTAAGTTGGCAATCTCTTTAGTTTATCAAGTTGTTGCTCGATTTTTCCATTCTGACAACCTTCATGTGTTTGTAGGCCGCGCAGAAAAACTATCTCGCCCATGAGCAAATGATAGCCATGAGGAAGAGTCTGCGGGAGGCCATCACTGACAACGAGGCCAAGACGGCCGAGCTGGAAAAAGTAAAGGCTGCGCAGGAAGCTCTGTTGGTTAAGTGTGACGAACAATCAGAACGGTTGGCCCGGACTGATGAGGAGAAGTAGAAGGCCCTCCAGATGACCAAGACTCGCTACATCTCTGAGCTGCACAAACTCCGCGACGCCCACAAGGCCGAGGTGGATAAGAAGGTCGAAGACGCTGAAGACCGCGGGTACGCGGAGGGTGAAAGGACTTATGAGCGGCAGGTTCAAGCGACCAAGGACATCTTTTTTCAGTGCGATTGGAAAGCCGCCGTGGAAAAACTTGGCCTTGGTCAAGACGCCAAAGTGTTCCAAAACCCGTCTGCTGCCTTCATTCCGGCCTATATGCAGGCTTATGCAAGTGCCGCGCAGAAGAGGCTTATAGAAGAGGCGAAGCAGGCAACCGAAGAAGAAGCATCCACCGTACAACCAACCGAGCAAAATCCTTCTGTGGTCCCCGAAGTTGCTGAGGATCATGAGGCCAAGCGGGAGGTTGTCGCGGTGGTTGATGCTGTGACAGATAAAGCCAATGTGAGAGTGGCCGAACAAGATGCCCTTGTAGATTTAGATTGATCTTCTTTTGTATTTTTTTTTTTTTGAATGTAACCAGGCTTGGCCCCACTTTTGTAATCCAACTTGCTTTATCAATGAAAACTTTAACTTTTTTCCCGCCATGTATCCATTTCTGTGCAATTGTGATTGTCTAGGTTATAATGTGTAGATTTTCTTTAAGTTGAAATGTTTGTCAAATACAACTTTCAGCTTGGGCCTTACATAAGTCAGGCAAAACGCTAACTTTTAGCTCGGCTACAAAGTTTGTGGGTGAGCAAAATCAGCTCGGCCCTTACATAAATTGGGCAAAACGCCAACTTTTAGCTCGGCTACAAAGTTTGTGGGTGAGCAAAATCAGCTCGGCCCTTACATAAATTGGGCAAAACGCCAACTTTTAGCTCGGCTACAAAGTTTGTGGGTGAGCAAAATCAGCTCGGCCCTTACATAAATTGGGCAAAACGCCAACTTTTAGCTCGGCTACAAAGTTTGTGGGTGAGGAAAATCAGCTCGGCGAATTAGAAGTTTGGCAAAACGCCAACATTTCACTTGGGCGAGCAAAGTCAGCTCGGTCCTTTGCAATTTGGTCAAAACGCCATCATTTCACTTAGGCAAGCAAAATCAGCTCGGCCTTTACAAGTTGGTCAGAACGCCAACATTTTACACGGGTGAGCAAAGTCAACCCGGCCTACATGCAATCTGGACAGAAAACCAACTGTTTGTACGGCCTGTCTCTACACCGCGACAAAAAGTCAGTTCGGCCCAGTGTAAAGTTGGTCTTCCTGCCCCTAGCATCCATAGTGGCCCAATAATCTTGTGACGTCATTGCACAGAAACACATAATATAAAAAAGTTGGGCTATCTTTCATTACATATCAACGATTTACATCAAATGCCAAAAGGCTAAAGGTTCAAAAGGCTAAGTATAAAAAACGATGACATTTCAAAAGTAAAAAATCTTAAGATTAGTTGCATTCCATGGTTTGAGGATAACTTTACCATCTAAGTCTTCCAGGTGGTATGCCCCTTTGCCTGCAAGGCCAGTCACCTTATACGGCCCCTCCTAATTTGCACCTAGTTTGCCTTCGCCAGGGACCACTGTGTTGCCCATTACTTTTCTCGAGACCCAATCTCCGATCTTGAACAGCCTTGGATGCACGGCCTTGTTTTATTTCCTGGAAAGCTCTTGCTGGTAGGCTGTTATATGGATCAGAGCCCGTTCCCTTCTTTCTTCAACTAGGTCAAGTTCCAAGGCCACTGTTTCATTGTTCAAGTCTGGCTGAAAACTTTTAAACTGGATGGTTGGCATGCCGACTTCCAGTGGGACGACGGCCTCCATGCCATAGGCCAAGGTGAATGGTGTTTCTCCGGTGGAGCGTCTCGGCGTAGTGCGGTATGCCCAGAGCACATTGGGGAGTTCTTCGTCCCACTGCCCTTTGGCTTTCTCTAGCCGCTTCTTCAGCCCGTCCAGGATGGTCTTGTTTGAGGCTTCTGCTTGACCATTTGACTGAGGGTAAGCCAGTGTTGAGTTGTAGAACTCGATCTTTAACTCCTCGCAAAATCTGCGAAAGAGTTTCCTATCGAACTGAGTGCCATTATTCGAGATGAGGGCCTTCGGTATACAAAAGTGAGCGATGACATTTTGCCAAACAAACTTTTTCACATCCTTTTCCTTTATGGTTGCAAATAGCTCAGCCTCAACCCACTTGGTGAAGTAGTCGGTAGTGGCGATGAAGAACTTGCGGTTGCCCGGAGCTACTGGGAGTGGTCCTACAATATCCAACCCCCAGAGCGCGAACAACCAAGGACTTGTAAAGGGGAGCAATTCTCTGGCTGGCTGGTAGATTTGGTGAGCAAATTTCTGACATTTTTCACACTTGTGAACGTATTTCTGCACGTTCGCCTACATGCACGACCACCATTAACGTTGGGAAATCGCTCGGTAAGCCAAAGACCTGCCCCTAGTATGACCTCCGCAGATGTCTTCATGGATCTCATAGAGGAAAGCTTCCACCTTGTCGGGGTGGACGCACTTCAGATACAGCCTAGTAAAAGACTTCTTGTATAAGGCTGCGAACGGAGAGAGCCAAAACCGCTCTGATTTGGCCCAAATTTTGTTGGCCGCCTTCTTCTCTTCTAGCAAAATTCTATCTTTTAGGAAGGCGATGATGGGGTCTATCTAGGATGGTCCCAGGTCGGCGCAGAGTACTTCGGACACTTCTGGTTCCTCAATGCTTGGCC
>NW_021027363.1:697737-747676 GCF_004153795.1 Camellia sinensis | reverse complement strand
TGCATGAACAAGAACATCAAATAACCCTTTCAACCCCTCTTTGTTTTCCAGGATCTATATTATAATTTGATTGTCATTGAAGATTTATATCATAATCCCTCCACATGTCAGTAGCTATTCGTTCCCTTAACAATTCTCCTTCCCTACATTCTTCAGCTAAACTTGATCTAGCCATGTTAGTTTGCACTTGTGCTCTTCTAAGCTCTATATCAACCTCTTCAATAAGACTTTCATTGGGATCAATACCCATGAGGTAGTTGTGCAAAATACAACATGCCAAAACAATATCTGCTTGAGTGTCAACATCATAATATGGCTCTGTCCCACTTCCTAAAATTGGAAACCTTTTCTTTAGGACACCAAAGGCTCTTTCAATTGCATTTCGCAAAGATGCATGACGAAGGTTGAAAAGCTCTCGAGAATTTTCTGGTTGATGAACACTATACTCCTTCAAATGGTAACGAGTACTTCTATATGGAGCAAGGAACCCAGTTTTTAGTTGAAATCCTGCATCTACTAAGTAATATTTCCCTAGGACCAACAAGTAACTAAATGATGTTAGTTTGAAAGAAAACAAAAATAGATTTATATTCATCAGAATATATACACGTTCAGAGATCACCTTGAGGAGCGATCAATTTATCCATTTCTCTTGTTAATGCATTATCTAATATTCTCGAGTCTGAAGCTGATCCTTCCCATCCCAGAAGGATATATGTAAACTTTAAATCAAAGGAACTTGTAGCCAAATCATTTTGAGTGGGATAGTATTTTCGTCCTCGGTATCTTTGTGCATCCTTGTTTGGCACTCTTACACAAAAATGTGTACCATCAATCACACCAACTCAGAAACAAATAAGAAGCTTGTCCTGTTCAAATCAAAGTTTTATAGTTCCAGTTTATGTATTGACATTGTATTGTTTCTACTTTAATGTTGGAAAAAACTCAAAAAGATTGGAATAGTAAAAGGCTAAATTGTGTACAGGTATTGAGTTGTCTTAGTGGGCACATCTGTCACTCTTGTAAAACTGAATTAATGTAGAAGTGTAATTTTCATTAGTTGTCATCCATCTATTGCTTAAGCTATGATTAGATCAACGACTGCTTTGATGATTTGATTCTTCAAGTCCAAACCGGCTTTCAATTCTTTCTATTTGTTCTTTATGTTTGGAACCTAAAATAGCTTAGAGTCGGGATAAGAACAAATTAATTATGGGAGCTCGGAGATTAGAGAGGAGACTTTTCTACATGGTAAAATAACTGAAGGCACTAAATTTTGCCTGCATTAGTATTGAGATCATTGAATCGTTCTTTAGCTTGTGTGTTACCTTATTTTTTTAATATGTTCCTAGCTGGTTTTTAGTTATCATTGCCCTTTTGATCGAATCACTTTGCAACCTCAGTTGGTTCGTTGTGTCTACCCTTCTTCAGTTGCAATTATGTTTTCAAGTTCCTAGGATCTCTTTGCTTGAAACTACCTTAGCCTCCATACTTTCTTGTCCTCATTGTGCTGCACATATACCTTTAACAAAAGCTATGAGGCACTATCAGGAGCTTAAATTACTTTTTTTTTTGGTTATCTTTTCACGGCTTCAATAAATTTTAAAAGTTGCCATTCTTTTGACATTTTCAATCATATGCAAGGCATCTTGTCAAGATCTAGACCAGACACACACAGACACATGGGTGTGTGCGTTTGTCTGCATGGTGTGATGTGTGCTTGCATGTGTATAAGGTTCTCAGGACGTGTACAAAAATAACTCCTAATCTGATAAGAGAGAGAATGCAATTCTATACGACACAGAGTTTTAAGTGTTCGTAGATGGACAAATGAGTAGTGCATAGATATCAGAGCTATTGGTTGGTTCTATATATGACTTGATTTGAATTAACACACTTCTTCACCAATGAAACATGAAAATTACCACTGAATTTTTTTAATTGACTTGGCTTGGTTGGTTCTCCTTTGACGCTGGAGATTGGAATAGTAATTTAATCTTTATCGTAAAAGCTTGCCTTACTATACAACACCAGTGCTGATCATACATTTTAATTGCAACTTATTCACACTTATCATTAAAAATCTTGTATTTTTTTCCGTTCAAATAACCAAAGGCACAACACAAATCACACTATTCCATAGGACTAGGGGCTTCTTAGTGGAACCAAAACCTCTATAGTCAACAACGAACGTTTAGGTACATGAAGCCAAAAATACCCAATACACAAAAATATATTACATTTTTGGACCAAAATACTAAATTAAAGCTATCCAGAGTGATCCAAACAGTTTTTCTATTTTTCCTAATGAAGAAAAGCATTGACTACAATATATTAATGCTAAAAACAATGAAATTTTTGCAGGAGAAGATTGAAGAGACTAGGGACATAATGCATCAATAATTCAACTATTATAGGATGAACTTACAAATGTTTTACATGATTAATTTGACCATAAGAAATCTATACTCATATTACCCGAAACTAATTTAACCCAATGCAACAGACCATCCAAAAGCAAAAATTACTTAGAAAACAAGCTACTTAGAAAACAGCTTGAACATGGATAAACAAATAGGGTTTCTGCAATTTCACTTCAAAGCAAAAATTGTAAAGCAGCTTGAACATGGATAAACAAATCCATGTATCTATAATCTCTAATTCATAATAAAATATATATAGGTGTGTGTATGTATGGAATTTTCAATACAGATCTGAGTTTGATGAGAGGAGAAGAGAAAACGAAAGAGGGGCACCAATACCTGATTGAAATTTTCGGGCAATGAATTATCAATCGAGTTTAGTGATTGAAGATCACCAATTGAAGCAGATGATGATCCTCGATTGGAGCGATTTGCTAAATGATGTTGCGAATCAAAAATTGCTACCAGAGTTAGATCTACAATTTCACTCCGAAGCAAAATTGTAAAGCAGCTTGAACATAAATAAACAAATCGGTGGAAATCAATAGAGATCTGAGTTTGATGAGAAGGTAAGAGAAAATGAAAGAGGAGCACAAATACCTGATTGAAAATTCCAGGCAATGAATCTTCAATCGAGTTCATTGATTGAAGATTACTAATTGAAGCAAATGATGATCCCTGATTGGAAGGGTTTGTTGAATGATGCTGCGAATCAGAGTTTGCTACCGGAGTTAGATCTTCAAAACTCTTCGGTGGTGGTTTTTTGAAGCTACTCATGAATGGTCTCCTGCAAGAAGCCATGAACAATGAAACTCTTTCTCCCCGATAAATTTTTCCTCTCAGTTTTCTCGGTCTTTTCTCACAAATATAAAATAGAATTGATGTCCTAAAAGTTCACTTATTTCTTTATTTATTTTTCGCTCCCTTTTTTTTCCCATATATTTTTTATTATAACCAAACAAAAATAGGATTACATTTCTCTTTTCCTTTCCAAATCTCACCCCAAATCTCCCAACCAAACACAGTATTACAGTAGCTGAAATCCAACCAATGCTCCACGTGCAAAAATACAACTTCTTAATCCAACGCCCGAAGAGACCAACCCAAACGTGAACACTTTGTCATAATCAGCTCATATTATTCAAAATGTGATCATAATATGCCCATATTTTAACTTTCCAAAACGTGACCACCATCCTAATGTAATCAATGGTGTGTGAGTGAATTTCTGACCACACTGCCAAACTAGTATTCAACTGGAGAGCATTGGCAGAATAGATTAAGCCCGAACGACCAGTCAACAAAAAGAAGAGTTTCTGGTGGTGGTTCATCCACCCGGGGGTACTCCGACGATCAAGTCAGTTATCTTTCAAAGATAGCAAAATTGTTTAACTCACTATTCAGAATACAAAAAGCGTACCTTAGACCCATGAGGGTGCCTCTCTTTTATAGCCAACACAAACCTAGTCCCAATAGACTCTGATTACTGCTAATCTTGGACTCCCAGTAGGATTGGGATAAAACTCTCTAAGAGTCTTATCTTTATCCAAACTATAGTCTTCTCTCATTCTAGGACGCTTGTCCCTTATCCGCTTATCCCGGATTCCGATATCTTCGGAGATAACCACGGATTATCCGAGATCACATCGGCGTCATGACTAGGACACGTGGCACCTCGGCTGACACTTCGGCGTCACCTTGGCCACGTGTTGGTACTCGAAAAATATGTCCCCACAGCTGCTCCCTAGGTTCTATTACCTCGGCATCCTGAGGTGATGGAACCTATCTCTGCAAACCGTCTAGCACGTCGGCTAAGCTGGCTCTATCCTTCATTACCGAGGTCATAATTCGTCGACTTCACACGACCAGGTCCTGCATTCTGTCTCATCAAGGCCTTAGAGCCAATAACCTAGTTTGTTCAAGTTATTTAGCCGAGATATTCCTACCAACTGAGGTCATTTCTTCATTAGATCATGAACTCCAAGAGTTTTATTACGCGCATGAGCTGTTACGCACAATATTTCAACCGTTTTTTCCACGCGTTTGTCCCCCATTGGACCGTGTCTGATACGCGCCATTAAGTCGCCTCACACCTGCGTGCGCCGTCTGATAAATACGTCGTTCTAGGCACATCAATTGCATTTTGCCGCCTCTTCGCTTTTTTGACAAAACTTGTTCCCTCTCTCTTCGTCTTTTCACATCACATCATCGTCTTTGTTCAAACTTTCTCTCTTTTACCTTCTCAATTTCCCCATTGTTGCTTCCGTCAAGTTTTTTCAGCAACCAGTCTCACTCTCCCCTCCGATGAGGCTTCTGCTGCTTTTCGTTGCTTTCAGCCACCATCTGATCCCGGAGAACTTTACTTCGGCTTCATTTCTCTTTGGTAAGTCACTGTTCATTTCTTTGATTCAATTTCTTGTTTCACTTGATACCGTTACGTTTGTATATCGCCATTGTGATTGTATTCATGTTCTTGGATCTTCATTTGTGTTTGTAATTTTGACCCACGTATTGAGTATATTTGTTCCATGGTTCCGTTTTGCTCAATCCGGTCTAAAATATATACACATTGCTCACACATTTGTTGATTTTTGCAACTGTTCTTGGCCTTACACACCTGTGCAAACTTTTGTCTTGTGTTTCTTGATGGTTTCATCACCATTCTCGATTCTGAAACATGTTCTTTGTTTTCTGTTTTCTGTGTCTTTTCCAAATTCGTGACTTCAACCTTTGTTTCCATAGATCTAGGTTTGGGACTTGTTTGTAGAACCCACAAATTTTAGGAAAAACTGAAACGAATTCCCCTTAGATCCCCACAAATTCTTACCCCAGCACCTATTTAGGTTTTAGCCGAGGTCCTTCAAAACCTTCATAAAAACACTTCTTTCTAAAATCCTACACCCTTCCCCAAGCCGACATCATGGGTATGTGGAAGTATAGAGTAGACACCCCAACCAGGTTAGAATACTTTAGGCAGGAATTTTCCATCCCAGCCGACGTTCATCTTAGGTTGGCTGGGGAGGACGACTCTATTATGCCCACAGTCGACTCCATGCCCTTCCCTGTCGTCGCCTTCATTGAGTGTGGACTTAGGCTTCCACTAGACATATTTTTCCGAGAAGTCCTTCATTATTACAAATTAAACCCGATGCAGCTTGCCATTAACTCTTACCGAGTTATTAATGGTATAATTGCCTTAGCACGCCAAGAAAAAGCAAGGGTAACCTTGGCCGACATTCAATATTGCTACACCATGTGTGGCCTCAAGTTAGAAAAAGGCCATATCTACTACCTCAAACCGAGGTCCACCGAGTACAAACTTGTTGCCGACCTCCTAGACTCCACCAAGGAAGCCGAGGATGATTACTTCATTGTCTCGGGCAATTGGGAGTTTGCTCCAGATGACGACCTTCACCTCTACCCTTTCAGCCGAACAGTATTCGTAGAGGGTAATGGTAAGAGCCAAGTGTTATATTTTTTCCAAGTCTTTTAATTCTTTGTTCTTTCCATATGTTCTAACGTCTGTTTTTCTTATAGCTCTACCACAACCCCCAAAAGACTTCCGTAAGTCCTTCTTCCCCAGCAAGGATCTTAAGAAGTTACTGGATCTGCCAGTCCACAAGCGGAGAGCTCCTTTACTGCTCAACTTCATCCCGACCTACAAGTCGGTGCTTCCCGATGTCCCAAGGAAACAGAAAAGCAAGTCTTCTCCTTCCGCCATAACTCCACTAGTGACTTCATCATCTCGGCCAGATCAGGGGTCAACTTCAGATCCAGTAGAACAGCCATCTACCTCGGCTCCACAGCTGATCCCTTTATCCTAACGCCGACGTCGAACTATAATTCCTGCCGAGATGGGTCGCAAGAAGGCAATTGCAGAAGATCTCCTGGCCGACATCCCTGACACTGTCACAGCTCAACCAGTACAATCCTAGCCTCAACCAAAGCCAAAACCCAAAAGAATGAAGAAGGCCCAGCCTAAGGCAACGGTGACTCAGATTGACATTGAGGATACCTTGCCAATTTCGAAATTGGCCGAGAGTGGGAAGACCACCTCTGTCCCCGAGAAGAGGCCCGCCGAGGTCGAACCATCTCAATCTACTCAGTCTAAGAGGCCGAGGTTAGAGTCGGCGACAGCTTCGGGTTCTTTGAAGTCTGACTCCCCCTGGGCTCCCCCAA
The DNA here is from genome assembly GCF_004153795.1 of Camellia sinensis. Lineage (NCBI taxonomy): Eukaryota > Viridiplantae > Streptophyta > Magnoliopsida > Ericales > Theaceae > Camellia > Camellia sinensis. Next base: position 741,074 of record NW_021027363.1, on the reverse strand, counting down.
TCACAATGGAGGACAGGCCGGTCAGAGTAAGCGATAGTGCCGTCGACATTAATGTCCGCGTTACCCTTACAACAGCCTTGCTCCTTCCTGAAGATCTCGATTGTAACGCTGAGATAAGCGAGTATGAAAACTTCGCTTTGATGCTGGAGCATTCCATTCAAGTAAGTTCCTTATACTTGGTTTTTTCTTTCTCTATTCTTCCATACTTTTAGAGCTTCTACTAACTTTTATTCTGTCCATTTTTCTTTCAGGCGATCTAGCACGCCCACTCTTTCTCAATGCAAGCTTTTGAAATGAGGAAGGAGTTGGCCGTCAAGATCAGGGACGTCTCTGGTTTACAGAAGACCCTCAAAAAGACCGAGGGAAAGATGAAGACCTTGTCAGATTAGGCCGAGGCAGCCATCAAGGCTAAAGATGAGGTCGAAGAGAAAGCTGATGCTACCGAGGCCATTGCCAAGGTACTTACTGTCGAAAAGAAAGAGGCCGAAGAAAAGATGGCCGAGGCCCAAAAGGAGCTTCAAGATGCCTTGGCCACAAAAGAGGCTGAGATTAAGGCCACCGATGAGAAGGCTTACGCAGAGGGGGCGGCCGACGTCAATGAGGACTACAAAAGGTGAAACAGGCATGCAACAAGGGTTTCACCCTTGGTTGGATGGCCGCCCTGAAAAAGTTGGATGTTCCCGAGGACTCCCCCCTCAAGAAATCCGACGACCTCTCCCTGCCATTCCCACCTACTCCAAGCCAATCTGAAGACGATTCTGAGTCTGAGAATGAAGTTTTGGTTAGGAAGGAGAAGGACGCTGCTGGGGCCAAGTCCCCTATTCTAAACGAGCAAGTCGTGCACTTGCCTCAAGATGAAGAGGGTGAGGTCTCCAAAGACGCTACTCCTGAAAAGGCAACCTCGGACACGCCTATTGCCGAAAAGAGCCTCGACCAAACTCTTCAAGCAATCGATGCCGAGCTCGTGACTGAAAGGGCCGCCGAGATATCTTTTCAGCTGTCTTCTAAACTCCAGACCCAACCAGCTAGAGACGCCGGAGAGTCTTAGTTTGATGTTTTTCTCCTTTTTTCTGTTCCTTGTACTTTTTCTGTCTTCTTAAAACAATATAAGCTTTAATTTGGCCGACATGCCATCTTTGCAATCTGAACAATTACTTTTTAATGTTTGGCCGAAGTGCCTCTTTGTAATTGAACTTCCTTATCTGAATGCAAGTATCAATATACACCTTGACTGTGCAATCTCCTTGGCGTATAACACCTCGGTTAGACAAACCAACGCTTTCATCTCGGCAAGTACACAAGTACTTTTTTTCGTTACAACCTTGGCTTAACTTGTAAATTTTTCTAAAAAATTTCAACAAGTGTTTAGCCATAACCTCAGTTTAACTTCAACTTGATTTTTTTTTTTTTAAATTTCAACAAGTTTTAAACATGACCTCGGTTTAACGTCAACTTGTAAATTTTTCTCAAATTTCAACAAGTGTTAAACATGACCTTGGTTTAAGCTTCAACTTGTAAATTTTTCTTAAATTTCAACAAGTGTTAAACCAATCTTCCAAGCATCATTTTCCAGTCCTTTGCCCCCAATGTGAACCTAAGTTCCACTTGGGTTCTCATTTAAGCCTGGGGCTCTGACTTTGTTGTAGAGGCCAGATTCAAACAAAGACTGGCCGAGATAAACAACCTCGGCTTCTTTGTTAATCTGACTGATATGTACTTGGTTCCAATCTGAGTTTGATTCTGTCAATATGACAAGTCTAGGTTACCCTAACTTAGTTCAACTCCAGTATATACAAGTAAAAGTTCTACTCTACCATATAATAAGTCTAAGTTATTCATCATGTTTCGCTTAGAAACATCGCCAACTTAGTTTAACTCTATTATATGCAAGTAAAAGTTCTACTCTGCCATATAATAAGTCTAAGTTATTCGTCATGTTTCGCTTAGAAACATCGTCAAGTATCCGGTCAATCACATTACACAAGTTTAAAGATCAAGCTAAAACTTTATTACTTCTGCTAATAACAAGATAAAAAGAAATCTTAGAAAACGAGAAAATCTAGTGGTAGAAAAACTTTAGATTGCAAGTATTCCAGGGTCTTGGCAATTCTTTGCCTTCATAGTCCTCAAGTCGATATGTCCCATTGCCCAAGACTGAGATGATTCTATAGGGCCCCCCCTAATTCGGGCCAAGCTTGCCCTCTCTGGGATCCTTCTTGTTGCCGACGACCTTTCTCAGGATGAGGTCACCAACTTGGAACTCTCGCGGGTTCACTTTCTTATTATAAGCCCTGACAAGCTGTTGTGGTATGCCCCCAGCTGAATTGCTGCTTTCTCCCTTCTCTCTTCTAGCAGATCCAGATCTCGGGCTATAAATACATCATTAGTTCCATTCTCTACTCCCTGGGTTCTGATCCCTGGGATGCCGACCTCCAGAGGAATGACTGCTTCTGTGCCATAAGCCATGGCAAATGAGGATTCCCCAGTTGATCTTCTCGGCGTAGTCCGATATGCCCAGAGTACACTTAGCAGTTCATCCACCCACTTTCCCTTTGCTGCTTGCAGCCTCTTCTTAATCCCATCTAAGATGACTTTGTTGGATGCTTCTGCTTGTCCATTGCTTTGAGGAAAACTTGGGGTGGAAAAATAATTCTTGATTTTGAACTTTGTACAGAAGCTCTTGATTAGTTTTTCGTCAAACTGTGTGCCATTGTCAGCTATTATTGCTCTTGGGACTCCCAACCTGGTGATGATGTTCTTTCATATGAAGTTCTTCACATCAACGTCCCGAATCTTGGCAAGGGGTTCAGCCTCTACCCACTTGGTGAAGTAATCTGTTGCTACCAGCAGGTACTTCATTTGTCCAGTTGCTTGGGGTAGTTTTTCAACAAGATCCATGCCCCATTGGGCAAATGGCCAAGGGCTGGACACTGGGTTCAAGTCTGCTGCTGGTTGGTGTATCAAGGGTGCAAACCTTTGGCACTTCTCACACTTCTTGACATAGGTTTCAGTATCTTTCTGCATGTAGGGCAACCAATACCCCTGTGTAATGGCCCTATGAGCAAGTGACCTGCCCCGAGCGTGGCTTCCACATACTTTTTCATGTATTTCGTACAGAAAGTCTTCAACCTGTGCAGGATGCACACATCTTAGAAGGGGTCCAGTAAAGGATCTTCTGTAGAGGTAGACTTCTGCTGTCAAACTGAATCTTGCCGACTTCAGTCTGATCTTGTGCGCTTCTTTACGGTCATTTGGCAATTTTCCTTCTTTAAGGAATGTTACTATTGTATCCATCCAACTTGGTCCCATCTCCACACACATTGCTTCACGCTTTGTGCTCAGTGGTTCTATGCTTGGACCTGACAAGTAGTCAACCATTATTGTTCTTGCCTCACCAGGCTTCATTGCATTAGCCAGGTTGGCCAGAGCATCGGCATGGCTGTTGTCATCTCGGCTTACCTGCTGTAGTCGGCAATTTTGAAATAAGGCTACCAGTCTGCCCACTTTTTTTGCGTAGGCCGACATCCGTTCATCTCTGGTTGCAAATTCCCCTGTTGCCTGATTGACTATAAGCTGGGAGTCACAAAAGACTATTACCTCGTCGGCTTCCATGGCTGCTGCCAGCTTTAGTCCTGCGATCAGCGCTTCATACTCTGCTTAATTGTTTGAGGCCTTAAACCCCAAACGAATGGATTGTTCCAGTATCTGCCCATCTGGCGATACTAGTACTACTCCTGCCCCCACTCCTTGTCTGTTTGAACTCCCATCCACAAACAACCGGAAGGAGTTGCTGATGTAAATACTGCAGGGCCTGAGTTTCTCTTTGTTCCTTTGCTCTGTTGTCCCCTGTTGGGTTTTTTCTTGCTCACCTGGACATCGCACACCTTCGCTCAACGGAGCCCGATGTGTGATGGAACCTAGTGTGAACTCGGCCACGAAGTCGACGAAAACTTGGCCTTTGATTGCTGTTCTGGGTCTGAATTCCAAGTCATATTAGTCCAAGGCCACTGCCCATCTGGCTATTCTGCCTGTTAGATCTCCTTACTACAATAGGGACTTCAAGGGGTGTTCAGTTAACACTGCAATTTTGTGGGCTTGAATGTAATGATTCAGTTTCTTGGAAGCCATTACTAAAGCCAGTGTTAACTTCTCTAAGGGTAGATATTTGGTCTCTGCATCTGCAAGGGTTTTACTTACATAGTAAACAGCCCTTTGTTCTCCATTTTCTTTTCGGATTACCACTGCACTTACTGTATGTTCTGAAACTCCCAAGTATAAGAACAGCTCCTCTCTAGGTACTGGATTTGAGAGAACTGGAGCTGTGGTCAAATACTTCCTTAAGTCGGTCAAGGCGGCTTCGCATTCGTCGGTCCATAAAAAGTCTGTGGTTTTCTTTACTAAGCTGAAGAAAGGCTTACATTTATCAGAACTTCTACTTATGAATCTGTTCAGGGCTACAGCCCTTCTAGTCAACATCTACACTTGTTTTGCCGATGTTGGGCTCTTTAGTTCTAGGATAGCCTTGATTTGATCTGGGCATGCCTTAATGCCCCTTCTGGTTACCAAATATCCTAAGAACTTACCAGACCCAACTCCAAATGCATACTTTGATGCATTGAGTGAAAGCCGATATGTTTTAAGGATGTTTAAGACTGCTTTTAGGTTGGCCAGATGACCTTCAGGTTCTTTGGTCTTCACGACCATGTCATCGATGTAAACTTCCACTGTTTTGCCAATTAGATGTCTGAACATCTTGGTTACCAATCTCTGGTAAGTTACTCTTGCGTTTTTCAACCCAAAAGGCATCACTCTGTAGCAATACAGCCCTTTTGGGGTGATAAACGCAGTCTTGTCCTCATCTGGCGGGTACATAGCTATCTGATGGTACCCCTTGTAAGCATCCAGAAAGCTCATCTTTCCATGCCATGCAGTGGCGTCCGCCAGTTGGTCAATCTTGGGACAAGCCTTGTTCAGGCTAGTGAAGTCCACACAGACCCTTCACTTTCCATTCTTTTTCTTCACAACAACCGTATTTAATAGCCATGTTGGGTAACTTACCTCTCGAATGGCTTTGGCCTCTAGAAGTCTATTCACTTCTTCTTCTACTGCCTCAACGTGCGTCAACGTCGGCCTTCTGGCTCGTTGGATTATAGGTTTGGCTGACCTGTCCACATTCAGTTTGTGGAAAATGACCTCAGGGTCAATGCCAGGCATCTCGTAAGGCGTCCAGACAAACACCTCAATGTTTGTTCTCAAGAACGCCTCCAATTCTTTTTTTTTCTTCCTCGGCCAAACCCGAGCCGAGAAGGAAGAAGTGTTCTTCGTCCCCTTGCTGGACAAGGACTTTCTTCAGGGTTTCCTCACTCTTCTCGGCTGGCTCTTTGCCGACGTCCTCCAGGACTTCCATGTCTTCATCCTCAACCTCTATTGGTTTTGCTTCCCGAATGTTGCAGGTAGATTTTCATGGAGCAATTCTTTGCCTACACTTGATCCCCTCTAACCTCCTCTATCCCATGCTCTGTTGGGAATCTCAGCAGCTGGTGCAATGTTGAGGGAACAACCCCATTGCATGCAGCCATGGTCTTCCCAGAATTACATTGTAAGGGGAGGCGCTGTCAATTATGGTGAACTCTGTTTTCACCCTCTTGGTGCCAGCCTGCACCTCTAAGCTTGCTGCTCCCAAGGGCTATGTCAGCGTTCCATTGAACCCAACCATTGGGCCGTTGCACTGTTCCAAGTCATCTTGGTGAAGGCCAAGCTCCTTGTAACACCTGACATGCATGATGTCACAAGAGCTGCCCTGGTCGACTAAGATGCGCCTCACTTAGCACTCTCCAATCTGGAGGGATATTACCAAGGCATCGTTGTGTGGATGCTGCACCATCTCCAGGTCTTCCTCAGTAAAGGACACCACTGGTCCTTGGCTCTCGCCTGCCTTAGGTCTCTTTTTCCTGACCTGATATACATGTTGCAGGTGTTTTACCTTTTGGGTTTCCCTCCTTATCTCATTCTCATTTACCTTTGAGTGGATCACATTGATCACTCGAGGTCTGCCTGCCTGTGGTTATGGTGATGTTGGTGCTTGGGGCAGTCTTGCCTACCCTTCCCTTGTTCTGGCTTCATCTACCATGTCCCTTAAATGGCCCTGTCTTACCAGGCCTTCCAGATGTGTCTTCAGGGCTCTGCACCCCTGAGTCAGATGTCCAACTTCATTATGGTAAGCACAGTGCTTGTCAAGGCTTCTTCCCATAAACTCGCCTAATACCCTTGCTGGTGCTCTATAGTAGGGCTGATTACAGATTTTCTTCAAGACTTTGTAAACTGGAATTCGGAATACGGTTGTGACTGCCTGAGCAGCCCTTAATCCAATTTCTGGTTTGTTGTAGCCACCATCACCTCAGCCTCGCTTCGGGCGAGTCATTTTTCTTTTCTGGTTTTGGCGCCTTTGTTCCGTCGTATCCTCCTCAACCCTGGCGTACTTCTCTATTCTGGCCATTAATTTCTCCATACTTTTTGGCAGTATTTTTGCCAATGATTTTCGGAGCAGACAATTATCTTTTAGGCCATTCTTAAATGATACGACCGCTACCTCTTGGTTGCATTCTGGTATCCGATTGAATACCTCATAGCACCTTTTGGCATAGGCCCTCAGGCTTTCATCCTTGCCAATTTTCAGAGCCATCAGGGCATCCACCCTTAATGGCTGTAGTTTGTTCGTCACGAACCTGGCCACAAACATCTCGGCCAGGCCTTCCCAGGTTTTCACAGTTCCTTTTGGCAACTTGTGAAACCAGTCTGATGCAATTTCTCCGAAGGATGAGGGGAACACCTTGCAAAGCAACGGCTTGTTCCCGGTGTATAACGCCATCGAGTTCAGGGACAAACCGACGTGAAAGTTGGGGTCCGACTTCTCGTCGTAGATTTGGAATCGCGTCATGCTAAACCTCTTTGGGGCTTCGAATTTGTCCAATTCTACCGAGAATGACGTTCTTTGCTTGACCGGGGAGGTTACCTCGACATCTTGTTGCCTCCTCTGTAGGTAATCCCTTAGGTCCTCCTTGGTCCGACCAGGAGCTCGGCTATCTCCTGATTTTAGCCTTTTAGGTGCACTACTCTCGGCTTCAATGTGAGCCCTCTTCGACCTTTCTCCTGCCCTTGAATATGCCGATGTTCTTTGGGGTCTGCTTCCTTGGTGCGATGTGTCCTTCGAGATTCTTTCCTTCTTGACTCTCCTCGCCCGACCTCCCTTGAAGGCCGGTGAGAGTGTTTTTCGCTCTTAGTGTGCTGGGGGACTGTAGGGACTGTTTTCTGCCCATCTTGTCGGGCATCTTTCTTGGCCGCTGGAATCGGCGTATCTTGTAACGGGAACGGTGGCTGCATGACGTTGTTCTGCATCATGAAATTGACGACCGTTTGTAGGTCCGCCAATTTGTTCGCCATTCCCTTTACTTCATCGTCCCTCCGTAGACATCTATCCTTCCATACCTGAAGGTCGTCCTCGTTGTAATACCCGCTTCGGTCCATTTTCTTTGGTACGTCACCTTCCTGGCCGACGTCCTTTCCTCCGTGATTCTTAGCACGAGTCTCTTCGTTGCAGTTGTCTTCTTCGACATCAAGGTCAACAGGTTCCCCACTCCCAGTAGGAGTGTCATCCCCAATTTTTCCCACAGATGGCGCCAAATTGTGTGAGTGAATTTCTGACCACACTGCCAAACTAGTATTCAACTGGAGAGCACTGGCAGAATAGATTAAGCCCGAACGACCTGTCAACAAAAAGAAGAGTTTCCGGTGGTGGTTCGTCCACCCGGGGGCACTTCGACGATCAAGTCAGTTATCTCTCAAAAATAGCAAAATTGCTTAATTCACTATTCGGAATACAAAAAGCGTACCTTAGACCCATGAGGGTGCCTCTCTTTTATAGCCAACACAAACCTAGTCCCAATGGACTCTGATTACTGCTAATCTTGGACTCCTAGTAGGATTGAGATAAAATTCTCTAAGAGTCTTATCTTTATCCAAACTGTAGTCTTCTCTCATTCTAGGACTCTTGTCCCTTATCCGCTTATCCCGTATTCTGATATCTTCAGAGATAACCTCGGACTATCCGAGATCACCTCGGCATTATGACCAGGACACGTGGCACCTCGGCTGAGACGTCGACGTCACCTTGGCCACGTGTTGGTACTCGAAAAATATGCCCCCACAAATGGAATCTAGAAAATCCTTTCCAAATCAATTCACCCTCGAAGAAAGGGGTAAAAATGTCAAGAAATCCATTTCACAAATACCAAATGGGACTTGCGGATCACATTTCCAAAAAAAAAAAAGACATTAAAAAAAAAAAAAGGACTCTTTGGACTAATATTCTTCCAACCCAAGTTTGATTTTCCAATAATTTTTCCTTTAAAATTATCAAATGAATGTTTCTTTTTTTTATGTTATAATTTAATATAATTTAAAATTATTATATATATTTACTTAATTTTTATTTTTATAGTACGATATATCTAAAAAAATTAAAATATTTACAAAAAAATTATTTAAAAATATTATATTTGTTGATCTAAATAAGACTTTTATAAAACAATAGAACTACAAGTATCAAAATAAAAAAAAAATACTATTTACCTTCAACTTTTTTTTTCTTCTCTCCTATGTAGTAAATCTCCCTTATTTATTTATTTTTATTAAATTCCATATCAATACCCTTACCAATTTTTTTTATAAAATTTAATATTTAAAAGACTTCTACTTAATTTAATTGCCCATAAACAAAACTTAATAGAATTATACATACTAAAAATATTTTACCAATTAATTTTATTACACTTTTTCACTTTTTTTTTTTAAAAAAAATTGATTATTAAAAATATTTATTTTTATGAAATTTATTATATATTTTTTTTTTTTTATAAAAAAATTGAAGATTAAAAATGTTTATTTTTATGAAATTTATTATATATTTTTATTTGAGTTACATTTTATAACATGATAGAGTTAAAATTATTAAAATACACATAAATAATTTATTTAAAATAAATTAGTATATGTGTTGATTTACGTAACACTTTTATGGAATAATATAACTAAAATTATTAAAAGAATAATTAGAATCATTATTTGAATTTTAAATTATTGTTTTTTTCTCCAATTTAATGATTCTTTTAAATATTTTATGTATTAAAAAATATAAATAATTTAATTAAATTTTATAAAAAATATTTTAAATGTTTAGTCCGTGCGGTTAACAACTAGTTTAATAATATAATCATAATAAACTGATTTTAGGAAATTTTAGAAATACAGAATCCTAACTCAGCTGAAGACTTTGGCTGCTAAAGGACTCTCAAACACATTTGAAGTTGGATTCCTAATCCCACATGGATTAAGCTAATTTGTGTTCACTATAAATATACTAACCACTCTTTTCCTTTCTCCATTCAATCTTCACTGCTTTCTTTCCAAAATCTTTAAGACATGTCAGATTGTCAAAGGACATCCAAGAAATCACATCTCTCTTCAAACTATTCTCGCCCAAAAACTACTACTTCTACCTATGGCTGCCACAATTGGGTTTCAGCAAAACAAGCCTCTATCGAATTCCTCAACAAAATCAGAAAAACTTTCCAGCATGACCACGATCAAACATACAAATCATTCCTCAAAATTATGAGTAGCTATGGAGAGAAACACAGCGATATTATGCAAATCAATCAAGAGGTCACAGCCTTGTTTAAGGACGTGCCTGGTTTGTTTTTGGAGTTCACAAAGTTTGTCACATATTCTAATGAGAAAAATCAAACAGAGCGCGAAGAACAGAGTTGGGACATGGATTGGATAACCAAAAGTTCTTCTAGCAAGAGAGATCATGACCCATATGAACAAAAGTTGTTTCAACGCGAAGATTATCTATTTGAGATTGACATGGTTTTGAGGCGTTTGCAATCGGCTAACAAAAATGCACAACGATTGGTAAATGATTACGAGAATGAAAACAATTGTGAGAATTCAATTATTGTTGAAAAGTACTTCACAATTCATGATATGAGGTGCATCGAAAAACTATATGATGAATGTGGTTATGAGGTGATAGAGATTCTAAGGCGTAATCCAATTGTTGCATTGAATAATGGAATATTGGCTCGGCTGAAACAGAAACTTGAAGAGTGGATAGAGTTTAGTTTCAATGTGGGCGCGAAATGGGGAGAACAGAGTTCGGACGAGTTCAAAAAATGGAAGAGAGAACCGAGGAAGGACCCTGATGATGTTGAATATGTTACTGATGACGAGAACAAGATGATAAAGAGGATGATGAAGAGCCTTCTTTGATCATTGATGCTGATCAAGATCAACCAACAGTTCAGATTCCGATTATGGATTCTGGGAAATCTGATTTTGATTTTCATGAAAATTTAGATGAGTCTTGTCAATTTTTTTTTTATGTGAATGGTTTTGCAGAACAGAGAACAACTTTGCTATAAACACTAGAAATTTAATATTTGTTTATTCTCTGTTAGGATTCAAATTGCTTTTATTGTTTCAGAAATTATTAATGAAACATGTCATTTTAAATGGAACTACATAGTGAGAATAATACAAACTATAATTCTTTGCTGAAGTTGAATAGTGTGCATCTAACTCCTTGATCTTTAAAGCATAATAAAAATAAAAATAAAAATAAAAATCACAGCTCTAAACAATTGAAGAATAACAAACTAAGATGATAATATAATTATGGGATTTTTTTTTGGGGGGGTACCTATCCCTGGCATTAAGAAACTCTTTTTAAGTCATTAGTCTTTTCTGAACCCTTTTTGTGTTTTTAGTTTTATCTCAACAGTAATAGAAGAACACCATGAGAGTGAGTTAGAAAATCTCTTTGGAGGGTACCTATCCCTCATTAAGAAACTCTTTTTAGGTCATTAGTTTTACAGGTTGGATCACCAGTTTTTCTGATTTTTGCAAACATGGCCGGTTTTTAGCCTAGTCCGATTTTTGGAGATTTTCCAGACTGAAACTAGGTCCGGTCATCGGTTGAACCGGCCGGTCCAGTTCTTAAAACGTTACATTGTACAACTATTTTTTTTTAACTATCATTGGACAACTGTTTATTAGATCAAAACTATCTATTGTTTATAAAAAAATATTTGAGAGTTAATTGAGATAGAGTGATCTCTCTACAGTCGTATCTGACGGGTGATATTAGGAAGAAAAACGATATCGTTTTGTTATGTATAAAAAGCAAAAGGGACTGAACTGATGAATTTCTCTTCCTTCACTGCCGTCAAAACATTGTCACCGCAGTCGCCAATGAACACTCATTCAATGATTGAGCCACCAAAACTGAGAGGGTAATTTATGATCTGGAGTTGGGCCGAGGTAACGGCCGAGCAGGTTGAGGGCCCAACGGTGCATGGGGCCGAGCTGATCAGCTATCCGCCTGGAAAGGGGCTGCCAGAACTTGGGCCGGGCAGAGTTTGGACTGTGTGCCACCCCGGACCGTACAGAAACTGCTCGGCCAGGAAGTGACCGATCGGACCAGGCTGCTCGGTCCGAGGATGGTCGAAGCCAGACAGACCGAGTGACCGGCGCCCGGAAAGGCGTGGTCAGCCGAGGTAGTTGTATGACCGGCAGGAAGGCCGATCAAAGTAAGTATCCGGGCTAGGCTCGGCCGGGATCCCGCTTAGCCCGGTCCTCCGTGTGTTTATCCGGTTAGGCGCTTGAAGTATGAAGCATGATATGACCGAGGTAGGGCAGCTCGGCTGCCGAGCTCCAGCTGTGATGACAGGCAGTTGAGATTAGGTGATGAATGGCATGGTTTATGCTGACAGATGGGATAGCAGAGCCACGTGTCAGGAGATGGCAGGGAGTGGATATGGGGCTCAGTAGGTATATAAGCATGTCTGCGCCTCCCATACGCAACACACGAACATCTCTGTAAGAAATTCTTACACCCAAACACTCTCTCCCTTCTCTCTAGCTATCCTCTGTGTGTGTGTTCTAACTTGATCGTCGGAGGGTTTTTCCGGCCACACACCGCCGGGTAGCTCACCCTTATTGGCTCGCAGGTGATCGGACAGAGACGGAGCTCGGAAGAAAAGAGTACGGGCTCGCCGGAATATTTGCCCCCCGTACAAAAACTATAAAGTTTTCGAACCTTAAGACGTCCCACCATTAATGGTTTGCATAACAAAGCATATAAACCCCTGAATCTCAGTTTTCTAGGGTTCCTTTCAAAATTTCTTTATCTGTACAAGAGCAGAATATTGTTGACACCAAAACATGAACAAGAAATTGAGTAAACAACAAAGGAAATTTATGACTAAATTCAGAAGTAACACTACAAAAGCTTCAATTGGATTTTCAGAAAAATAAAAAAAAAATAAAAAAATTGTAAGCTTTGAATGGCTACATGAATCTCTAATTTTTCTTGACAACCAAAGAGAGATTTGAGCCGGTGGCAGAAGAAACAATCAGAAAGAGTTTGCTTTGTTCTTTAACTAGGGGCGTAAATCTGGCCCGGTTCGGCCCGGCCCATGTCGAGCCTCGCGGGCTCTAGCCAAAATTCGGGTTGGGGCGGGTCTTGGACCAAAAAATTAGGCTCAGGTTAGAGGGTATTCGGGCTTTGGGTAGGCCGGAGGACCTGGCCTCTGGCTGGGCCTGTGGGCTTGGCCTCAGGCTTGGGTGGGCTTGCCCGAATTTTTTTTTAAAAACTTTTTCTAACAAAATTTTATTATTTTCTACTAAAAAAGACACTGGGCCTTGAGCGGGCCAATGGACTGGGCCACGAGTCAGGGCTTCAAAATGATGGCTTGGGCCGTAGGCCATCTTTACACTCCTATCTTTAACCGTTAATGGTGCATTTCCACCGCCAAGGTTGTTCGTACAGTATATTTAAGTTTTATATTTTGATAATTTTTAAAAATAAGAATATCATTTTATGAAATTGAATAAAATAAATTATTAGATATATGATAGAATTATACAAAATATATTATAAATAATAGCAATTATAAAAAATATAATAAGTCCTATCATTTTAACATAATTATACTCTTTTCTTTTTTTGTAAAAATAAAATGATTGAAATTATTGCAAGAGGTGCGAAGAAATAAAGATAAATAAATAAAATTTACGTTTTAGTATAAAAGAGATAAGATAATTTTCCATCTAAAAAAAATTGAACTAATAAAGAAGCTGAAGAGAATACATATATATACAAATGATCAATTTTATTAATAAATAAATAAATCATACTCGCATAAAAAATGACTAATTTCATTAATAAATAAATTATTAAGTTAATTAATAATTTTTAATGATATGAAAATATCATTCAGTTAATCATTTTGTTAATAAATAAAGCATTAAGTCAATTAACAGTTTTTAATGATATGAGAAATATTTTATAATGAACAATTTGATAATTTATTATTACATAAGAGAGTAATTTTTTTTTTTCTAATTATTGTGTGAAATTAAATTTATAACAAACGATAGTTGTAATTTGTAGTAATATAAGACTAACTCATATGTTAAACAAATTTTATAAGTGTATTTGTAATTTGCTAAAAATTAAAATACTTATGTTTCATAATTGACCAAGAATATTTGAGTATTTACAAAAAAAACCTTCACTTAAATTAGTACACCATTAGTAAATTATATAAAATAAAAGAATAAAATAGGAAATTCAAAAACAAGTTAAGGGTAAAATAGGCAACTCAAGACAAACATTCTCAAGCAAAGAAACCAAAATTTATTACATAATTTTTAAAATGTCACCATCCAAATTGTTTCACCGACCAAACTAAAAGGCAAAATAGCAATTTCAAAACAAGCCAAGAACAAAATACGAAAAAACAAAGAGCCCGCCACAAGCAGCAAAACACCTCTTATATATAGGATATATGTAAAGTGATTTACAGAGAGATGGAATTGAAGTTTGATCACAGGTTAGGAATGGTAATGAGGAGGAATATAATCTCTCGAAGCCTTCAGATTAAGCAATTGCAGGGTTTTGCAGTCTGAAGCTCTTAGGCGAACTGTGACGAGAGAGTGTCGGCTGGTTATGGAAGTGAAGTTCATCAGTTCAGTTTTTTATTTTATTTTATTGTTATTTTAATAACAAAACGACGTCGTTTTTCTTCCTCTAATATTAGTCATCGGATGCGACTGTAGCAAGATAAAGAGTAGCCTTTAGAGGGTCCAACTATAGAGAGATAAAAAGTGGACTCTAGAGGATTCCGCTTGATTGAAAGATGTTATTGGTTGGTTAGTCTTGGGGTACCACCATATAGTGTCTTAACGGTGTTGTAATTGGTGGAGAAGTGGAGTTTATGTATTGATGTTGCGTGATTGAAAAATATGAGAGCACATAGTGAATTGTGATTGGTAAGAAGTATCGTCAAGTCTTGTCCGTAACTAACCAATAATTTTTCCTTCGTTGAGGACCTTAACGCTATATTTGGTTAAGAGATTTGAGAAGAGATTTGGAAAGAGAAAGGGAAAAAGTGTGTTAAATTAAGTGAATTATATGCATATTTTATTCAATTTTCACCTACTTTTTTCATTTTTTTTTTCTAAATCCCTTCTTATATTCTTTAACCAAACACAACGTAACTGACCCAATAATTTTTCCTTCATTGAGGACCTTATAATTGACCCTTGAAACAAAAAGGGTAGACCCACCTCATCAAAAAACTTACTCAAACCTGCCTCATCAAAAAACTTATTTGATATTGTTGGGGCGACATGTATTCATGCCCCTCACTAATCATCATATATTATACTATTCGATTGTTCTCTAATTACTCAATACAAAAACATAGACTTCTTCTTCTTCACTAATCACAAATCCATGTGCACCACGCGCCCATGTCCCAAAACACCAAATAACTTCTCCACTTCATCTTTTCTATCCATTCTTTTTTTCTCTCATCTCTGCCAAACAGAGATATGATGTCACGACCCAATCTCAGCAAGACAAATCCCGCCAAGAGGGCGCACTTTAACGCTATAGCACCTATACACAATAATCACCTGTATAATTCTTATATCACATCACCAATAGTGCATAAGACCTTTCGATTGGCCAACATATATGAGATGATCCATTCAAAGACAAAAATATCATCATGCTACTAAGGTAGTGGCCCACTCACAATGGCATTTTGGTAGATAAAACCAACTTATGTGTTTTACATTATCTAATCTAATTTAATCATACTAAATCACATTTTAGATAAATATGCCATAAAATCACATAAATTACGATTAACACATATCACTAATCAATTTCAGATTCGGCCATCGATAAGGCCTTCAATTTGCAGTTTAAACATAAAACATGAACAGATAATTAAACAGTCAAACAGATAGACATGAATTTAAACTAGTACGTTCAATCAGTCAGTTCAGTGTTTCAGTCAATTCAATTACTTATCATAATCAGTCATAGTTTAGCAGTAATCAGTAGGGTTATCAGTAATCAATGGTGAGGGTTATTACAGATTCTTACCAATTAAAAGCCTCTAATCCATCAAGAAAATAAACCCAAAGTTTTGGTTTTTCAAAATATTAAGAAAATCTAAAGTTGGTACTTCTATTGTGCTATTTTCAAATAAAGTGAATGAGTGGCCGACCAGACCCTTTTTCCGGCAAGATAAGATGGCTGGCAGTGGTGGAGATGGTGGGTTAAAGTGGTGGTGTAAGGGTGGAGCACAGGTGGGGTGTTTGGCCACCAAGAAAGTATAGGAAAATGAGAGAATGTAGAGAGAAGTTAGAGAGAGAAGAATGATGACAATGAAGTAAAAAAAATTTGCACTTTTTTTTTAGTTGACATGGGGTGTTTTGTCACACCTACTATCCAGTTTGGAGTTGGGTTTTGATATCCTAAGTGGAGTTTAACTTAGGAGGATATCCTAAATGGAGTTTAACATAGGAGTGTGTTTGGCTCTAGATGAAAAGTTGGGAATATTATAATTCTACCCCCCTAAAGGAAAATTTCGTCCACGAAATTTATTCGTTTGTTTAGTCTAGTTCATACCTTGAAAAAGATGTGGATATCGAATTTTCATATTATCCTCCCGCTCCCAAGTAGCTTCCTCCAAAGCATGATTTTTCCACAATACCTTTACTAGTGGTATAGTCTTAGAATGTAGTACTTGATCCTTCATGTCCACAATCTCTATGGCTTCCTTTTCATAAGATAAATAATCCTTGAGTCGAATTGGTTGGAAATCTAACACGTGTGATGGGTCAGGCATGTACTTCTTCAGCGTAAATACATGAAACACATTGTGAATGTGAGATAGACTAGGTGGTAAAGCCAAACGATAAGCTGTCTTGCCAATGCGCTCTAGTATCTCAAATGGCCCAATATACCTTGGACTTAGTTTGCCTTTCTTACCAAATTGCATCACTCATTTCCATGGCGAGATTCGTAAAAATACATGATCTCCAACTTGAATTTTCAAATCCCTCCTCTGATTATCTGCATAGCTCTTTTGTCTACTTTGAGTCGCTTTCAATATTTCTCGAATAATATGCACTTTATTAGTAGTAATTTGAACAATCTCTGGCTCTAACAATTTTCTCTCTCTAATCTCATCCCAACACGTTGGAGTTTTACATCTTCGCCCATATAAAGCTTCATAGGGAGCCATTCCAATACTTGATTGATAGCTATTATTATATGCAAATTCTATTAATGTCAAGTATTCATTCCAACTACCTCAAAAATCTAGGACACAAGCTTTCAACATGTCTTCTAAAGTTTAGATTGTCCTCTCGGATTGCTCGTCGATTTGGGGGTGAAAAGTTGTATTAAATCTCAATCTAGTACCCATGGCATTTTGAAGACTAGGCCAAAAGTGGAATGTGAAGGACGAGTCTTTGTCTGAAACAATAGTTGCCAGCACACCATGCAATCTTACAATTTCATCCACATAAATTTTTGTTAATCAATCAAGTGAAAAGTTTTTCTTAGTAGCCAAAAAGTATGTTGATTTGGTCAACCTCTCTACAACCACCCAAATAGAGTCATGCCCCTTTTGTGTGCGAGGCAGGCCCGAAACAAATTCCATGGTGATATGCTCCCATTTCTATTTAGGTATAGGAAGAGGTTGAAGTAAACCAGCTGGGCGTTGATGCTCTGTTTTAATCTGCTAACATACCAAACACCTTGTCACAAATTCTGCTATCTCTTTCTTCATATTTGACCACCAATAACTTTCTCTTAAATTTCAATACATCTTTGTACTCCCCGGATGCATTGCATAAGGTGAGTTATGGGCCTCATTTAATAGCTCCCTTTTTATCTCAGGCTCATTTGGAACACATAATCGATTTTTAAACATCAACACACCATCTTCTTTAATAATAAAGTCTGACAGAGTACCATCTTTCACTCAAGCTCGGGTCTTCTCCAAAACTGAGTCTTTCCGTTGGGCTTCTCGAATGTGGTCCACCAACAAAGGTCTCACTTTACTTGTCGCTAACAAGGATCCTGAATTCCTAACTGTTAGATCAACTCCAATAGATTTTATTTCATGTAAGAGACCAAATTGAATGCCCTGAATGTAAGTTAATCTCCCTGTAGATTTCCAACTAAGAGTATCAACCATCAAATTAGCTTTTCCTGGATGATAATTAATGGTGTAGTCATAATCCTTAATCAGTTCAATCCATTTCCTTTGCCTCAAATTTAAATCCCTCTGGGCGAATAAATATTTCAAACTCTTATGATCAATAAATATCTCACATTTTTCCCCATATAAATAATGTCTCCACAACTTTAAAACAAAAACAATTGCTGCGAGTTCTAAATCATGGGTGGGATAATTGTGTTCATGATGCTTCAATTGTCTAGATGCATAGGCCACCACATTTCCATCTTACATCAACAACCAACTGAGCCCTTGATGAGAAACATCACTGTAAACAACAAATCCTTCACCACTCAACGGTATAGTAAGCACTGTGGCTTCTTTAATTCTTGAAAACTCCATTCACAATTCTCCGTCCACTCAAATTTGGTATTTTTACAAGTCAAACATGTTAATGGTGCCGCAATCAATGAAAACCCCTCTACAAATCTACGATAGTAGCCTGCCAACCCTAAAAAGCTCCTCACCTCGGTCACGTTAGTAGGACGATCCTAATTCACCACAGCCTCTAGTCTCTTTGAATCCACAAAAATGATTCGAAGAGAATAGAGGCTGTGGTGAATTGGGATCGTCCTACTAACGTGACCGAGGTGAGGAGCTTTTTAGGGTTGGCAGGCTACTATCGTAGATTTGTAGAGGGGTTTTCATTGATTGCGGCACCATTAAGACACGATCTAACCAAAACTCATATTTGCTAAACTTAACATACAACTTCTTTTCTCACAAAGTCTACAATTCCACCCGCAAGTGTTGTTGATGATTCTCTTGACTCTTTGAATAAACAAGTATGTCATCAATAAATACAATCATGAATTGGTCAAGATATGGTTGAAACACTTTATTCATAAGGTCCATAAATGCGGTAGCGAGCTCGAAAACCAATTTTCGATATGTCTTCTTTCTTAATCTTAAGTTGGTGATACCTTGATCTGAGATTAATTTTGGAAAACACACATGCTCCTTGAAGTTGGTCAAACAAATCATCTATACGAGGCAAATGATACTTATTATGCACCGTGACCTTATTCAACTGTCTGTAGTCAATGCACAATCTTATGGTGCCATCTTTTTTCATAAAAAATAACGCAGGTAATCCCCAAGGTGAGACACTTGGCCTAATGAAGCCTTTATCTAATAACTCTTGCAATTGCACCTTAAGCTCCATATGTTCTGCTGGGGCCATACTGTAAGGTGCACTAGAAATTGGGGCAGTTCCAGGAATTAAGTCAATAGCAAACTCAATTTCTCAATCTGGGGTAATCTAGGCAATTCATTGGGAAAAACATCTACGAAGTCACACACAATTGGTATATCCTTCAACCTTGGACCACTCAACTCGGAGTCAACTAAATAGGCTAAGTATCCTTGACACCCTTTCTTAAGCATTTTTCTAGCTGTAATAGCAAAAATAATATAAGATGGGGACGCACATCAATCTCCACAAAATCTAAATTTAGGTTCCCCAAAATTGGAAAATACTACCTCTTTCCTAAAACAATCCACCGAAGCATGGTAAGAAGCCAGCCAATCTATTCCCAAAATCAAATCAAAATCAAGCATCTCTAAAAATAATAAATCCGTTACCATCACCCTATCTCTCAACTGTAATACACAACCTCGATATGCCTCCTCAATTATAACACAATCCCCAATAGGAGTAACAATGGATAAATAGTAGCCTAAAGGTTCACTAGCTTTACCAACATGCAAAGAAAATGATAGAGATACGAAAGAATGCGTAGAACCCGGATCAATAAGTACGTGTGCCTCCCTATTGAACACGTAAATAATACATGTCACCACCTCTAGATTAGCCTGAGCATCCCACTGAGTCAAAGCAAAAACTTTCCCCTGTGAGGTTTATCTATTGAATTGAACACCTCATTTATTCTGCTTGCCAAACCTAGTCCCATCCTGACCTCCCCGCCAGCCTTCCTTTGGCTTCCACTTGAAATTCTATTACTGCCAACTCTAGTACTAGCAGATGAAGCGGTTCGAGTGCAATCTCTAGCCAAATGTTCGGGTTGCCCACAATTGAAGCAAGCTCGTGTATCTCCCAAATTAATCATCTTAGGAACTGTGCAGTCTTTCACCAAATGACCCTTCTGGCCACAACGAAAACACAAGTCGGTACCAATATGACATACGCCTGTATGTGCTTGCCTACATTGCCTGCAAACACTTCCAGTAAATTGAGATGATGTCCTACTAGACTGTCCATGACGCTGATTAAAAATGCTTTGGGTTGGGATGAGATGCTCTCTAATTTTTTGATATGCACTTGAGCTCTTGATTGAACCATAACCATGACCACCTCTCTTGGACGGTCTATTAAATATGTTCTCATGATGGGATGAACTAAGGTGATGCTTCTTCTGTTGTTCTGCTAACTTCATTTTTTTGACATCTTTCTCAACTGTTAAGGCTATATCAACTAAGGTGGGATAGTTAGTTATTCCCAATACTCGAATACAAGATTTGATATCCAAATCTAATCCATCTGTAAAACGACGACATTTGACCTCCTCATCATCCACAAATAAGGGGGCAAAATGAGATAAAGAAATAAACTTAGCTTCATACTGGGCTACAGTCAAATCCCCTTGCTCTAGCCGAAGGAACTCTCTCTCTTTTTCATACTGATAGGTAGCTGGAATGTACTTGTCATTGAAAACCTTAGTGAATTGGTTCCAGTTCAATCCTCCAGTGCCACTTGCCATAAGTAGGCGTTGCGTTGCCTCCCACAAATATTTGGCCTCCTCCACCAGCTTAAAACTAGCAAGTGCAACTCACTGCTGGTCTGATACTTCCATCACTGAAAATATCTGCTCTACCCTCTGTAACCAAGCCTCTGCCTCCATACGATTTGGCGATCTAGAAAATGATGGAGCCCCTAACTTCTTGAACCTCTCAATTGAAGTGAGACGGTTCTCTGTAGGTTGCACTATTGGCCTGGCCTGTGCTACTTTATGTTGTTCAAGGATGTGAGTTTGCCTTTCTGCTAGGCTAGCCATTGACTCTAAAAGGCGTTGCACACTAGGGTCTAAAAACGTTGGAGTTGCGTTAGCCCTTGGTGGTACAACTCCATCTGAATGCCCCACTTCTGGGTTGGCACTTAACTCTTGAGTTTGCTTATTATGCGATTCTTGTTCAATCTCTTCTTCCTAAACCCAAGGTGGAACTTCATTTCCAGCACTATGATGTGGCTCTCACTTAGCCTCAAGTATTTTTGTAAAGGGGCGACTCTTATGAACTTTTCGCCTTGCCATACGTGCCTATATAACAAGACAATTAAATCTTAGAGTACTAAATCACCATTAAACATCATCAATAATTGAATTACTAACTACAATATCCTATCAATTTTAATTCTAAAGTAACTAGTCTACAGATTCATAACCTAACGCTCTGATACCAAAAATGCCATGACCCAATCTCGGCAAGGCAAACCCTGCCAAGAGGGCGCACTTCAACGCTATAGCACCTATACACAATAATCACCTGTATAATTCTTATATCACATCACCAATAGTGCATAAGACCTTTTGATTGGCCAACATATATGAGATGATCCATTCAAAGACAAAAATATCATCATGCTACTAAGATAGTTCCCATGCACTACTACCCCAATGATAAAACGAACTATTCATGAATCCATCAATATATCTAACTTCATAAAGCAAATATTTACAATCAACCTCCTTCATAAAAACAAACGATAAAACTACATCGTAGAGTGACCCTAGGCAAAAACCTCAGCTACAAGATGCCCACATTTGATCCTCTAGAAACTCTAATCTTCCAAGTTAAGGCGAGCCACACAAAAGTCTAGGAATCTAAAAAAAAAAATTAATTTAAAAAGAATGAACTAGATACCAATCTCATGGAGTTATAAAACTTGCTCCTTCCAATTGAGTTCAAAATAAAGATAATAAACATAAGAGCTTAATTGGACTGAAATTTATACAAATTGAAAAAAATTGCATAATCCGTTATCAAGATTTTCCCAAAGAGTCTCATAATACAGGAAAATACATTTGAATAAGGAAAGTAAACGAAAATACAACTTTTCAATAAATTAAGATTTCATGTCCATCATACGAACCACTACATAGTCTTAGGGTCGCGTTACCTTGCGACTTAGGTGGTGACGGTACTGTTACCCAAAACATAACCATAGGAACATAACTTATGTCATCGTAGCACTTTAATTCTCATTTAAATGTTTCGGTCCCCAGGACCCCTTATGTACAACGACCCTTATGGTTCTTAAAACATTTCGGCCCTTGTGGTCCCAAAAGCTATATTCAGTTATATGATCAATAAAAATAAATACTCTTGCATGACGTTTCATTGCCAATTAATCATCATCATCATAAAATTTGAAGGACTCGACTTAAATAAATTCTCATAAAAATTAATGCTCCATTATACAAATGAAATCATATATTTATTTAAACTCAACCTTTGATTTCAATAAATTTATAGATTTTTTTCTTATACATATATCATGATGAAAT
This sequence comes from Camellia sinensis, assembly GCF_004153795.1. Classification (NCBI taxonomy): domain Eukaryota; kingdom Viridiplantae; phylum Streptophyta; class Magnoliopsida; order Ericales; family Theaceae; genus Camellia; species Camellia sinensis. The sequence goes on along the minus strand of NW_021027363.1, from coordinate 718,882 downwards.
GTGTTACTTCCTTTAATTCAAAAATATTTTCAAACTTTGTATTAAAGATAGAGATAAGGTAAATTTTCATGGTAAGTATACTCACCTCCAAAATAGCAAAAGTGTAAATTTGAAACCCTACGAGTTAATTCTAAAGAGGTGTAGAGATGCCTTCCTCCAATCCTAACAATTAGTAAATAAGATCTAAAATTAGGGGAAAGCTTTCAATGAAAATTACATCTATAAGATTGATCCTAAATAAGACATGGTATGCAATGAGAGCTAAAACCAAGCTAAAGAACTCCTCCAACTTCAAGTCACCCAAATAAATAACTTATCCAATCTCCACAACACGCAAACTTGAACATTTTTGAGTTATTAACTTTTGTAAATATCCAACCAATTTATATGCACAATACCACCATCAATTAAACCACAAAAGTCAAAAGTCAAAAATTAATATTTTCATAAACTCAACAATTTAGGTAAATCCGCTTCAATCATTAATAAAATTCCTCCAAAATCATTTATAGAACTGTTGGCTTATTTTTCCTACAAAGGAAAATATCATAAATGCGAGCGTGCCAGCAAGAATTGAAAAATCCTTACAGATTAAATTCAAGCCAATTATCAAGCGATTGTGTTGATGGTTCTTTTGCCTCAATGAAGAGGACTTCAAAATTGCCAAATGTAGAGAAAAGAAAAATTAAAAGAAGAATGAGGGAGACGGAGAAAGACGATTGAGTGAACAATCAAAGTAATAATTACTTACCTCTACTCATATGCTTCGAAAAGGAAGTGCATAAAATGCTTTGAAAAGGAAATGCTAAAAATAAATGCTTCGAAATATAAATCTATGTTAAACTACTCCTAAGATAAGGGAAATGACAAGAAATATTGAAATTAATTGTCTTTGATTATGAATTCTGGTCCCTTTACAATATAGCCATGAATGGCTATTTATAAGTAAATATTTGTAGGAAAAAACTTCCAGCAATAACTACCCAATAACCACCTAAAACTACCCACACTTCCATCCTCATTCCCACAATGCCACATCCCTCCATGTCTTCATTACTTTCTTTAACCTCTAATTCATACTCCATGTTCTCCACTTTATTCTCTATCATCTTTTCACATTTCATAACTTATCATAACCTCCAAATGAGTAAGTGGATGCCATATGTCCTGCAATTATATAAATAATAAATAATAATAATAATTACAGATTTATGGTGCCAACATTACCTCCCCGCGGCCCTTAAAAATGATGTTTACTTGAATTTTTGAAGGGCCAAACCGAGAACATGACTAATCTAAGCAATAAAGTGCTTCGAATAATATCAACAAAATGCTTCAAATGATATAATAGCACCAATAAAATGCTTCGAATGAGCATGAAATTATGACTAGATGTTGCGAATTATATATATACATATTGAAGGAATATTATTGCAGAAAAGCTTCAAAGGATAACCACATATTTTCAAGGCAAAGCCAATGATTCACCTTAGCAAATTGTTACACATGCTAAATAACTAGCTTCGAAGGTGGTATAGATGACCCAAATCATCATTCGAAGGTCGAAAGTGTCAACAAAGGACAGATTACATCCTTGGAAATACTCGGCAAAGCTTCGAAGGTTCACAACCATCACTATTTTTTCAAAGCTGTTGTTGATACAAGATGGAGTGCTTCGAAGCTTACAAAATTATGGCAAAAGGGCTTTCGAAGTAACTTTTGGCCAACATTGTGGTTATTCAAATTTTGTATGTTTTGATTCACACATAATTAATGAAAATATTAATTTTATGCTTTAAACCAATTATTAATTCTCTGAAGACACCAAAACCGTTGTTCTTCGAACCAAATTTTGTAGAATACTAGTTACATTTTCATGTAACAAATGGCTATAAAAATGGTTATCAGTAAAGCCACTAATTATCATGCCAAAAATAAGCATTATTCGATAATTAATTAATTGTCATTTTATATATATTTGAAGGGAGGTACACATTTCGAAAGTTTTCTCGTCCCATGTTACATTCTAAAGGTGTTTATTGATGACAAAACCGCCCTTTGAAAGTCACATATGTTACTAAAGGATCAAAGTCATCCTTCGAAAGTGCTCACGACATCTCTTTGAACCAATTCCAAAGAGTTGGATTACTATGAAATTAGTTTGGCATTTTAACTAGCCATTAATGGCTATAAAATGAAATTTCAATGAATAACATGCTTCGAAGTGTCTTGAGACATGCTTCGAAGGTAACTACAAAACCAAATGGTGATGGTTTTATAGATCAACTAATAACAATATTTTTTGCTCAATATATTGCAATAACGAAATATTATTTGTTAGCCATTCCATCAAAGTCAACGTTTGATGTGATCCACAAATCCAAAATGGATTTCGAACAACAAAAGTCATGGTGTAGTGTGACCATGAAAATTCATACTTTTTGACACTTTGAAAAATGTCAAAAATTTTGAATTCATGAACAGTGGCTTGTTCATTATTCTTGACCATGTTTGTTTTAAAAACACGACTTTTGCCGAATTGATTTTCATAATTATTTGAAAAAGTGGGTTGTTTTTCCATGTTAGCCATTAATGGCTTATGAAAATCACCCATCATAGACATCTTATGTCCATGATTTGACTCTTTAAGAATGGGTTTTTCACCCCCTCGAGTCTTATATGGAACATTATTTTTAACCATGTTTGGCTGAATAACATGTTTTTTAGCCATGTTAGTTTCATAAATAGGCTCTTTAAAAATGAATTTTTTGACCCCCCGAGCCATTAATGAAATCAACTCTTTACTTTTGCTATTTTCAACCATGGAAAAATTCTAAAAAAAATTCACCAATTCTAGCCATTAAAGCTTCAGTTAAAGGCTTGGTAGTGAGAATTGACAACTCATCATTCCATTGGCGAATTTCCATATCAAGTTGATGAATTTCTCTAATTAAATGGTGTCTTTTTTCTTCCACCAAATAATATTGTAAGGGATGGAAGTTTATTTCATCAAGAAAATGGATCTCTTCTTGAAGATTCAAAATTTTTGTTTACGGCAATAAATTTCATCTAGACTATTTGAAATGTACAAATCCAATTCATTTTTCATTTCTTACACTTGACGTCTCACTGGGCGTGCCAAAAATTGTTGGCTTATTTTTCTTACGAAGGAAAATATCATAAATGCGAGCGTGCCAGCAAGGATTGAAAAATCCTTACAGATTAAATTCAAGCCAATTATCAAGCGATTGTGTTGACGGTCCTTTTGCCTCAATAAAGAGGACTCTACTCATATGCTTCGAAAAAGAAGTGCATAAAATGCTTTGAAAAGGAAATGCTGAAAATAAATGTTTCGAAATATAAATCTATGTTAAACTACTCTAAGATAAGTGTTACCCAAAAGACAACCTAAAAGGGGGGGTGAATTAGGTTTTTATAATTAAAAATAATAATACCGTAATAAAAATTATGACTAGCACAATAGATAAATATAGTTGATGAAATAAAAATAATTAAAACAAGTGTTCTAACAACTATGTCAATTAATACACAATAAAAATATGAAATATAGCTATGGCAATTTAAATAAAATAAAGAGATAAGGGAGAGAAAGGCAAACAAATTTATAGTGGTTCGGGTTCAACTCGGCTTACGTACACTCCTCAAGCTTTACTTGAGATTTTCTACTATTCTCTAGCTTCACAAGGTGCTAGCATCCTTTTCACAGATGGAGCAATCCTCCACGGATTTTACATAGACTTTCTAAGTCAAGAACACTGAGTGTACTACATTCTTACAATGTTGAAAAGAAAGTGTTTTTTCTTTCACAGAAAGCTACAAGAATTATCTCTCAAAGATAGATATAAAAATGAAGCTCTGGTTTTTCTGTAAACCTCACACAAGAAAGATGAGCTTAATGCTATAAGGCTTAGTGTATAATTTCTGAGAGAAGATGTAAACAAAAATTAAAGAACACTTCTCAGAGAATTTTTCAAAGAATAGATGTGAGTGATTATAGATCAAAGAATATTTTTTGATTTTTTTTGTAACTTTTTTACATTAGAGGTTTTGGTATATATAATGAAATTTATAGTTGTTGTATTCATTTGAATTTATAACTGTTTATAGCCATTGTACTTCCATCATTACTAATTTGAATATCTTCCACTCCATCATTACAAATTTGAATATCTTCCACTTGAACCTTTTGGCCTGTTGTTGTACTAGACTGTTTGAACCTTTATTTTAGGCTGTTTGAGCTCCTGATTTAATCAAATATTAAATATATTCTAACAACATTTAGGATAAAAGTTTAGGTGAGAATTAATGGGACAAAATAAATCGTGATTCTATTTTTCTCTTTCAAATAAATCATCAAAATAAATTTTGATTCTATTTTTCTTTTTCAAATAAATTAAAATATAATTAAATAAATCATAAAGATAAATTTTGGATTCTATTTTTCTCTTTCAAATAAATTAAAACATAATTAAATAAATCATCAAAATAAATAAGTCTAACAATAAGGAAAATGACAAGAAATATTGAAGTCAATTGTCTTTGATTATGAATTCTGGCCCCTTTACAATGTAACCATGAATGACTATTTATAAGTAAATATTTGTAGGAAAAAACTTCCAGCAATAACAACCCAATAACCACCTAAACTACCCACTCTTCCATCTTCATTCCCACAATGCCACATATCCCTCCATGTCTTCATAACTTTCTTTAACCTGCAATTCATACTCCATGTTCTCCACTTTATTCTCCATCATCTTTTCACATTTCATAACTTATCATAACCTCCAAATGAGTAGGAGGATGCCACATGTCCCGCAATTATATAAATAATAAATAATAATAAAAATTACAGATTTATAGTGCCAACAAGAACATATAGATACCCAATCCACCATTTATCAAATCAATTTCAACATATAAATTTCATAACACTAAAATCCCCTATTTTTACATCACATTCAAACCACGATTAACCCAAATCTCAATCTCCAAAACAACCATCAAAATGATCATTTTTCTACATTTAAAATATTCATAGAAACTAATTGAGAGTATAAAACTCAACAATCAAACTCCAAATCATAATAGATCTAAAATAGAAAAATTTTATCATCTCTAACTCAAAATATGTAAAACCTTAAACTAAACTTTTTAAGGAAAGATTCTTACTAATTAAAGACCTCTAATCCATCAAGAAAATAAACCCCAAGCTTTGATTCTTCAAAAGATTAAGAAAAATCTAGAGTTGGTACTTCTATTGTGGTATTTTCGGATAGAGTGAAGGAGTGACCGACCGGACCTTTTTTCTGGCAAGATAAGATGGCTAACGGTGGTGGAGATGGTGGGTTACGGTGGTGGTGTAACGATGGAACAAAGGTGGGGTGTTTTGCCACCAAGAAAGTAAAGGAAAATGAGAGAGAACGTAGAGAGAAGTTAAAGAGAGAAGAATGAAGACAATGAAGTAAACAAAATCTGCATTTTTTTTTTTTATAGTTGAAATGGGGTGTTTGGTCACACCTACTATCAAGTTTGGAGTTGGGTTTTGATATCCTAAGTGGAGTTTAACTTAGGAGTATGTTTGGCTTTAGATGAATGTTGGGAATTTTATACATGAGCCTGCTCTCTCTCTCTCTTCCTCCCTCCTCTCTTTCCAATGGTGGACGACTCCGACTTTGACTCTGACTCCGACGACGAGACCTCCATGGCCAATCAATACCCACCTCACTCTTTTTTCATGCTTTTGACACAAACTTTCTTCTCGGCCACCAACGACAACTACGACGAATCTCCTCTAAGTGACCCGATCTCCACGTTACTGTCACATTGAAGACCCCATCCCCCACAAAAGGGACATCAAGAATAGTTGAATTACCAATCTACCATAATTTTTGAAGGGACTTACACGTAGGTCCTAATAGATAGACTTATTTTTTAATAGGTTATATAATAATTAATGGTATTTTTCATCAAATACCATTAAAAAATATCACTAATTGTCAATTTTTAGTGATGGTTTGAAAATTTTATCATAAAAAATGTCACTTATAGTTTTAAAAAAATTGCCCAAAAAAAGTCATTAATTTTCAACTTTCAGCCACAGTTTAAAAAATTTGTCACAGAAAAAGTCATTAATTGTAAGTTTTAACAACAATTTATAAAAATTGTAATTACAAAGTCACTAATTGTCAATTTTTAGCGACATATCCAAAAAAAAGGCCACAAAATTATTTTTATCAACGATTTTACTAAGACTTAATTTCAATAGGATCTGATGAGAATTAAATCCAGCTATTAAGATCTATTGGTAATTTACCCTTTTTTTACTATGAGATAGATTTTTTTGGATTTCAATTCAAAGGATTTTTTTGGATTTCCAGAGATTCTACTGCAAATTGTGCTTTAAGTTAAAATATTAATGGAAGTGAAATCCAAATAAATGCAAACAGAGTTTCTTGTCAAATAGCACAATTGGATTTCATTTCGAATGAAATTCTATTATTTCAGACTCAAATCGTCCTCAAAACCCTTCAATTCAATCTATGATTGAAATTGTTATAAAACTTAAAGAAATTAAAAATTATTTGTTAAAAGGGTCAAACCCTAATTTTTTGTTTTTATTTATGATTTTTTATAATTTTTCTATTCCTCCATTTGTAGTGTTCTCTCAAGCCTTGAGAGCCCAATAAAAAAAAGTCAGAGAAAGATGGGACTAGAGTTTGGAAGAACAAGAAGAACAGTAAATAAAATAATCAAGGATAGTGTTGGCTTTTTAGCTTTCGAAGGTTATTTTTGTAATTATGAGCATGCCAGCAAGGATCAATCAGTCCTTATGGAATTTTGATTGCCAACCAATTATCAGACGATTGTGTTGTAGTTCTTTCAGCCTCAATGAAGAGGACTTTTACTGGTAGCTTGATTTAAGAGAATTTAAGCACAAGAACAGTTAAATAAAGAGCAATTGAAACATTTCATTAGTATGAAAAACTTACAATGATCCAAACTCAGCCTCGTAGAGGTTTACAGCGACAATCCACTTGAAACTACTCCTATGAATGAAGTACAGTGCAGGAATTTAAAGTACAGGAATGTAAAGAACAGGAAATATAAAAACTAGAACAAAATATGTAAAGTAAGACTGGTTTCTTGGATCTGAGTCTGGGGGTTTTTTTCCAGGGCCTTCTCTGCTATTTATACTGCTCAAAGATGACAGTCGAACTGTATTTCCAACCGTCGAACTGCTCCCCCATGATCGCTTATTATGTAGCCTTAAGATTAGCTCCATTATGCCATCATTTGCAGTTAAGCTTCCCTCATAAATTTGAATTTAAATAAGAATAACCGCTGATGCCACATCACCTTGCATCTTTTTGTTGATTCACTGCTACTCAGATCTCATAATAACCAATATCAACTGCCACGTGTACGATGAGGATCGAAGACTTGAATGGTCTCCCCATATTACCCTTACTTTGCCACGCGTCAATTGTAACTGCTTGTACAAAATATGCAGCCAACATTACCCCCCGCACTAATATACCCAAGACTTGGTGATATTAGTGGAGCAGGGTCTTTTTCCCACGTCTTAGAACGTGCATGGGTTTTGCATCTTTCCAGAAATGCAACTGTCACTCACCATGTTTAATCCTTTGAATACTTCCACCGTCTTAGCATTCGAACAGACTGATACATTTCATGGCCGAATTAATTTTTTCCTCCAGCGATCGAGCACACGAAGAGTCATATGTCGATGCTGTTCCTCCTCGAAAGAACGCCCATGCATTTATTAGCCCCTTTACCCACCTTTCTATATTCAGGTCATGGATGCCTTTGCAAATTATCAACCCTTGGACTTCGAACATATTGCCCTTAATCCTTCGATCCAGAAACTCACAAATATGGACATGGGAGGTTCTTCTTCTGTCTCACCCTTGGACTACAAACAAATTTCCCTCAATCCTTTAATTCGGAAAGTTGTAAATATGGATTTGGGAAACTCTTCTTCACAAGCCTCTGTATGGAATAAAGTTGCAACTTCTTCTTCTTCTGGGAGTTCTGACTGGACAAGCTGGTTAACACCTGAGACCTGTGATTTGAGGGAGCGAATCAACCATCATTTTGTTAAGTTCACTGACCCTTTAGAGTTTCCTTCCTATGCTCGAAGTTCAGTGGTCTACCCCTACATGCCCATTGACCATCCACGTAGTCTGGAGGAGAATCTGCTTGTAGCATGGTATACATCCTCCATGCCTACAAAGATAGTGCACGCTGCCCGACGCCTAGAAGAAGCACAAGGGTACAACCCATCATTCTTAACCCAGAAGGCGAAGATTTGTTCTTCTGACTGGCTCGATTATATTAATGCCTTTGTTCCTTCTGCTCCCGTGCCATCTCCCATAATAGAAGCATCCACACATTCTTCTCCATCTCCTGAAATTGAAGCATTCACACCTTCTCCTCTACCAACTCTTTGCTGGACAGAGAGACTGAGGCTTGCCCTTTCCATGGATAACGTCTTTCCACCTTACAAACCTCTACCTTCCCCTACTCCAGCTGAGCGGAAACAAGCTCAATTTCTGCTTGCAGCTTTCTCTCACTTGCCCTTCAATGTTCTTGAGGACGAAGTCCCTCTCAAGAACCTTCGATGGGCTTGTGATATTCTGACTAGGGGCCATGTCCTTAATCCCCTTGCCCAAGCAGAACTTCATATGTTCTTGGACCAACTTCCATTGCTCCTCTACTGGTATCGAAATTCTATGGCCACTACACAATCTTTAGACCAACTTTCGTCTCTTCGAGTTCATGCCCAGTACGAAGCAGAGAGCTTCATTGAAGAATTCGATGATTTCAAGAATAAAGATTCTGCGTATTGGGACGACTTGGACATAAACGAATTGGAACAAAGATTAAGAGAGGCGGCTTTCGAAATAAAGGCTGAAGAGCTCAACTATGAAGTGAGAGCACATCAACTCATGCAGCCAATGTTAGAAGACATAGAAGATAGAATAAAGAAAGAACAAAAATTCATTGATCATTGTTGGACTAAATTTCATGATCTTGTTATTTATTCCATTCCTTATTTTTATGAGCTTGAGTTTGTACCCAAATAAGGCCATTCGATGTAACTGCTTTTGCTTTAATACAAGACTTCTCTTTGTTTGATATGGTTTGATCTTGTCTCTATTTGTCTTTAAAAGCAATTACAGAGCTTCGAACTGAACAATCTTTTCCTTCGATCCTGGATTCGATCGTTTAAAATGAACACTAACAACACGACCATGAACATTTCCAATTTAGGGAATGCAGATTAATCAGTTCTAAATTGATCTTTTCGTTTTGAACAACAGTCCATATTTTCAAAACTATGGAAGCTCCTTTTGAGGGCTGCACTGTTTTAGTTCAAAAAGTCAACTTTTCTGAATAAACATATAAACCAACTATAGGTTTCGATGTTTCGAATGCCAATTTCCCTTTCCAAGGAATTTCTAACTTTACTTCAAAGAACATCACTGTCATTGAGAAACCTAAAACAGGTCTTTAGTCCTTTTGAAGTAAACGAATACTTGAGCATTCTTGTATCCATTGAGTACGAAATGCGCTTCGAAGCCGGCTCTTAGTTTCGAAGCCGTTGTTATTGGTCTTTTGGCGCCGAAAACTAGTGTGTTATGTTTTGAACACCAATTTCCATCCTCACAGGGTCACAAGTTTCACTTCGAAGGTCATTATTTTCATTAAGAAGCGCAAAATAGGTCTTTAATCCCCTTCCAAGTGAATGAATATTTGAGTATTCTTACATTCTTAAGCATGGAATGTGCTTCGAAGCTGGCTTCTTAGTTTCGAAGTTGTTGTTATTTGACTTTTGGCGCCAAAATCTGGCTTCGAAGCCAAACATTCAACTTCGAAGCTGGTATCAACATCTGAGATATGTTTTTTCCCTCCAAGAGTATCAATATTGAAGGAAATTCTTCGTATTCGTACTTTTAGTACTTAACGAATTTACGCGATGTATCTTTCAGATATAAAGGCTTTTGAAATCCTTTCATTCCACATTCTGAAATCACTTGCTCGCTCAACATACAAAACCCTTCGCCTCTATTCATCACCCACTTCTTTCTACTCCCTTTTCTAGCTTCGTCCTCTGAGAAAGCGTTTTATCAATGGCTTCCTCTTCATTGAAAGTGCCAGTTGTAGAGCGTGCGAGCCCATCTGTAGCCCTAAAAAGGCTCATTGATGCAGAATGTGAAAAGTACAAAGCTGGGAAGAAAAGTGCCATTGACGGACGCATCTTCATTCCTCGTCGTCATGTGCAACAAGACTATATGCTTGGTCCCATATTCAAGGAGATTCCTATTGAGCTTCTAGCTCTATACCCTCATCTGGAAGACTATTGTCTCCTTTACGAAGGTGGCCTTGACTGGAGTAACTGGAAGACGAATCGCCCCCACCGATGCTGGCCCACGGTGAGACCGGAGTGGTAAGAATGGTATGATCGAGTTGTCCCTAGTAGGACCCTAGACCTTTAAGAACTCTGCCTCAATGACGCCCTTCGGCTATCCAGGTTAACCATTTCAGAGGACCCCTTTTTAGTTCCTGCTGCTCTGTGCTTTTGGAATTCTATTTTTAATTTCTTCCAATTCAGATGTGGGATGATGGCCCCTAATGTGCTTGACATTTGCCATATTTTAGGATTATCTCCCATTGGAACCCCCATTGGACCAGATTATCCTGACCTAGCAGTCCTTTTTTCCCTCCCCTCTCTTAACTCATCCTATAGTGACTTTGTCAAGGCTGAGAATAGAAGGGAGGGTCTTATGACCGATAGGGAATTCTTTTCTTTCTTATTATATTGGCTTTGCAAGTTCCTGTTCTGCACTTCTTCTCAAAGAATTATGCCTGAATTTGCCCCTCTTGCCAAAGCCCTCATGTTACAGAAAATGGTGGCTTTAGCCCCATACGTTCTAGGTCACGTATACGAGCCTGCTCTCTTTTTTGTGAGAAACCCTTAGATGTCAATCAAGGAGGACTGATTTGGATTCTTCAGTTTTGGCTTTTTGCCTATTTCCCCGAGTTACAATCCAAATGCCTTAAATTTTTTGAACCAGACCCTCCTACTCATGGTATGAGGCTAGCCAATGCTTCTCTTTATCCTTCTACTTTTGGTTTTTACTTCTCTTTCTTCCACCAACTCTCAGCCTCTTCTCTTTCCTACTGCTTTCGTCCCTTCGAACCCACTACTATTGGCCCACTTTGGTTGAAGAATTTCCTAAATGATAGGTTCTGTGCTTCACTTGTTCACAAGGATATATGGGCCTCCATTTTAATTCCCAGAGAATTATTCATTGGGACCATGAACCCCAGAGCTTACAAATGCATTGTTGAGCCCTATTGTCCTGCACAATTTGCTAGACAATTTGCCTTCACTCAGGGGGTCCCAATACCTCTCTGTAGTAACACCAATCTAAGTCTTACCACAAGGGATGTGAAAGTTCGAAGGTCCAGACTGGAAGAGGCAACTTCCAAATTTATACAGGACTAGATCGATTTTGAGTATATCCCCTTCCTTCCCCAAGGTAACATTTTGAAGAGATACCAAAATTGGTGGGTGACCAATATGGAAGTGCACCTGGCCATTCCCCCTCAAGACCTACTGACGGTGTTAGATGTACCCAAGCCCAAAGGAGCTGGAGCTGCTACTTCTTCCACTGTTCTGACCACTCCAGTTCCTGTGTCTGCCTCTACTCCTAGAGTTACTCAGGCCACCACGAAGAAAGGTATATACTCTCATCTCTTCTCTTTTACCTTCTTTATAATGCTTTCAGTCTTATCTTTAGTTCTTCCTTTTGTGACAGTGGTGTAGGTACCTCACAGGAAGATTCTCCTCAGAAGATTCAAGCTCTAAATCTCCTCAAAAGCAAACAGCAACAAAAGAAAATGAGACTTTTACTTGAGCCTGAGAAGGAAGTTTTTGAGGTGCAAGCAGAAGAAGAAGCAGAAGAAGAGTTAACCCAAGAGTAAGAGTCTCTCCTGAAAAGAAGGAAAAGAGTGGCCGTCCCTCTTCTGGCTTGGTTCAAGATCCCATGCATGAGACAATGGTCAGAGTAAAGGAACTTACTTCTGAAGAATCTGAATCCCAAACTGGAGAGAAAGAAGTTGAGGAAGAACATTCAATGCCTACACAAACAAAAAAGAGAAGGAAGATGACTGTCTCTTCTTCTGATTTTGTTGAAAACCCTATACATGAGGCAGCTGCTAAGGCAGTGGAACGAGAGCATTCCAAGGCCATAATTGTCTTTGAGAGAGCTAAGAAGAAACGGTAGCAACAATTTCTGAGAGATGAAGCTGCTGCTGCTGATGCACTACAAAGGGAAACTGCAAGAAGGCAACAAACTGCCAGACATTACTCCCTTCATAGTTCTCCCATCATTGCCGACACTTCTGGAGCGGGTAATTTCTTTCATACTTCAGCTATTTTCCCTTGTCAGCCTTTGGTATTGAAGTTTAACATTGCTTTACATTTCTTCCTCTTGCAGCAGTAACTACTGAGTTCATCTTTCCAGTGAGGCCTCCCTCAGTTTCACTTGAGGTTGATCAGATGTAGGATGTGAGGGCTATTCAGATCATACTTCCACTTCCAAGGTCTACACTTCCTGCATTTTTCCTGATTTTCTTGAGGCCAAGCATTCCTGTACTTCTTTCTCTTGGTTTGACTCCACATCTTTCCCACTTGACCCTCGACTTTCCTCAATTTACTTCTCTATCGAGCCTTGCTCCTCCTCCTCCTTCCAAGGAAATTCCAACTGCTACCCTATCTCTGATGGCAGTTGATCCCCCTATTGAGGGTGCTGGCAGCTCTCCAACCCGTGATTTATCACCTTTACCTAGCTCCAACCCTTCTTCACTTGATTCATTGGTGGCTAGGACCATGGAGACTGCTAAAGATGCCTCATCCATTTCTCCTATCCCTATGCAGTCTTCTGTGTCTTCCACCATAACTCTTTCTGCGCCCCTTATGTCTAACGATGAGGTTGATGTCTTCGAAGCAAGACTAACTAGTCTCTTTGACATCCCCTCTACTTCTCCAACATTCGATGAGGAAGCTGAGCCATTAGTTTTGGCTGACTCTTTGCTGGAAATTTTTGAGAGCTTTTCTTCCTCCAGCAGCAAGCCTTCTATACCTTTGATAGATTTGGACACCTGCCTGGAACTGTTAATCTCCTTTTCGAGGATTCCCTTCGAGGCTCTACAAAGGCCTATAATCAGGAATGGGTTTCTTCAGTGCTGCAAAATTGCTGAGCAGTCCGGCATGAATGTCTCAAGTCACCTATCTCAGGCAGCAGCTACTATTGACTTTTATATCAACATTTGTCATACTACCAAGGTTGCAGAGGAGAGATTAGTGAGAGATCAGAGCTTTGTTTCCGCAGTACATTCTGAAGTCTCAGTGCTAAAGGAACAACATTCCTCTGTCTCCCATTTTCGAACTCAACTACTGGAGAAGAAAGCTCAACTTGAGAAGGAGTTGTCTGCAGTGAATCAAGCCTTAATTCGAACTGACACAAAACTGCAGATCACCAACCAAAGATTGGCCGATCGAAAGTAAGAAATGACCACGGCCATTCAGTTGGCTCCCACATTTAAGAATAGGAAGTCTGTTGTAAAAGAACAATTAAGGCATTGTAATGATTTTTGGGCAAATTTATGACAGAATGTATTTAACTCTTTATGAAAAAAAACAAATTCTGATTTATCATTTGAGTAATCTTGTGTTCTTGTACTTAGTGTTTATTTTATTCCTTATGTTTTCCAAATAGTTGGAAAATAAGGCTTCAAATATCTACTATTAATCTTTTTGGGATGCACATAACCATTCAAATTTCTCAAATGGTACGCTCCAAAAGGCAGAACTCTATGAATTTGATATGGTCCTTCCCAATTAGGTGACCATTTGCCAAACTTATGGCTTTTAATTCCTATTGAAAGTATTGTCTTCCATACCAAATCACCTTTATCAAAGCTAACGTGTTTGATTTTCTTATTATAAATTTTAGCTGCTTTCTTCTTCTGAAAGAGAATGCTATTTAATGCCAGAATTCTAGCTTCATCTATGCTTTCTAACTCCAAGCACATACTCTGATAGTACTGCTCAAGAACTAACTGATCCTGACATCTTACCCTCAAGGACTTGATGTTAATTTCTACAGGTAACACTGCATCATGCCCATATACCAAGGCATAAGGAGTAACTCCTGTACTTGATCTTGCAGAAGTCCTATAAGCCCATAATACATCCAATAGTAAGTTATGCCAATCCCTAGGATTGTCTTTCACAACTCTCTGTGTTCCTTTTTTCAAAGATTTATTGGATGATTCTACCTGACCATTTGCTTGTGCATAATAGGGGGTAGAATTAATAAGGTTAATTCCAAATTCTGCCACAAAAGACTTTACAATCTTCCCATCAAATACAGTCTCATTGTCAATAGTTATAGTCCGTGGGATACCAAATCTGTAGATCAGATCTTTAATGAATCCAATAACTTCGATCTGGTCTACAGCTTTATATGGTTTACCTTCGACCCACTTAGTGAAGTAATCTATGGCCACTAAGATGAAACAATGATGCTTCGAAGAGGGCGGATGTATTTTTCCTATCATATCCATAACCCATCCTCTAAACGGCCAAGGCTTCACAACCGCATGCAAATCAGTTATGGGTACATGTCTTATCGTGCCATGCTTTTGGCATGCCTGGCAACCTCTAGCATATTCTATGCAATTTTTAAGGATGGTTGGCCAATAGTAGGAATGTCTTCAAAGCAGCCATCTCATCTTCACACCAGGCTGATGAGCACCACAAATGCCTTCCGAAGCAGCCATCTCATTTTCACACCAGGCTGATGTGCACCACAGATGCCTTCATGAACCTCAGCCATAGCTGTTAATGCTTCTTTTGATCCTAAACATTCCAACAATAGACCATCTCCCCCCCTTTTGTAGAGATCATTGTTATATATGATGTATTGCATAGATTGCAATTTAACTCTTCTGCTGGCCTTTGAAGATGGGCCAGCCAAGTACTATATTATTGGATGCCTCCAATCTTGTTCCTGCAAATCATTATGATTGACTTCCAAGACCACATTCCTTTTATTTAAGGGTGGTATAGATTTCTGGTATGTTGTTTGGCTTATGTCCCGTTGGGTACCATCATTCCTTTTGAAATTTGAGGCTTTCTGAGCCACATCATTAGCTCTATTATTCAAGAATCTTGGAACATGAATTACATTTGCTATTTGAAATTGAGTGAGCAAATGTAATGCGACAACATAATATGGCAAAATGCTTATGCTTTGACACTTGAAAATCCCTTTCACTTAATTAACCACCAATTGAGAGTCCCCAAATATGTCAACTGCATGAACTTGTAATCCAATAAGAATTTCTAGTCCCACTATTAAGGCTTCATATTCAGCTTGGTTATTGGAACAGGTAGCTGCATCCACTCTAAAACCATGTGTGGTTTCTACCCCTTGTGGTAACCTAATCACAATACCAATTCCAGTTAAACCATTGGCTTTTGATCCATCGAACCACATTTGTCGTGGCTCAACACTAGCTGTTCCGAGTTCCATTACTCTTGGCTTTCTGTTTGAGATGGATGGTCTGCCAAAAAATTGGCTAAAACTTGGCCTTTTACTGCCTTTTGGGGAACATATTCTAAATAAAACTTTGATAAGGCTAGGATCCACTTGCCAATTTTTCCCCTCAACATAGGTCTAGATAACATGTACTTAACCAAATTTGTGGTTGCAATTACCAAGAGTTGTAGGTAAAAGATAATATCTTAATTTCATTGCAGCAAAATACAAAGCAAGACACAGCTTTTCAACAGCTGAATATTTAAATTCATAAGAATTTAGAAACCTACTAAGGAAATAAACAGCTTGCTCCTTGCCTTCTTCATTGTCTTGGGCCAAAAAGGCTCCCAATGATTCATCTGCTGCAGCTATGTACAACTTCAAGGGCTTATCACCCTTTGGTGGCATCAGCACTGGAGGGTTGGCCAAATAGGCCTTGATACATTCGAAAGCAATTTGATGCTCTGCTGTCCACACAAATTCCTCTTCATCTTTCAGCCTTAACAAGGAAGAAAATACTTTAGTTTTCCCTGCAGTGTTAGAAATGAACCTTCGAAGAAAGTTAACCTGCCCAAGGAACCTTTGTAATTCTTTCTTACTTGATGGGGGTTTGGCTTCAATGATTGCTTTGGCTTTTTGGCTTTATTCTGGTCAATCTGTATTCCTTTCTTGTGTACTACATAGCCCAAGAAGTTTCCAGATGATACGCCAAAAGCACACTTAAGAGGATTGAGCTTCAATTTGAACTTTCTCATTCTTTCAAAGGCTGCTTCTAAGTGAAACAGATGTTCCTTCATGGATTGGGATTTAACTACAATGTCATCAATATAACACTCTAAATACCCTTCAATAAGGTCATGAAAGATAGTGTTCATAGCCCTCTGATATGTGGCCCCAGCATTCTTTAGGCCAAATGGCATTTTAACCCATTCGAAGGTCCCAATATTCCCAGGACATCTGAATGCTGTCTTGTGAACATCCTCCTCCGCAATGCAGATTTGGTTGTAACCAGAGTGCCCATCCATCATTGATAAAATTTGATGCCTTGCTGAACTGTCCACCAGCAAATCTACTATAGGCATAGGATATTCATCTTTTGGAGTTGCTAGATTTAGGTTTCTAAAATCGATGTATACCCTCATTTTGCCATTCTTCTTAACTACAGGCACAATATTAGATAGCCATTCAACATACCTGGCTGTCCTGATAAAGCCTACCTTGAGTAGTCTAAGAATTTCTTCCTTAACTTTCTGGATCACTTCTGGACCCATTCTTCTTGGCTTTTGTTTGTATGGCTTAAAGTTAGGCTTCATAGGAAGCCTATGTTCCACTAATGACCTATCCAAACCTAGTAGTTTATTATAAGACCAAGCGAAACAATCTTTATATCTCCTCAAAATAACCAACAACTGGTTCCTGTCAAGAGTATTCAACCAAGCACTTATATACATGGGTTGTTGTAGAGAACCTTCCCCTAAATTTATTTCTTCTAAGGGGTCTTGTAGTTGAGTACTTACTGGAACTCCTTCTTTGATTACCTCTGGCTTCGAAGCAATCTCCTTGTTGCGTTCTATTCCCAAGTTCTTTGATTCAACCTCTTTACCCTCCTCCTCATAGACAAAGTCTGTCCACAAGGCTTCTTCTTCTTGTATTTCTTGGATTTTTGTTTCTATGTCCAATGCACAATATTTATCAAGGGTCAAAACTCTAGCTTGTTGCTGCTCCTGCTTGTAGCCAATTATCATGACTTTTTTCTCTTGCTCCTGCACTTTTTGGACTATTGACTTTACATCCAATATTGAAAACTTAATTAAAGCCAAAGACCTGACTTCTGATGCTTCATCTTGCTGCCTATAACCAGGCATCATTGTCATCTTTAACGACCACATTTTCATCAGCACTCTCCTGGACTAAGTGCTTCAGGTGTGTCACTTCCTCATCAGCCGTTACTTCGGCTGAGCCATCAGATTTCATCAGTATACTGAGCGGTGTCACTCCCTCAATATACAGTTTGGCTTCTGTGAAGTCTGCGCAGGCTATGAAAGGTTGAGGATCTACATCAATTTCCTCCGTCTCTCTATTTCTTAGAGCCATTATCATTTTCTGATGTAAAGAGAAAGGCACACATTTGTTAGTGTGGATCCAATCTCTACCAAGTAAAGCATTGTACTTCGCATTGCTGTCGATGACGAAAAACACCGTCATGCAGTCCCTAGTTCCCACACTCAGGTTGATGGGTAGAATTCCCTAGGCCATCTGTTTGTCCCCAGCAAAACCAGCAATGATTGTACTGGTTGGGATCAACCTGGGATTCTTTTTCCCTAATTTCTTCAAGGAAGATTTCGGTAGTAAGTTCACCGCTGCCCCATTATCCACTAAGACTCGGTTTAACGGTATCCCATCGAAGAAGGCCTTAATATACAAAGGCTTAACATGCTGTGTCATAGAATTCGAGGGATATTCAAAAGGATACGAGAGGTTAATACTTACCACTTCTTCACTCTCATACTCGGTTTCCTTTGGGGTAACCATTTCGGAATTATCTTGTACCATACTCCCTTGTGAGTCTTCACTAGAGATTGGAATTGGGTCAATTTCTTGCCCCTCTTGATTCTCATCTCCAGCTTGGAATTCATGCGATAGTATGTGTGCCATGTTTACTGATACTGAAGGAAACGAGCCAAACTGGATGGCTAGTTGTACCTGTTTCCCCTCTTGGCTACCTTGGTCAGTTACCTCAGAAGCATCCTGCATTCTGGCACTTCATTGCTAACAGGTTCCTTCGAATGGTTTTCCTCGACCGGTTTTTCAACCAAAAATGTTTGCTCAGCCATGAAGGCTTCGAACATTTCTTCTTCCACCATTTCTTTCTTTTGGCTCATGCCAATTTCTTCTTCTGTCTCGCTACCACTCTCCATCAGAGCTTTTTCCAATCCTACTAAGCTAGCCTTCTCTCTGACTCTTAGTTCAGAATGAACCTTAGCCAACTGTTCTCTGCTGCAACCCACCTTGCTTTGTGGAGTTGGCTTTGGAGTATGGTCTGACTTTGGATTCTTCTTTTCTTCGGTCTGGATCAATGAAGAACTCTCTCCACTTTCTTTCAGGTCTTGCTGGTACTGGCTGTACCTACGCTGAATTTTCCTCCTTTGTGATCTGAAAATTACGGGGACCATATCTAGTTTTTTCGTTCTTGGGTGTTTCAGCAATACCCAATTGTTGGGGGCCACCAAAGGAGGCTTAACCATCCTACCTTGATTTCCAACATTCCTTTGGGTAGGCACTTCCCTAGGTTTGTTCTGCATCACAAACCAATCTGGAACTCCAGGTACCCACAAACTTACTGACCCAGATGTTGCGCTACCCTTTTCTTCCTTCGAGGCCACCTTCGAAGCTGGCTGTGAAGGCAATTGCTTGGCCCTGACCCCAAGCTTTGAGCCTGATTCAGGCCTTCGATGAAGGTGATCATTTTCTATCCTCCGTGAGGCTGGTCTACGGGGCCAATCTCTGGCTTTGATCCTAAAACCTGAACTCTTCTCCAGTCTTCTTTCAGAATGACTACTCTCCATTCTGTAATAGTTAGGTGTCCTGGACTCATATAAGGGCCTTTTGCCTTTAGCATGCATTCTATCAACTGCAGGCTCAACCACTAATGGCTGCTGCCTAACCTTAGCCGGATACTGCCTTTTATTATAAGCATTGGTTGGTTTGGGACGCCTCTGCACATCCTTGTAATATTGCTTCTCATCGACTGAAAGGCCTTTCAACCATTTATAACTCAGTCTGCACCTAGGACACATCCTCTGCATTACGGCTGCCTCTAGGGAGTCATCATCCAGTGCTTCTTCATCAGAGTCTTCCCTCTGTTGTGCGAAATCTTATCCAATAGCTGGTAGATTTCTAGTGTCTTGCTTGATTGCTGTCTGGTTGGCCACATGCATCTGTACATTGACTTCTTCTAATTCTTTCAAAGACAGGTTTTGAAAATCTGGCATAATGACATTGGCTGCCACCTCTCCAATTTCTGGAAATAGATTACTGTCGATCCTCATGGCCTTTTCAGCTTTGGCTGGGAATTTCAAACTCCCTTTCTGAATTTGTTCTTGGATCCTGTCTCGAAAAACAACATAGTTTTTAGTCGAGTGAGGCCAAGAATTATGCCATTTACAATATACTTTTCATTTAAGTTCATCAAGAGATGGAATTTTAACCCCTTTTGGTAACTTAAGGAAATTGGCCGCAAGCAAATGATCAAAAATGTCATCTGCCTTAGTTAAATCGAAAGGATACTTCATGTGGAGATCTTTCTTTTTAAACTGCTGGTCAATTGTCGTATCCTTATGAATTAATGCTTCACAGATCATAGGCTCTTTCCTTACAATCTCTGCTGCATCAATCTCATAGTTAGGATCTTTGTAGTATGTCTTATATGATGCATTATTTCGATCTTGCTCCTCTTCTAGTAATGCTTCATATCTAGATACTTTGTAAGTCAGTTCCACTAAGTCCCTGAACTCTGTTGAGTCAAACTTCTTTCGAAGCCTGAACTCTAAGCCATTTTGGGCCAATCTTACGAATTCTAGCTCTGGCAAGATTACTCTACATTTATTTTGAGCCCTTTTAAATCTGGCAATAAACTGAGTAGCCTTCTCTTCAGGCCTTTGACTCAATCTTGCCAAGTCTGCCATGGAAACTTCTAGTTCTGATTGGAAGAATTGGGCATGAAATGCCTCATCTGGATAGAGCCAGGTGGAAGGTTAATGTACCATACAAATGCTCCCCTAGTTAGAGAGTTTGGGAATAGTCTCAACTTCATATAGTCATGATTGGTAAATTCACCACATTGAGCAGCAAACCTAGCAATATGCTCTACTGTTGATTGGTTTTCGTTCCCATAAAAAAGGACAAAATCTGGTATCCTGAAAACTCCTTGGGTTTCATGTACCTGTCACCTTTGGTATGGTTTTCTGTAAAGGAGTTTGGATCCCCCCGAGCCATTGTGTCCACACATTCCCTAACTATATCAGCATTTGGTTCCCTATGGGACATATTTTGTGGCTGCTGAACCACTACTGGGGGAACAAACATATGATTTGGTGGATAAACTTGTGCTTGTGGTCCTCTTGGTCCATAGGGTGGCACATTTGGAACTGGTTGTCCCTATGGTATAGGTTGCTGTTGGGGGTGTGGGTAACCTCTTTTAGCCTGTCCTGCGAAGGAACCTACGAAAGGTGCTGGAACAGGTGTTGTATCCCTTCCATTTGTGGGAAAACCTTCCAACCCCCGGGTATAAATTCGAATAAGGGATTATTGTACCCCCTAGTGCCAGGTATGGCTTCGAACATGGGATTTGGAACCATTCTTATGCCATTTTCTTGTACTACGCCAGATCCACCAACTTGTATGGCTTCACTGTTGAACATTGAGGCATTTTGGCCTGCTATAGGCCTCGAAATGGGTTCGTACCAAGACTGAGGTGGTGGTCTTTC
>NW_021027363.1:563238-686600 GCF_004153795.1 Camellia sinensis | reverse complement strand
AAGCAATCTGCTGCATCTAACTGTCCAAAGCAGTCTGCTGTATCCAACTGGCATTTCCGGCTGGGTCATCCTTCTTCTCAAAAATTTCAGCATGTTTTAGCACACAATAGATTCATGCATTCATCTCCTGTACATAAGTCCAATAATAACTCTACTCTGTGTGAATCCTGCTGTGTGGCAAAAAGTCATAGATTACCTTTTTGCTTGTCTAACTCTACTGTTAACAAGCCTTTAGCCCTTATTCACACAGATGTTTGGGGCCCCTTTTCAGCCTCTTATTCTGGTTATAAATACTATGTTCTCTTCATTGATGATTGTAGTAAGTTCACTTGGATTTTTCCTCTTCATTATAAAAGTGAAGTTTTTTCAAAATTTCTGGAATTTAAGGCCTTTGTTGAAACTCAATTTACTACTCATCTTCAAATTTTAAGAAGTGATAATGGGGGAGAATACCTTAGTCTTCCTTTTCAAAACTTTCTTAAACAAAAAGGTATTGTTCATCAATTAACATGTCCTCATACACCTGCTCAAAATGGTGTTGCAGAAAGAAAACACAGACATTTAATTGAAACCACTATCACTCTTATGCATCATTCTTCCATGCCATTGATTTACTGGTTTGATGCTCTTGCTACTGCAGTCTTCTTGATCAATAGATTACCTACTCTTAAGTTGCAAAATCATACACCATTTGAAGTTCTTTTTCATCACAAACCAGATTATCAGTTCTTAAGAGTTTTTGGTTGTAGGTGTTATCCTTGGTTAAAGCCTTATTCTTCTCATAAGCTCCAACCAAAATCTATTCCCTGCAACATTCCATATAAAACAATCTAGACAAGAGAGATCACTTTTTTGACATCTTGTTTGAATTGACTTATATTGAGAATGTTAGAAAATTAAATTTCTGTAGACGTTGTATGAAATTACATTAAATTTAAAGATTTCTAAATTTGTGACCCCGTATATTTTATATAATCTGCAGCAATTCCAATTATATATATACATAGACGGGTCCAAAAAATTGCCCACCGAATCATTTTATAATGCCAGAAAACAGATTGCCATTTTCACAGAACAAAACAGGAAAAACAGAATTTACATCCATAAGAAAATTCAGAATCTGATTCCAGGAAACTAAATAGGATGAATAAAAACATATCTATTCTGATAATACACATGATATAACCGCTCTGATACCACTTGTAAACATAAAATTTTCAGAACATAAACCTTACACTTTGGATCATTTACCATGTGTATTATCAAGAAATCAAGGCAAAATGACATACCTGAATCCATTGATGAACGGTTAAACGGAAGCGTCTGATTGTTAATAAAACCTTAATATTGACTTTGTTAGAGCCTTCTAATCCTTTCCCTTTGGTGCCTTATGTTTCTCCTTGAGAGGATTTAGAAAAACAAAACAATATTCTTATTTTTTCACCTTGGGAAGGAATAGGGACCATAACCTTTTAAAGGTTGTAATTGGTTTTCATAACTGAAAGGTAATGAAAACCAATAAATTAACCATTATTGGTTTTAAAACTGAAAGGTAATGAAAACCAATTATACAACTAGTATCTACACATTAGGTCCATAACACATATACCCTTAAGCCTATTAACTAAATTGAATCACTTAAATTGTAGGCTTCTTATAAATGATAACACCACATTTAATTATGTGGTCCCATTGAGACATTATCTAACATTTTGTGTTGCCAACTTTGGTGGAGGGTGTGACATGCTTATATAGGTATATATACACATGTGGAGAGAGAGAGAGAGAGAGAGAGAGAGGGAGAGAGAGAGAGAGAGAGAGAGGCGTGAGAGTGGAAGTTGTTGGAAATGGTTGGAAAAATTCTGGGTAAAACAGAATTTTTTCCTAACTTTGGTCTAATTTTTAGGTGGGGACTGAGCGTCGATTTTCGCGGGTTAAAGTGGTAACGCGTTCTATGCCACGTTGTAATTCACGTGGTATATTTGGTTGCTCAAAACCATTATCGAGTGAATGGGAAATTGAAGCCAAAGTGTGCTCCATGGAAATGGAGTTTTTGGTGAAAAATCCTTAAAGGTTTGAATAAGGCTTGTCTCACATTGGTTTGGTAAGAAGTTTTGGATGAGTTTATATAACTTCGAATTATAACTTGGGGAGGGCCCCAAGGGGTACCTCAAGTTTGTAAAAGGGAGAGATTATGGGCTAGACCTATTGGACCCAAAAATCACCACACGCGCACGCCGCCGTCAATCGAGCTAGCTAGGCTTGGGCTCATGGTGTGTGGTTGGGTTGGGCTTGCTCGGCCCAATACTAATCTTTTTGGGCCAAAAACATTTGAAATTTTATTTTTTCTAAAATTAAATTCTAATTTGTCCAATTTGATTTTCGAAATTTAAATTCAAAATTGGGTCCGGTTTTCTCCCACTCGAACAGATTTGACTCTGTTTAAATTCAAATAACCCGGACAGATTCAAATCTGTGTTATTCGGTTTTCATCTGTTCAAATTTGAACTCAATCAGTATCAATTCAAACCCAACAGGTTCAGTACCTGTTCAAACAGGTATGCTACCTGTTCAATTCAAATTAAAAGGGTGCAACTACATCTATAAATAGACTAGCCCTCATTTGATGATTGATTCACAATTTTCATCCATATTATTCTGCAATTACTCTCTACATATTGCTTCATTATTTTCCTTCTGAGAAATAGTGTAAACACCTTGTGTATTCGTTGAACAAATAAATTGTAGTGCTGCATTTATTTGTTGTTGATCATTTCATCCTGAGAGATAGACGTCCATATTCTTAAAGCACCGTGGAGAGGACGAATCTGTATTAAGGACACAGTGTCGAACACTGGACTTGATCAGATTATTATTAGAAGAAATTAATCAAGTAAGTTGTTTAATTTATTTTTTTGTTTTATTTGTTTATTTAAATCATATTTTAATTTTGTTTTTGTAACAAAATAAAATTTATTTTTATTTATTTATTGTTTATTTCTAGTTTGATTTTTGTAATCAAACAATTTCTGTCATTTCTTTTATTTCTTTTATTCTGTTTGTCGTTAAGTACACAAACATAATTAATTTATTTAAATACAGTAAAGATTGTCCACGAGAAGTTAGTTGGCTGGGTCAAGATGTTCAAAATTGAAGAAGGAACATTGTGCTTGCGTTGTGCAAGTGTGTGTTTAGGGTGTGCTTTGTGGAACTTTGGTAGGCACATTACATTAGACTTGAGTCGCCGGCCCATGTTTGTTGGTGGTTTTTTTGTTTGTCGGTGGTTTTTTTGTTTGTCGTTTCTATCTCTTCACCCTCCAAATTCTGTTTAGATTAAACTATCAATGGGTCTTAGTAATTAGATTTAATTTGGGTAAACTATCAATAAATCATAATAATTGAACTTAATTCCTATCAAGTCCTATTGAAAATAAGTCATAGTATAATCGTCGCTAAAAATAATATTTTGTGATAATTTTTTACATATATCATTAAAAATTAACAATTAACGACTTTTTTTATCATAATTTTTATAAATTGTTGCTAAAACTTATAATTAGTGACGTTTTCTGTGACGAATTTTTTAAACTGTCGCTAAAAGATAAAAATTAGTGACCTTTTTCTGTGACGAATTTTTTAAACTGTCACTACAACTTATAATTAGTGATTTTTTGTGACAATTTTTAAGTTGTCGCTGAAAATTAACAATTAGTGACGTTTTAAATAGTATGATGAAAAATATCATTAATTATCATAGGACCTATTGGATATTACATTGTAACATGACTTAATCCAAGAGTAATAAAATAAATACTTTCTTTTTCTATATATTTCATGCTTATTATGCATAATTATATATATTAACAATGAAATTATCAGGTTACTCATGCTGCCAGGCCAAATTTAATTTAAAAATGAATGTTGTTAATGTGTGTCTTTAGGGCACATTTTAAGTAATTTAAAAGAATTATACATTTTTCATGAAAAATGAGTAATAAAAAGTGTATAGTTTTTTTAAAAAAAAATTACCCACTAAATTTTAAATTATACGGTTCGAATTATCGAAACAAGCTTCCAAATAAATCCATATGACTGCACAACACTATAAGCAGCCACCCCATTTCCAAAGATTGTACTGCCTAATCCCTAAGAACTTTATAAGAAAGTATTTCCCAATTTCCTTATATTGGGATGGTATTCAACTGGAAGTGAAGCCCAAGAAGTAGATATGCAAATACACAAAGCTTTGATGGATATTAATGAAAGCCCTGTGCATGTTCTTCTCAACCATTCTTTGCCTTTCCTAGAGAAATTCTTTGCCCAAAGAAATCCTCTAGAGAATTTCTCTGGGAATTTCCTGGAGTATCAAAGAAATCCAGAGAAAATCCAGTCTGAAGAAACCAGAGAATGAATCTGAATCCAGTGTGAGCTATGAAACTTATGTATAGTTGGTATAGATTTTTGATAATGGTCTTTGATAATTGCAAGCTCCTCACTGCCTGGTAAGCCCATACAACCTTGTTGTCTTCAATTTTTTTCTCAGTCCATACAACCTCTTCTTCTTCTTGTTCAATTCTCTATCTCTCATACAAATCCACAAAAGTATATACAAAGCAGCTAGCATACCAATAGAGATACCTTTGACCCCAATCTATGTGCTTGCAATGTTATACTCGGTATATAGCTTACAAATTGATCCAACCAAAATTAGCTAACATGGAGATTACCAAATATACTGAAAATGCTTTGAAAGTATATCCCGACCTTTCTCTTGGTAGTTAATATATCCACTAAATGGGTATGCTCACAAAAGAAAATATGCATTCTACAATGACATCTTTAATTTTACATTGTTTACAAAATAACAAAGAATACCTTACCGAAGCATTTATTTGCAATAGAGAGACTTTCTCTGCTTAAAGTTAATTGATCAATCATCGGGGGATCACCCTTAAACAGACAAGAATCAACTTAAAAGTATAGTTGGCTTATTCAATAGAACTATAAATAGTAGGTTAGTCCCTCTACTTCACTGTAGAAGTGGATTTCACCTTAATGTTTGAGGGAGATGTTGATTTAAGTGACTTACATCGGCAGCAAATTGTGTAAAGAAAATTTGTATGGCTTTGTGTGGCTCTATCCCAAGAAAACTGTGTTAGAGACAATTTGTGTGGCTTTGTGTGGCTCTATCCAGAGAAAATTGTGTAGAGAAAATTTGTGTGGCTTTGTATGGCTCTATTCAGAGAAAATTGTGTTAGAGAAAATTTGTGTGACTTTGTGTGGCTCTATCTAGAGAAAATTGTGTAGAGAAAATTTGTGTGGCTTTGTGTGGCTCTATCCAGAGAAAATTGTGTAGAGAAAATTTGTGTGGCTTTGTGTGGCTTTATCCAGAAAAAATTGTGTAGAGAAAATTTATGTTTTTGATCAAATTAGAAAAAATTAAACAAAAGACAAAAAATCAATTTTCTCTGGTTGTTCAATTTTCTCTGGATTGAACTTTTCTCTGATTGTTCAATTTTTTTTGGATTGAAATGTTCAATCCATGTTTATGCGTGCCAAGTGTTTGATTATTTCTCTTCAATCCCTCTCTCCTCATCCCCACCAAATTATTCTGGTTTAAACCAGAGAAATTCTCTGGTATGTATTGAATTTCTCTAGTTTGGAAATCTATAGTTTGTTTGTGTATATTTCTTAGTTTCAATGCTCACCAACCATGATGTACAATGGTTTGGTTTTGAGTAAATTTTAAGCTCATCATGAGATTACAAATGTTTGGGGTTTAAAGGATTCTGACTTGTTTGCAATATATGTTGTTTGAATTTAGTGAAATTTTAATTTTCTCTGGCCTGTTTGGAATTTTCTTTGTGATGTGTTCAGACAAATTCTCTGAATTGAATTTTCTCTAGATCGATATTGAGGGATCTTAGACATTATAAAAATATAGAGTGTCTTTTATGTTATAAATTTTAATACCAGGGACCTTAAAAAAAATCCCCTTTAAATTATTTCTCTTTTTTTTCTCCAATTTAATGATTATTTTAAATATGTTATATATTAAAAAATATAAATAATTAAATTAAATTTTATAAAAAATATTTTAAATGTTTAGTCCGTGCGGCTAACAACTAGTTTAATAATATAATCATAATAAACTGATTTTAGGAAATTTTAGAAATACAGAATCCTAACTCAGCTGAGGACTTTGGCTGCTAAAGGACTATCAAACACATTTGAAGTTGGATTCCTATTCCCACATGGATCAAGCTAATTTGTGTTCACTATAAATATGCTAACCACTCTATTTCTTTCTCCATTCAAATCTTCACTACTTTCTTTCCAAAATCTTTAAGACATGTCAGATTGTCGAAGCACATCCAAGAACTCATCTCTCTCTTCTAACTATTCTTGCCCAAAAAGTACTACTTCTTCTACCTATGGCTGCACAATTGGGTTTCAGCAAAACGAGCCTCTATCGAATTCCTCAACAAAATCAGAAAAACTTACCAGCACGACCAGGATCAAACATACAAATCATTCCTCAAAATCATGAGTGGCTATGGAGAGAAACACAGCGATATTAAGCAAATCAATCAAGAGGTCACAGCGCTATTTAAGGACGTGCCTGGTTTGTTTTTGGAGTTCACAAAATTTGTCACAGATTCTAATGAGAAAAATCAAACAGAGCACGAAGAACAGAGTTGGGACATGGATTGGATAACCAAAAAAAGTTCTAGCAAGAGAGATCATAACCCATATGAACAAAAGTTGCTTCAACGTGAAGATTATCTATTTGAGATTGACATGGCTTTAAGGCGCTTAAAATTTGCCAACAAAAATGCACAACGATTGGTAAATGATTACAAGAATCAAAACAATTGTGAGAATTCAATTATTGTTGAAAACTACTTCACAATTCATGATATGAGGTGCATCGAAAAACTATATGATGAATGTGGCTATGAGGTGATAGAGATTCTAAGGCATAATCCAATTGTTGCATTGAATAATGGAATATTGGCTTGGTTGAAACAGAAACTTGAAAAGTGGATAGAGTTTAGTTTAGATGTGGGCACGAAATGGGGAGAACCAAGTTTGGATGAGTTCAAAAAATGGAAGAGAGAACCGCGGGAGGAGGCTAATGATGTTGTTGAATAAAGAAGATGTTGGACAATCTTTACTGTAATTAAAATAAATTAATTACGTTTGTATACTAAACGACAAACAGAATATAAAAAAAAAAAATAGGAAAGAAGAGAGATTGTTTGATAACAAAAATCAAACTAGAAATAAAAATAAATAAATAAAAACAGATTTTATTTTGTTACAAAAACAAAATTAAAATCTGATTTAAATAAACAAATAAAACATAAAATAAATTAAACAACTTACTTGATTAATTTCTTCGAATAATAATTTGATCAAGTCCAGTGTTCGACACTATGTCCTTAAGACAAATTCGTCCTCTCCACGGTGCCTTCAGAATATGGACGTTTATCTCTCAGGATGAAATGATCAACAACAAATAAATGTAGCACTACAATTTATTTGTTCAACGAATACACTTAGTGTATACACTCTCTATACACTGTTTCTGATAGAAAAAATAATCAATAAAATGCAGCAAAATGCAGAGACGAAATTGCAGCAAGGATGGACGAAAATTAGTGAATAAAACATCAAATGAGGACTATCTATTTATAGGAGAATTTATGGCTATTGGGTTTGAATTAAACAGGTGCAAAACCTGTTTGAACAGGTATGATACCTATTCAGTTTGAATAAACTGATACAAATCTGTTGGATTCAAATTTGAACAGATAAAAAATCGTAGGGACCTGTTTGGGTGTAGGAAAAAATCGGAACAGTTTAATTCCGGACAGTTGGATAGATTTTATTTCAAAAAATAAAATTAAATCCAAATATTTTTGGCCCAAAAAGATTAGTATTGGGCCGGACAAGCCCAACCCAACCTCACACCATCACTCGTGCCCAAGCCCAGTTGGACGACAACGCACACGTGGTGATTTTTGAGTCCAATGGGTCTAGCCCATAACCTCCCTCTCTACAAAACTTGGGTACCCCTTGGGGCACACCCCAATTTTCAATCTCATGCCTTATAAACCCATTCAAAACTTCCCACCAAATCAATGTGGAACAAGCCATTATAAACACTTTAAGGATTTTCCACAAAAACTCCATTTTCATGGAGCACACTTTGGCTTCAATTTCCCATTCACTCGATAATAGTTTTGAGGAACCAAATATACCACGTGAATCACAACGCGGCATAGAACGTGTTACCACTTTGATCCGCGAAAATCGACACATGGGTCCCACCTAGATATTAGACCAAAGTTAGGAAAATTTTTTGTTTTACCCAAAATTTTCCCAACCATTTCCAACAGAAGATGATAAAGAGGATGATGAAGAGCCTTCTTTGATCATTTATGTTGATCAAGATCGACCAACAGTTCAGATTTCGCTTATGGATTCTGGGAAATCTGATTTTGATTTTCATGAAAATTTAGATAAATCTTGTTAATTTTTTTTTTATGTGAATGGTTTTGTAGAATAGAGAACAACTTTACTATAAATACGAGAAATTTAATATTTGTTTATTCTTTGTTAGGATTCAAATTGCTTTTATTGTTTCAGAAATTATTAATGAAACGTGTCATTTTAAATGGAACTACAGTGAGAATAATACAAACTATAATTCTTTGCTGAAGTTGAATAGTGTGCATCTAACTCCTTGATCTTCAAAGTATAATAAAAATAAAAATCACAGCTCTAAACAATTGAAGAATACCATAAACTAAGATGATAATATTTGTGGGTGTTGATTTCTGACCACACAACCAAAAAATGAGAACTCAGCTGGAAAGCACCGGCAGAATAGATGAAGCCCAAAAAACCTGTCACAAAAAGACAAGAATCCCACGGTGGTTCGTCTACTCGGGGGCACACTGACGATCAAGTCAGTAAAATATCTCTCAAAGATAACTAATAGTGCTTAACTCACTATACAAAGCATAAAAGACCTTAGACCCATGGGGGTGCCTCCCTTTTATAGCCAACACAATCCTAGTACCAATAGAAGCCTAGCTCTAATGGACTTAGGATTGCTGCTACTCTTGGACTCCCAGTAGGATTAGGATAAACTCTCTAAGAGTCTTATCTTTACCAAAACTGAAGTCTTCTCCCATTCTAGGACTCTTGTCCCTTATCCGTTTATCCCAGATTCCGGTATTCTCGCAGATAACCTCGGCCTATCCGAGATCATCTCAGCATCATGAGCAGGACACGTGGCACCCCGGCCGGCACTTCGGTGACACCTCGGCCACGTGTCGTCATTCAAAATTTATGTCCACACAACTATCCCCTAGGTTCTATTACCTCGGCATCCTGAGATGATAGAACCTATATCATTTCTTCCATTTAGCACATCGGCTAAGCTTACTCCATTATTCATTACCGAGGTCATCACTCGTCGGCTCAATATGACCAAGACCCATAGTCTGCTTTCATCAATACTTTGGAACTAACAACCAAGTTCGTTCAAGTTTCTCAACCGAAACCGTCCTCCTAGCCGAGGTATTTGCTTCATTGAATCAAGAACTCCAAGAGTTCCAGCACACGTATGAGCTGGCACGCACAATGTTTCAACCGTTTTTACCATGTATCTTTCCCCTACTA
This sequence comes from Camellia sinensis, assembly GCF_004153795.1. Taxonomy (NCBI): domain Eukaryota; kingdom Viridiplantae; phylum Streptophyta; class Magnoliopsida; order Ericales; family Theaceae; genus Camellia; species Camellia sinensis. Next base: position 676,904 of record NW_021027363.1, on the reverse strand, counting down.
GACCGTATCTGATACGCGCTATCAAGCCGCATCACTTTTGTGTGCGTCGTCTGACAAGCACGTCGTCCAAGGCACCATAATTGCCATTTTGCTGCCATTTCATGCGTTTGATCAAAATCAACTCTCTCTCCGTCTTTTCACTTCTGCATTTTCATTCTTGTTCAAACTTTCTCTCTCAAATCCTCCATTGTTGCTTTCACAAAACTTTCTGCAACCAGTTTCACTCTCTCCCTCCGACGAGGCTTTTGTTGCACTTCTTTGCTTACTACCACCGTCTGACACCGGCATACTTCACACCGGTTTTTTTGTAATCTAAACAATCATTCTTCAATGTTAGGCTGAAGTGCCTTCTTTCTTTTTCTGAATGCATTCTTTAATTTCATCTTTCAACGTGGTTATATGTGTCTTCTTTTTACTCTTGTATGATTCTATACTTAGAATAATTTGCATGTCTTCAAAATACACCTTAACTATGTAATCTCGTAACACCTCAGTTGTACCCACTAATCGGTTTACCTCGGCTTTGACCTAACACTTAAAAATATTTATCATAATATTTCCACAAGTGTTACTCATAACTTGCCACTTTACTCAAGTCCTCTGTCTTCTATTATTGCCGCATAATCTTGGTTTAACTTTAACTTGTAAATTTTTCTCAAAATTTCAACAAGTGTTAATAAAATTTATCAAAATCTTGGTTTAATAAATAAATCATACCCGCATAACAAATGACTAATTTTATTAATAAATAAATTATTAAGTCAATTAATAATTTTTAATGATATGAAAAATATCTTTTAGTTAATCATTTTGTTAATAAATAAAGTATTAAGTCAATTAACAGTTTTTAGTTATATGAGAAATATTTTTCAATGAACAATTTGATAATTTATTATTGCATAGGAGAGTAATTTTTTTTCCTAATTATTGTGTAAAATTAAAATTTATAACAAACGATAGTTATAATTTGTAGTATTATAAGACTAACTCTTGTTTTAAATAGATAGTTGTAATTTGTAGTATTACCAGACTTAACTCATATTTTAAACAAATTTTACGAGTGTTTTTGTAATTTGCTAAAAAATAAAATATTTATGTTTCATAATTGACCAAGAATATTTGTGTATTTATGAAAAAATCTTCACTTAAATTAGTACACCATTAGTAAATTATATAAAATAAAATGACAAAATATGAAATTCAAAAACATGCTAAGGGTAAAACAGGCAACTCAAGACAAACATTCTCAACCAAAGCAATCAAAATCTATTACATAATTTTCAAAATGCCACCATCCAAATTGTTTCACCGACCAAACTAAAAGGTAGAATAACAATTTCAAAATAAGCCAAGAGCAAAATAGGGGGAAAAAAAAGGAACAAGCCACAAGCAACAAAACACCTCTTATATATAGGATATATGTAAAGTGATTTACAGAGAGATTGAATTGAAGTTTGATTACAGGTTATGAATGGCAATGAGGAAGAATATAATCTCTCGAAGCCTTCAGGTGAAGCAATTGCATGGTTTTGCAGTTTGAAGCTCTTAGGCGAACGGTGAAGGGGAGAGTGTCGGTTGGTTATGGAAGAGAAGTTCATCAGTTCAGTTTTTTTATTTTTTTATTTTAATAACAAAATGACGTCGCTTTTTCCCCTCTAATATCTGCCGTCGGATGCGACTGTAGTGAGATAAAGAGTGGACTCTAGAGGGTCCGATTATCGAGAGGTAAAAGAGTGGACTCTAGAGGATCTCACTTGATTGAAAGAAGTTATTGGTTAGTCTTGGGGTACTGCGATGTAATGTCTTAACGGTGTTGTAATTGGTGGAGAAGTGGGGTCTATGAATTTATGTTGCGTGATTGAAAAATATGAGAGTATATAGTGAATTGTGATTGGTAAGAAGTATCGTCAAGTCTTGTCTGAAACTAACCAATAATTTTTCCTTCATTGAGGACCTTAACACTGTGTTTGGTTAAGAGATTTGAAAAGGGATTTGGAAAGAGAAAGAGAAAAATGTTGTGAAATTAAATGAAATATAAGTATATTTTATTCACATTTCACCTACTTTTTTCATTTTCTTTTCTAAATCCCTTCATAAATTCTTCAACCAAACACAATGTAATTGACCCAATGATTTTTCCTTCATTGAGGACCTTAAACCCACCTCAAACCCGCCTCATCAAAAAACTTATTTGATATTGTTGGGGCGATATGTATTCATGCTCTTCACTGATCATCATATATTATACTCTACTGTTGTTCTCTAATTACTCAATACAAAAACATAGACCTCTTATTCTTCACTAATCACAAATCCATGTGCCCGTGTGCAAAACACCAAAAAACTTCTCCACCTCATCCCTCATATCTCTTCTCTTTTTCTCTCATCTTGCCAAATAAAGATATAAGCATGCTCTCTCTCTCTCTCTCTCCTTCCCTCCTCTCTTTCCAATGGTGGACGACTCCGACTACAACTCCGACTCTAACGAGACCTCCATGGCCAATCAATACCTACCTCATGCCTTTTTTCATGCTTTCGACACAAACTCTCCTCTCGACCATTGACGACAACTAATGACGGATCTCCTCCCGTGACTCGATCTCCACGTTGCTATCACATTGAAGACCATATCTCCCAAAAAAGGGATATCGAGAAGAGTTGAACTACCAATCTACCATAATTTTTGAGGAGGATTTATATGTAGGTCTTAATAAGCGGACTTATTTTTCAATAGATCCTATAATAATTAATGGCATTTTTCATCAAACACTATTAAAAAAATATCATTAATTATTAATTTTTAGCGACGGTTTGAAAATTTTATCACCAAAAATATCACTAATAGTTTTAAAAAAATCGTCCAAAAAAAAGTCATTAATTTTCAACTTTCAGCCACAGTTTGAAAAATTCGTTACAGCAAAAGTCACTAATTGTAAGTTTTAACAATAATTTATAAAAATCGTGCCAAAAAAGTCACTAATTGTCAATTTTTAGCGACATATGCAAAAAAAAAAAGGACAAAAAATTATTTTTATCAATGGTTTTACTAGGACTTATTTTCAATAGGATTTGATGGGAATTAATGTCTCGTTTGTAAACATGCTATTTTAATAACTTTTTGACTTTTTGACTAAAATATGAATTAAAAAAAAATTCTGGGATGAACTTTTTGACATTTTGACTAAAATCGTGAAAATAAATAATATAAAAATGGGTAAATTGATAACCCTTGTCAGAACCCGTGACAATATGATGGCACGGCACTGTGCAGACTGGCAGCCATCATGTCATGTTTATAACTTGTGTTCAATATTATTTTTCTTTTTTCTTTTTTTTGAAAATTGACTTGGATTTGAAAATTTCTAAAAACATGTTTGGTTACAAATTTTCTCTAAAAAAAAATTAAAATTATTTCTCTCTCTATTATACATCAATCAATCACTTTTTTTTTCTCTTCTCTCCCTTTTTCAATCACTTTCTCTCATATACATCTACTGAACTACAACAAAATATCAATCATTCCAAACTTTTAAACTTCTAAACTTCTAAACTATTTTCAAAATATACAACCAAACAAATCAATTTTTTTTTAAAAATTCTCGCCCTAAATTTTTTTTTATCTCAAAACACAAATTAAATACACCCAAGACTCCCAATAAATTTCTTCCATGCAATCACAGTGAGCAATTTTTTATGGCTGTCTAGTACACTAGCTACTGTGCATAGGTTTTTAGGCTATTGTGCATAGGTTTGTAGGATAAAAATTGTAGGCTTTTTGGTTTGTTTAGTGACTTTTGGACTTTTAGGGTAAAAAAGACACTTGCCAAACAAGACGTAAGTCTAACTATTAAGATCTATTAATAGTTTACCAATTTTTGAGTATGTGATAGAATTTTTTGGATTTCAAGAGATTCTACTGCATATTGTGCTTTAAGTCAAAATATTAATGGAAGTGAAATCCAAATAAATGCAAGCAGAGTTTCTTGTCAAGTAGCACAATTGGATTTCATTTTGATTGAAATTCTGTTATTTCAGACTCAGATCTTCCTCAAAACCCTTCAATTCAAGTAGCGATATATGATTGAAATTGTTATAAAATTTAAAGAAATTAAAAATTATTTGTTAAAAGGGTCAAACCCTAATTTTTTTGTTTATTTTGGACGAACTATTTATACAAAAGTGTATGCCCATCTTATTGGACTTTCGTTGTTGAATTTTGGACAAACTTTCAAAACGCTCATCTTTATTACTGTCTTCCAAAGTGAAGAGGAAATGGCCCTAAAGAAATTTGTAGGAACAACAATTAAAGGCCTTTTCAAAGTTAACCTCATTAATTAGAGGGTCTTTTTATTTACAGGAGGAAAGAAAAAAAAGTGAATTCAGATAAGACTAGTTGGGTAGAAAAAGGTGGTGCCTGACCTAACTCAAAATATAAAAACTGTAGAAAAACCTGATATTTTCTTTATTATTGATGAAGGCAGTAATACAAGTGTATATATTGGACAAGCCCAGCACTAGCACTAACTATACCACTAATTGTTATGAGTACCTAACTAACTCAATGCTAACTCAACCTGTGTTGTACCAGAAAACAGTTACACAATAATATCTACAGAATGTCTTGAGGATCAGTATTCTCTTCAGTCCCCCGCAAACAAATACGCGAAGGAAAGACCATGAGTTTGGCAGAAAAGAGTGTGAAAACGAGAAGCAGACAAGGGCTTAGTGAAGATATCAGCAACCTGGGCTTCAGTAGGAACATATGTGAGTTGAATAAGCTTGGCAGCAACTTTGTCGCAAATGAAGTGACAATCAATTTTGATGTGTTTGGAGCGAGAGTGAAACACACATCCCCAAATCCCTTTGGATGGATTCTCTTTGAGGCCTTTACAGCATCGTGTTGAGGTTGAGGAGTTTAGGAGAATAGAAAGAGAAAATGCAAATGATCATTCACATTATTGTCATTAATGTCGGTAGATATGTATAAAGTGTACTAAAATGTGTAGAAAATATAGAAAAATATATAAAAATGTTTTGGAAATTTTAACTTTTGGACATTTTCTCTTTTTATTTACAGCCCACTAAATTGTCATGAACATGATTTGAAAAAAAAAAAAAGGAACAATGGCACACTGCAAATGATTTGGAATTTTTTTTTTTAAAAAAAAAAAAAAAAACTGTCTTGAACATGATTCGGAAATTTAAAAAATGAACACTACGAATCAAGGAAATAGACTGAAATGGGCCAAAAACATGCCTAAACTGGAGGGAAGCCTCATCCCTTTATATAATGTGAGGTTTTACCTTCAACAATGACACACTACCTGCATTATTTGCTGAAGAGTGCATGTAGTGGCTGTTGCATTCACACTAAAGGCCTTTTATTGATGGATTTTATTTCTGACAAAACAAGAAGCCTCTTTACATAGTGCAGAAGTGGATAAACTTCTTTTTTGGGGTAACTAACAGAAGCAGATAAACTTTAATCCAAAGAAAAAGAGAGGAAGAGGAAAAGGAGTCACTGTACTAAAAAACATACCCATGGCTATGGCCTGCTGGCTTTTACAGCTGCTGTTTCTCCCACTCTTTCTTCACTTCCCTTGGAACATAAATGCCTATGATGCTGTCTTTCCGTCAGCCAACCCCTCCAATGAAAAAGGGTGTGTGAAGTTCTACGATGGCTGCACATTGAGGCCATTTCTTCTTGTGTACAACAAGTCTTATTCCGTTTCGGTCTGGGGTTCTTCACAAACAAAACTTCAATTTCTACTACTATTACGGCTCTGTGGGGCCGACTTGTTTCCTAGATCCCAGTTTCCACTCGCTAGGACTATTGTTGGGTGATGATCAAGCAAGGGCTCATGACGTTCCCCCATGAACGGTACCCCGTGTTGTCAGGCCCTCTTCTCCAGTTCCCCAATGAGTCGGATATCCTTTGGTCACGCCTTAGAAGAATTGTTATGGTTGGTTGCATCTCCTACCTTTGTTTTTATCAAGGAAAAATACACATAATCATGAAGTTGGGTCATCCTTCACATGCTAGTAGTTAACCAAGAACTTGCCCACTAGCCACTTGAGTTTAATAAGTAAACCATTTTTTTTTTTTATTGACAAAAGATATATGAAAAGAAGATTACATCAATAAAGAGGAGCTTGGAGCTAACAAGCTCCAAGCTCCAGTTGGTGAGAAACCAACAAAGCAAAAACAACACAAAACTAAAAACACAGAAGCAAGACAGAGCGGTTGAAGCTTCCACAATAACACCCTAGGCACCTCGCACAGATAGCCTAAACTGGTGCAGGTTAGAAACAAAATCATGATTCCTCGGTGCACCATTAACTAGGACGGAAATCTTAGTAGTTGAGATGCAAGTCTTCATCCAACTAATCCATTTTTCACCACATCCAAAGTTTCTCATCATAGATACTACAAACTCTCAATTTATTGAATCATATGCTTTTTCAAAGTCTAACTTGAGAATAATCCCCTTCTTTTTAGATCTCTTCCACCTATCTACTACTTCATTTTCTATTAACACCCCATCTAGGATGTACCTTCCACAAACAAAGGTAGATTGAACCTCACTGGTCACACATGGAAGAACCCTCTTGAGTCTTCTAGATAACACCTTGGCCAAGACTTTATAGACTGAACTAACCAAGCTAATTGGTCTGTAGTCCCCCAAACCTATAGGGTTGTCCTTCTTGGGGATAAGAACAATAAATGAACTGTTGATCCCGCTTGACAACTTTCCATTGGTGTGGAATTCATGCATCAACTAAATTATTTCCCCTTTCATAATTTTCCAACAACTTTGAATGCAAGCTAGGTTAAAGCCATCAGGACCAGGGGCCTGGTTCCCATTACAGTCTTGGGCTGCTTCCCAAATCTCAGCTTCAGTAAAAACATCTTCCAAACTCACTGCTGCCTCAGGGCTAATAGTAGCAAAAGGGCCTGACATTTTTGGCCTATGAATCCAATGCTCAGAAAAATGCTAACTAAAGTGCCTAACCACCTATGCCGAAGGATCAAAAAATGTCAAAGAGAAATGGTGGTTGGATTCCGATGGTCAGTCAATGGAAAGGTGGTCGAGGGCATAGAAAGGAATCAGTGCATGACCTCTTTACGGTCTTTGTGGATCACATTCCTTCAAGCATGGATGCTAAATCAGTCTACAAACTTTTCTCAAACTTTGGCATAGTGAAAGATGTTTTCATCCCATTCAAACGGAGAAAAGTGTCAAATTCCAGATTCAGTTTCGTGCGATTCGACTGTAGTGTTGCAGCAAATGTAGCCATACAAAAAGCTAATGGTCTCCTGGTGGAAGATAAGATTCTAGAAGTCAAAAATGCCACTTATGATAGAAGAAACAGAGAGGAGCACAGCAGGAGTAAGACTCAGTTCATCAGAAAGCCTCAGATTATTACTAGAGATTTTGCTACCAACAGATCCAGAGGTCAAGTTCTACCTGGTGGCCAAAGATCCTTCGCTGACATATTAAGAGGTGTCCCCCCCTTGGAGGCTGGGAAAGTAACCACCACCATAGAAGTTAATGAGGAGGGTCATGGATGGCTCTACGATAGTGCCATAATTCATCTTAAAGCTGAATATTCCACTCACATCATTCTCAAAGCTCTGAAGGAGAAAGGGCTGGAACAGATCATGGTCAGAAAAGAGGGAGGTCGTGATGTACTCTTAACTTTCAACTCTCAGAAGGAGCTGCACTCACACATTGGGCATATCAAAGAGTGGTTCAAAGATTGGAGCCAATTTGTGGTGGAATGGAAGCCCGGATTCTATCTGCAACCAGAAAGATGTGTATGGTTGCGATGTTATGGCAAACCTTTGAACGTATGGAATAGAAACACTTTCAACAACATTGGTAGTGTTTAGGGCTCGGTGCTTAACTTGGACGGGGATGTGTGTCATCCCAAATCCTTCTCTCATATAAGAATTCGAGTGGCAACCCCATCGATGGAGTTCATTAATAAAACTTTGACCTTGGACTGTAAGGGCAAAACACATTCTATCCTGGTGTGTGAGGAACTTGTGCCTGACTCTACTGTCATAGATGAGTACAGTTTCATTGAAACCTGCTGCAGTGTTGAGACAAGAAACAAACCAGAGATGGAAGGGAGGGGCAAAGAAGATGATGATGAGGTGGCAAAAGATAGTGCCTCGTTTGGCACTGGGCTTGCTTGTACCCAGGAGAAAATACAGAAAAAGGAGCCTATTGACTGTCAATTAGGTAAGGAACTGGACACGGTTGTTGAGGAGACAGCTTGCGAAGCCGGCTCCAGCAGAGATGATGCATGCATCAAGGAGCCTCTGATGGAAAAGTCAGTGCATAGAAAGGAAAACAATGATGACAGCCTAAGGGGTGTAGAGAAAGTTTTCTCACCTGGGTTTATTCGGAGTCTTAATGGATCTAGTGAAGGTTTTGGGCCCAGCATCAATTTGGAAGTGGTCCTGGCCCAGCTACCCAATAAGAATAAGAACCCAATTACTGATCTTCCTTCTAAGTCCATTGAGCATACTGATGCCAGCCCAGGAGGTAAGGGTATTCCAGCCCTATGTAACACTGATTTACAGTCTTCAGGGCCTTTGATAAAAAAGGGCCCTTATGGGAAAAGTATTTTAACCCAACATTGTTCTAGCCAATATTCACCATCTGCTTCCTCTAATCTTCTACTGCGAAAAGAGAAGCAAAAAAGGAAGATGAAGTCTCATCTAGAGGGGTTTACAAGCTTCGCTAGGCTTCATGCCTTCACATCAGCTGCAGTTAGCAAGCAATCTAAATCTGCCATCTTTAGGCCAGCAACAGCTACCTTTGCACAATCAGATCTATCTGAGGGAGCTACGCCTTTGAACAACTATCTACTCACCGAAGCCAAAGCCACTCTAAAATTGGGGGAAACTCTTGGTATCCAATACAATGGGAAAGAAGATGTTGTCCTCAGCAGGATTGTTGATCTAGAACTAAAGGATAAGGAGAAGATTAACCAGGGTGGAAAGGCATAGTAGTAAGCTGCTGCAGATGGGTGATTTTGAGTGCAGCATTTGTTTCCTCATGAAGCTTCTATCTTGGAATATTAGGGGGTTAGGAAAGGCTGAAAAGCAAGGTAGAATAAAAAAACTACTACAAGATAGACACATAGATGTTGCCTTTTTTCAAGAGACCAAGAAGGCAGTGGTGTCTGAAATTACTACTAGAAGACTCTGGGGTTGTAGAAATATGGATTATATGTCTGTTGATCCTGAAGGAACAGCTGGGGGGTTATTATGTATTTGGGACCCTGATGTATTTCAAGTCTCTGGTTACTGCTGTAGTAGGAGGTACATCTTGTTATCTGGTTCCCTATATAATTCTTTTAATTGTGTGTTGCTTAACATCTATGCTCCTAATGAAGTCAACAACAGATCCATTTTTGGGGACAATCTTATAAAGCTCAAAGTCCCTTTCCCTAATCCTTGGTGCTTGGGGGGTGACTTCAATGAAATCAGGCATATGGGTGAAAGGTTAGGATGCTCCAGGAGAGATAGGGGAATGAGGCATCTAAATGAGTTTATTGAAAAAAGCGAACTCACTAATTTACCTCTCCATGGTAGGAAATTCACTTAGTGCGATGCTCAAGAATCAGAGAAATTGAGCAGAATAGATAGAATCTTGCTCAGTCCTGAGTGGTTGATCAACTTTTCAATGAAATTATGGGGGTTGCCCAGGTTAATTTCAGATCACTGCCCTCTGTTGATGAAAGAGGATGACAGAGATTGGGGCCCCAAACCTTTCAGGTTCTCAAATGCTTGGACTCTTCACCCTACTTTTCCCCAGCTTTTTGTTTCCTCCTGGACAAATGCTACCTTTTCTGGGTGGTCTGGGTATATTCTTGTTCAAAAACTCAAACACCTTAAGTTGACTCTTAAAGCCTGGAACACTGAGGTGTTTGGAAACATTTCTTTAAAACTCAAGGCCTTTGAGGAAGAGATACATGCTTTGGACATTGAAGCAGAGGAGAGGGCTTTGCAGAATTTGGAAAAGGCAAGAAGAAATGTGGTTAGAAGTGAAATATGGAAGCTTTATAGAATGCTAGAATGGTCATGGCATCAAAAGTCCAGAGTGAATTGGACTCTTCATGGAGATAGAAATACTAGATTCTTCCATGTTGTTGCTAGCTCCAGGCAGAGTCGAAATCTAATAAACTCTATTACAGTTAATGGTGTGATTTTTGAGGATCCTAGCAGGGTCAGGCATGAGGTACTTCAACACTTCAAGACTCAATTCACTGAATCATGGGTGATGAGACTCTAGGTGGGGAGTTAACAACTATTGCGGCTGATCTTGTCTCTTACCATCTTGTACCTGAGTTCAGTGCTGCAGAGATTTTGGCAGCAATCAAAGAATGCAACAACAACAAAGCTCTAGGCCCTGATGGATTCAACTTGCTAGGTTTTCAAAAGTTTTGGATGGTTATGAAACAAGAGCTTGTGCAATTTTTTAAGGAATTTCACTCCAACAGCAAACTCACTTATGGCATTAACAGCACCTTCATTACCCTTATCCCCAAGCTAGAAAATCCCATTGGCTTATCAGATTATAGGCCCATAAGTCTTGTGGGTTCTATTTACAAAATCTTAGCCAAAGTTTTAGCACACAGATTGAAGTTAGTGCTTCCCTCCATAATTGGTGAAACCCAAACAGCCTTCATAGGTGGGCGATATATTCTCGATGGGGTGTTAATTGCTAATAAAGTAGTGGATGGATGGAAGAAGACCAAGAAGCAAGGGTTGATCCTCAAGCTGGATTTCGAGAAAGCATTTGATTCTATAAATTGAGAATTCCTATTCTCCATGATGATTAACTTTGGCTTTGGGGTTCAATGGGTCTCTTGGATGAAAGCTTGTGTGACTACATCAAGAATCTCCATTTTAGTAAATGGATCTCCTACTGAGGAGTTCTCACCCCAACGAGGTCTTCGGCAGGGTGACCTACTCTCCCCTCTTTTGTTTAACATAATGGCTGAAGGGCTTAACATTCTCCTAACTAGAGCACTTAACCTTGGCATCCTTAAAGGTGTGCTAGTTGGAGCTAATAATGTTCGTGTTTCACATTTGCAATTTGCTGATGATTCAATTCTCTTTTGTGAAGCTCACTGGGATCAATTAGTGTTAGTCAAAAGAATTCTCAGATGTTTTGAAGTACTATCCGGTCTCAAAATCAACTATCATAAGAGTGTTGTGTGTGGTATTGGTGTAACTGATGATCTTATGCTTTCCTTTGCTAATCTTCTCAACTGCAAGGTGCAGAGCCTCCCTTTAAAATTCCTGGGACTACCATTATGAGCCAATCCTGGTAGGAAATCTACATGGAAGCCTGTCCTTGATAACATCAAATCTAAACTGTCAGGGTGGAAGAGAAAGTTATTATCATTTGCAGGCAGACTAACCTTGATTAAGTCTACACTTTCAAGCTTACCGGTCTACTTCCTTTCCCTGTTTAAAATGCTTGAAGGTGTGGCTAGAGAGCTGGAAAAGATTAAGGCTGCATTCCTGTGGGGTGGCAATAATCTTAAAAGGAAAGTACATTTGGTAAAGTGGGTGGAGGCTACAAAAAGTATTGACCAAGGGGGTCTGGGCATCAGAAAAATCAGAGATGTAAATTCTTGTTTACTACTTAAATGGTGGTGGAAATTTGGGACCCAAATCAATGCTCTTTGGAGGAGAGTAATTTGCAGCAAATACAAGATTATTGAGGACTGTTGGCATCCTCCTGTAAGGCCCTCTTATAAGCACTCTAGAATATGGAGTGACATCTTATCCATTAGGGCCTCCAGCAACTCCATCTTTAATTTCTTTTTGGCCAATTGTCTAATTAAAGTAGGGAATAGGAATAGAATTAAGTTTTGGACTGATAGATGGTGTGGTGATATTTGCCTGAAATCTGATTTTCCAATTCTCTTTAACCTCTCAACTGATAAAGAAGGCTCTCTCCACCACTTCTTTGCCAGGAAAACCAGCTCATGTGTCTGGAACTTTCCGCATATAAGAGAATTGTATGATTGGGAATTGATTGAAGAAGCTAATCTGATTGCAGTTTTATCCTCTGCTCCTCCTTTATGTAATGAAAATGCAGATTACCTGATATGGTCTAATGATGCTACTGCCCATAATTAGTTCTTTGTATCTGACCTATATGCTTACAGCACTTCCCTCCTTGGCCTTAATCTAAGAATTTGCAAGCAGGTTTGGAGCTCTTTGTTGCCCCCAAAAGTCTCCTTCTTTTGCTGGCTAGCCTAGAAAAATAAAGTGAAATCCTCAGAGTTCTTGCACAAGATTGGCATACTTGATAGCAGTACTTCGATATTCTGTCCATTTTGTAATTTTGAACCTAAAACTAATATCCATGTCTTGCTCCATTGTCCTTTCTCTTGGTTGATTTGGTCTTCAATGATTCAAGAATGGGGTCTTCAATGGTGCATTTCAAATTCAGTAGCTGGTTTATTTCATTGGTGGATGAGTGAGAAATTTCAGAAGTATGTTAGAATAATTTGGAGAGCCCTCCCCTTAGTCATATTGTGGTCTCTTTGGAAGCATAGGAATGATTGTGTCTTTTCTAAGGCTCAGCCCAATTTTTCTAGACTGTTGGATCTCATCAAATTTAGATCTGTCCTCTGGCTCAAAGCATTAGTCAAGGATTTCCCCTTCTCAGTGGATGATATAGTCTTTAAGTGGAAGCAGATCAGGGGCTCAGTTTGATCTTCCTTACTACTATTTTTGTTTGTTCTTCCTTGCTGGAAGGCAGTTTGGCTATCAGTTTGGCTCTGCTGTCTGCTGCATTAGTCTGTTCTTCCTTGGTGCTCTATTCTGGCTCTGTTTAGGTCTGAATCTATTGTTAATTTGCATTTTACTGTTGTGATCACTGATGCATCAGCTCCTCTACAGTTGGTTAAACTGTTAACGAAGTTGTGTTACAGTAATTGTTGATGGTATGGATCAGAATGGCTGCTTAGACAGTTTGGCTGAAATGCTGTTATAATCAGATATGGGTAGACAGTTTGGCTGTCAGTTTGGCTACTACTATCAGTTTTGGCTCCTATCAGATTATCTATCAGTTTGGCTTCTTAGCTCAGTTTATCTATCAGTTTACTTTTCAGTTTTTCTATCAGTTTAGACTAGTTTATCTTTCAGTTCTCTATTAGTTTGTCTTTCTCTTGCTCCTTGTTGGTTCCTCTCCAACTGGCGCTTGGAGCTTTTTTTTTAGCTCCAAGCTCCTCTTTATTGATGTATTCTGAAGCTCCTCTTTATTCATCAATAAAGATTTTCTTTGCCGTTCAAAAAAAAAAAGGTGCCTAACCGCCTCCTGTTTTACCAGCACTGGATCCTCTAACCTCACCTCATCCACCAAAACTGAGTATAACATATTCTTTCTTTGCCTACTGTTTGCCATAATGTAAAAAAAACCTTGTATTTCTATCCCCAAATCTAACCCACTCCATCCTGGATTTTTGGTGCCACAACCTCTCCTTGTTTCTGTTAAGCTGCCACACCTTAGATCTGGCTTCTCTTATTCTTTTAATTTCTAGACCAGTCAAGGACTTGGATTCAACCTTTAGATCCCATTCATGTAGCACCTCCTCAGCAGACTTTAGTAGGGAGTCTATATTGCCAAACACTGCCTTGTTCCAAACCCTCAGATGATCCCTCAAACTACTCAACTTTCTCATGACTCTATACCCTGCCCAACCATGCACTTGAGTGCCCTCTCACCAGTTTTTAACTTCAGCCATGAACGTAGGATGTGATCTCCAAGCATTGATGAATTTAAAGGGCTTTGGACCCCAATCTCTATCATCCTCTTTGAGCAATATTGGACAATGGTCTGAAATTGTTCTAGATAATCCCCATTGTTTTATGGCAAACTTCTTCAACCACATTGGATCTACCAGAAATCTATCTATCCTGCACCACTTGTCTCCTTCCACAGCATTACACCATGTGTACTGTCTGCCTAACATAGGCATGTCAATCACTTCCAACTTATCTATAAACTCATTGAAATCTGACATTCCCCTCTCTCTTCTAGAGCAGCCCTTTCTCTCACTCATATACCTGACTTCATTAAAGTCCCCTCCCACACACTAGGGTAATGGTAAGTGTTGTTTAATACTCACCAAATATTCCCAAATTTGGCTCCTCCTCACAACCTCATTTGGGGCATAAACATTAACAATAACATATGGAAAAGAACTACAAGTTATACCTGATAGAATGATGAAGTTCTTATTACTGCAATAATTCTGAAGCTCAAAAACCTGAGGTTTCCAAACACACAGTATACCACCAGCACTTCCATCTGCTTCTATCTGCATAAACTCCATCTCCTCAAAGGGCTAGATTGTTTTGACAAAACTATCATCCATCGAGCTTCTTTTAGTTTCTTGTATTAGCAATACACCTATACCCTTTCCCCACTAGTCTCTTTATTTTCCTCATTTTTCTGGCCTACTCAGCCCTCTGACATTCCATGATAAGATCTTCATAATAACCATCACAACTTAAACCTAAACCCCTTTTTAGCAACCAACTATGACCTGATTGCAGATGCTTCAACTGTAATTTTCCCCAAATTATTCTCTTCCAATTCTACTAGTTTGGACACTACCTCCTCTTCTTGGCCTTTACACTGCATTCCCAGTAATACACCAACCTTCACTGTTATCTGGGCCTCCTCAACAAGGTTACTCCTTCTTTTCAGGGTCTGATCTTGGGAAATAGACAATGAATTGGCTGCAGCCACTGCTGAGGCTCTGAAGATGGCCCCTCTCTGGAAGCCAAGCCTACCTATCCTGCCTTTTTGTTTCATATGTCCACCAACTATATTGATACCCCTAATTTGTTCACTACCCTTTTTCCCTGAAATACATCCTCTTTTTGCTGCTGCTTCCTTGAATTTTCTTCCTTGACCAGCCCTATTTGGCATAGCCGTGTGGATGGTTTGGGCCAGAGTTGGTCTAACTTGGGTCTGGGCCACACAATCACTAAGATACGACCCCACCCCCTTATTTGGCCCACTGGGCTCAGGCCCAACCTGCATGCCTTCAAGTAGAACTTCTAGACTTATATTATTCCTTGCACACACTAGCCCACTCAGCTCTTTTAAAAGACCCCCAGTGTATATATCATCTTCCAACTCATGAACTTTATTCATCATTATCTGCTGAGACATGACTTTCTGCACCAGCCCCTTCTCTCTAGAGCATGCACCTGCTAGGCCAATCCCCATGTCACTCTCTCTAGCAACTGCACCTTCTATGTCATTCCTCATTCCACCCTCTATACCAACTGTAGCTAATGCACACTTGTCATCATTTCCTATACCGTGCTCATCTGATCTGGCCATCTCTGTTTCCAACACCCTACTAACATCATCACACCCATCTACACCATCCTTTTCTTTTTCTGAAGAAGCTTGCTCTTCACTCTTGTAACTACCACCATTGTCGGACAACTAATATGCCCCTCCTTTTGCATTAGAGTGCAGCTGTTGATGTTGCATACTTCTACTGCTACTTGGATTCGGAATTAAACAACTAGGGACTTCTTCACAAACCCTAACTGGAATGTGCTTACCTTTATGCTCCAAAAATATTGTCTCATTGATCATCTCCATGCACTTTGTTACCACTCTAACCTTAGCTTGCTGGAAATTTTGTGGATCATTAAAATCTTCTTTGAACTGAGTTACCACCCCCCAATAACTACCAATGTTTCGAACAGTTGTAACACTCCAGAGGTTTATGGAAATGCCAAGACAAATCAACCAGACGCACCTCTCTTGCTCCACAAATTGACCTTTCCCCCATTCTTCAATTGAATCAAACCATTGCCTTCCTCACCCTTCTAGTTGTTCCTTTCTAACCTACATGTGTTGTGCTGAGGGGAAGGTTAACAAGACTATACACCCAGCCCCCTCTCTTGTAACCACATCCTGTATCACTCTTTTCCAAAGTTCCGCTCTAAAATCCTTAAAAGCTAAAAAGCTGCTCAGCTGAACTACTTAGCTTTCATACCGCCAGCCATTGCCTTCTTCAGTAACTTTTATTATCACCTGGGCACCCACTTTGGCACTTCCCCTTGCTACTACATCCGCATAAGTCTTCTTGTTTCCACTTCCCAGCCCCTGCTACATCTGGAACCCCTAACCCATCCTTCTTCCATCTTCACCTCTGTTCTGCCCCATTTGCTCCGATTGACCAACTCTTTGAGGTTTTTCAAACTCTGCTCTTTTGACCCTCAACTCCTTATTATCGCACCACAACCCATTTGCCTTCTGTATCGTTATCCCAGCAGCCACCTTGCAATCATTTCTTATAGACCCAAATCTAGATCTTGATGTTTTCCTTCTCTTCCCTGGAATAAACACATCTTTCACTAAGCCAAACTTCTGAAATAGATTGAACAATCCTTTAGGACCCGTGGAATCTGGAATGTTATTAACGAATATCGTAACAATCATCGCCTCCTTCCGAGATCCATTCTAACTACCCACTCTTCTCCTCTGTATTACTAGGTTCCAAACTCCTCTCTACATTGAACGTCCTTGCTCCATCTCTATTTCACTCTTAATAAGTAACCTTGTAGGAAATTAACTTGTCGAAGGACAACCATCTTCACCATGAGTAAAGGTACTTAATCAGACTTGGAGGCTATCAATTGAAAGTGTATCAGAAAATTTTTGACATCCAATTTGATAAACACCATAATTTAATTTTGGCATTAGGAAAGTTATTTAGACCCTTGCCACTGCCCCCTGGGCCCTGAGCCTATGTGATTTATGATTTATTGTGCATGAAATTTCTAGGTTAGGGATTTGAACCTCTTCCTTGTGGGATTTGGATGACCCACCAAGACTTAGTAAGATCATTGGTATACTTAGAATTGTTATTTGTTGATACTTTGTGTTGGATCATTTTAATATCTTTTATTTATTTATATATATATATATATATATATATGTTCATGAATCTTCTTTTGTCTTGTTCATGAATGGAGATTAATTGGAGTTCATGAACTTGGTGGTGAATTAATTTTTTGGAGACTCTCCCTTTTCTCTAGGTTCATGGTCATTATTATTTTTTGGTGTATTTTGTAAAGTCCTAGTAGCCTATAAATAGTTTCTCTCATCTACTCTTTTCTACACCAACACACCAACTATTATTTATATTTGAGAGTTTACTAGCAAAGAATGGTATTTTTCTTGGTAGAGCTTTGGGTTCACCATCTTATGCAGAGTTGGCCTGAACTATACGACAAGTGGTCGGGCTGTTGTATCCTAAAGGGGACAAGTCATAGTTTTATGGCTGCTGCATGGGTATTTGGATTCTTCCTATCGCAGTGGGCTTGATCTCCTTAAAGAAAACAAGATATCCGTGCCTCAGCTTGATCTATTTATATCTCATTTTCTTTGCATTATTTATCAATAAAATATAATTTGTTCTGGTATTTTCACCAACAATTGTAAGGAGATCAACCGTGGAACAAGTGTCAGAAAAAACCAATGATGGAATTGGAGATCTCAACAAGCCTTTCAAGTTCAAGGGAGTTCATTTTAAGAGGTGGCAATGAAAAGTTCTTGTTTACCTCAGCCTTTTGAAAGTTGCTTATGTTCTTATTGAGAAGAAGCCAAACAAAATCCCAACCGAGGAGATGAATGATGAAGATTATGAGGCACATGAAGCAAAAGTGGCTTCTTACAATACAGATGAGTATAAATGTCATTTTTATCTCTTAAATTGCCTTGCTAATTTAATTTATGATTATTACTATGACACCACTTACACTTTGTATTCTATTAATTTTTGAAATGCTCGCTTGTGTCATATTAACAGTAAATATGTGGGAATCATAAGTAGTCTAGGATTAATTCCTAAAGTGATAAAAAAAAATTAGAAATGCAAAGTTTGCAGTAAATTAAAAATTACCAAGAGGCCTCATAAAAGTGTTGAAAAAAATACCGAATTGCTAGAATTATTTCATACTGATTTGTGTGAGTTTGAAAGAATTTTAATTTGGGGTGGTAACCGATATTTTATCACTTTTATTGATGATTTTTCAAAATACACAAACGTATATTTATTAAAAAAATAAAAGTGATGCTTTTGAGAAATTTAAAGAATTTCTTCTTGAAGTGGAAAATCAATTCGGTAAAAAGATTAAGAGAATTAGAAGTGATAGAGGTCGGGAGTATGAATCTCTTGGATTCAACTCTTTCGTTCATTCATTGGGAATTATTCATGAGACTACTCCACCATATTCACCTTCATCTAATGGCGTAGTTGAAAGAAAAAATAGAACGTTAATTGACTTGACGAATGTTGTGCTTACTGATTCAGGTGCGCCGTCAAATCTTTGGGGCGAGGCTATTTTGACAACTTACCATGTGATAAATAGAGTGTCACACAAAAAGATTAAAATTATACCTTATGAGTTGTGGCAGAGGCATAAACCAAATCTAGGTTATTTGAGGGTTTGGGGTTGTTTAGCTTTTGTGAGGCTTGCAGATCTTAAACGACCTAAATTGGGTAACTGAGCTACCACTTGTGCTTTTCTTGGATATGTATTGCATAGTACAGCTTATAGATTTTTTGATATGGAAAATAATATTATTTTTGAATCAGATGATGCTATTTTTCATGAAAATAAATTTTCTTTCAAATCTAGAAATAATGGGGGTCAAGTAATTTCTGAAAATATTTTATCTATGTCTAGTTTTTCTACTCCATCTCAAGTTTTTCAAGAACAAGAAAATTTTCAAATCCAACCAAGAAGAAGTAAACGAGCTAGAGTTGAAAAAGATTTTAGCCCTAACTATTATCTTTACAATGTGAAAGAAATTCCTATTACGATGCAAAAAGCTTTATCATCACTTGATGCTATTTTCTAGAGAGAGGTTGTAAATGATGAGATAAATTCACTATTTTCAAATAAAACATAGAAGTTAGTGGATTTACCTCCAGGTTGTAAAACTATTGGGTGTAAATGGGTCCTTCGTAAAAAACTTAAACCGGATTGAACTATAAATAAATATAAAGCGAGGCTCGTCGCTAAAGGTTTTAAGCAACAAGTTGATCTTGATTTCTTTGATACTTTTTCTCCAGTTACTAGAGTTACATCCATTAGACTATTGATAGCAATAGCTGCAATTTATGATTTAAAAATTCATCAAATAGATTTGAAAACCGCATTTTTAAATGAAGATCTAGATGAGGAGATTTACATGGACCAATCCAAAGGCTTTGTGGAGCCTAGCCAAGAAAGTAAGGTGTGTAAGCTAACTAAATCCCTCTATAGTTTAAAACCAGCTCCTAAACAGTGGCATGAGAAATTTGATTCCTTCATGCTTAGGAATGGCTATAAGACTAATTGAGAGGGAGATTTTATGAGCTGAAAATGGGCCATGGTAAAGGCCGGGCAAGTTGAAGGCCAAGCGCGTGTAGGCCAGGATAGCTTTGGGCTAGCACGGAGATGGGGCTGCTCGGCTAAAGCCCAAGACTGAGCTACTTGAACTTGCACAAGTGGGAACCGTGCTACTTTCGTTGCTCGGTAGGAAGACTCGCACCTTTAGCTCGGCAGGAAGGCCTTTGTTTTACCCGCATAACCTATTTTGAGCTCGGCTATGCCGAAATGCAACTGAGCTCGGTCGGTATGGAGCTCGGCTAGTGAACATTCAGGCATGCGGCGCAGCACGGCCGTGTGAGGCCGAGGTGATTCTGCCGGTTTGCCGGGCTTCACCAGGATATCCTGACAATTTGGTTAGGTGGTGATTGCTGGATTTGTACTGACAGATGGGATAGCAGCACCACGTGTCGAGAGACTAATGTGAGTAGATTTGGGACGCAGAAGGTATATAAGCGTGTTTGCGCCCCCCATGCTGAGGCAGATGATCATTTGGTGAGATACACTTAGACATTCAACTCACTCTCCTCTTTCTCTCTCTATCCCTGAGTGTGTGCTAACTTGACCGTTTGAGGGGTTTTCCGGCCACGCCCCGCCGGGTAGCTCACCGCCGTTGTGTTCACAAGTCAATCGGACAGATAGGGAGCTTGGAAGAAAGGAGTACGGGCTCGCCTGAATATTTGCTCCCCGTATAATTGGCGCCGTCTATGGGAAGTTGATAGACAAAACCTTGTCTTCCCAGCTCATCTGATCGCCGTCCATGGCGAACAACGAAGAGATTCCGTTGTCCGCCATCGACGGAGTTACCCCGGAGTCAGCCAGACGGAGAGAAGGACACCCCGTCATTCCTCCGATGGCAGACCTGGAGACTTCTCCAAGAGGACATTCAAGAGATGCGCGGGATAAGCGCGGAAAAAGCTTTGGTCATTCTCGGAGTCCAGATGGTCATCGACGGTGGAGAGAATCGCACGCCAGATATCTGGAACACAAGCTAAGGGACCAAGAAGCCATCATCCGGAGAATGGAGGCGGAGATGGAGGATCTTAAGCGACATGTCAAAGGGAAGGGTGTAGCTGGAGTGGGAGACCACAGTGAGCGCACCCAACCCCGCCGTTCAGGCAGTCAGAGCCAACGGCACACTCCGTCCCTCTCAATCACCAGAAGTTACAAGGTTGGAGATTCCGACGCGCCCGTAGAGAAATCTAGCGCGCATGATAGCACTTACCAACCCTCACGTCTGGCGACGACGTCAGGGTACTCCTACTCCGCTCGTTCAGAGGATTTGCGAGAAGTCTTGAAGGAGCGGGCTCGCCGGCGAGAGACTCAGAGGGTACAGGCTTTCCAGCGATTATCCTATAGGGGTAGCGCCAGTGAAGAGGTCGTAATGCCTCCACCCCGCCTAACTGTGCCTCCTCCTCCAGACACGGATTTGGCGAGGCTAAACGCCACTCCTTTCTTCCTGGAGATAGAAACAACACCGCTTCTCGCAGGCTTCCACCAGCCAAAGTTCACGCTCTACGACGGAAAGACCGATCCATACATGTATGTAAGCCACTTTCGACAGGTCATGGCCAGACATAGGCGGAATGCTCTTATGTGCCTTATCTTCCCATCAAGTTTGGGCAAGCTGGGCTTGAAATGGTTTGAGAGATAGCCGGAGGGGAGCATCGAAAGGTGGCAACAGTTGGCGGAAGCCTTTGTGACGCGTTTCAAAACCAACACCAGAACGCCAAAGGAAGTTGACCACCTTCTTAGTGTCAAGATGGAGCCGAGTGACACACTCAAGGCATACAACTCTAGATACTAGGAAACCTTTAATGAGATCTTGGATTGTCCGGTCAACCTGGCAATCACACAATATAAGCGTGGTCCCCGGTCGGACATAGACTGCGGGACTCGCTTACCATGCACCAACCAACATCCATGGGCCAACTAATGCAGCGCATCAACGAACACATCCGAGTAGAAGATGATGCGGCAGCATTTACCGTGAAGGCAACTCCGGTAGCAACGGACAAGAGGACGGCTGGCAAGGTGCACGCGGTCGGATAGGAGACCAACCGTTCAAATGATCGTGCCGAGGAATCTGACCGAGGTTCAAATCGTCGAAACCGGGATAGGGGTCGGCGGAATGACTGAGATGAATACCCCCGCAACGACGTAGCTGATGCAAACAGAAGGTTGAAAGCTCGGACGGGCATCACCACGGTTTTTAAGATTCCAATCTATCGCATACTTAGTGAAATCCGTGAGGAGGATTATGTCCAGTTTCCTGCTAAGTTAGGTGATGCTCAAAAAGGCTTCAATCGGCGGTACCGCTGCACATTTCACCAGGAGCACGGACACCGGACAGAGGACTGTTTGCCTCTGAAGCAACACTCGAAGGAGCTAGTCACAGCCGGACACTTGGACCTTTACATTGATAGGGGTGTCAAGGCCGCACATCAATCCCCGGTTAACCAGCGTGGACCGGATGACTTGGAGGCGCCCCCACAAGGAGTAGTTAATGTCATCCACGGCATAGTGGAGCCTGCGCGTGTATGCGAGCTCTGAGGTATGATCAAGAAGGAAGAACACATGAGGGAAATCTTGTCGGTCCAGCCCGCGATCAAGAGGGGGAAGACCGAAGAGAAAGACGTGATCAGTTTCTTTACAAGGGACTTAGAGCGCATTCAGATGCCGCACAACGATGCCTTAGTGGTCACACTCCACGTCAAAGAATTCGATGTCAAGCGCATCTTGATCGACCAGGAAAGCTCGGTCGAGATCATGTATTACGATGCGTTCAAACAGCTCAAACTCCGAGATACAGACTTGGCTCCGGCAACTTCACCACTAGTTAGTTTCAACTCACAACCGGAGTGGCCTTTGGGAAAAATTATTCTGCCGGTCAAAGCGGGATCCGTGGTCAAGCAAGTGTCGTCTACATATAACCTGATCCTTGGAAGGGGATGGCTTCACGCTATGCAGGCAGTAGCATCGACCTACCACCAGGTCATGAGATTCCCATCGGCTATGGGGGAAATTGAGGAAGTTTGGGGCGATCAAGTCATGTCGAAACAATGCTTTATGGCAGTAAACGGGAGCCGAGCTGCCAAAGGTTTCGTCTAAATGATTGAAGGACCAGAAGACCATGGAGTCCTTGAAGATGTGGGCGCCAAGGCTGAGGACAAAGCTGTTGAGGAGTTGGTAGAGGTGAGGATTGACACTGAAAACCCGAGCAAGTTCTTCTTGCTCGGCTCAAGCCTTACCGCCCAAGAGAGGACCGAGATGGTGGAATTCTTGATGGAAAATATCGAAGTCTTCGCATGGTCACCCTACGACATGCCCGGCATCGATTCGAGCTTATTCGTCATCACTTCAATGTCTTCCCCAGTGCAAGGCCGGTCATTCAAAGAACTAGGAGATCGGCGCTGCACCGCGCCGAGGTAGTCGCGGAGGAGGTAAAAAACTTGCTTGAAGCTCGGGCTATTCAGGAAGTGCACTATCCTCGGTGGATCTCAAACACGGTCGTAGTACCCAAGAAGAATGGAAAGTGGCGAGTTTGTGTCGGTTACAAGACCGTCAATCGAGCATGCCCTAAAGACAGCTTTCCCCTGCCCAGAATAGACCAGTTGGTGGATCTAACGGCCGGACATAACAGACTCAGTTTCTTGGATGCCTACCACAACTATCATCAGATTGCCATGCATGGCCCCGACCGTGAGATCACCTCTTTCACTACTCCACGGGGACTCTTCTGCTACCGAGTCATGCCTTTTGATTTGAAGAACGCCGGGGCGACTTCCAAAGGATGGTGACCAAAATGTTCGCTCCTCTGCTAGGCCGGACAATGGAGGCTTATATTGATGATATGGTGGTCAAAAGCCGGCATCAAGCAGACCACTTGGCCGAGATGTTTTCCATTCTCAAATGACACAAGCTACGCCTAAATGCGTCTAAATGTGCCTTTGGCGTGGGATCTGGAAAATTCTTAGGCTTCCTAGTCACAAACCGAGGCATCGAGGCAGACCCCACAAAATCAGAGCTGTACAAGAATTAATGCAGCCAAGCTCGGCTAAGGACGTGCAGCATCTGGCCGGAATGGCCGCCGTGCTTAACCGATACATAAGCCGGTCATCAGATCGCTGCCGCCCTTTCTTTCAAGCTTTGAAATCAAAGTTCTCATGGGATAAAGAATGTGACCGGGCCTTGGCCAAGCTCAAGGAGTATCTGTCTTCAGTACCACTGTTGGTAACACCGAAGCCTGACGAGGAACTTTACCTTTATCTGGCCGTTTCTCAGCATGCAGTTAGTGCGGTGCTTGTCCGGTCGGAAGGAATCAAGCACCTCCCTATCTTCTATGTAAGTAAAACCCTTCTGCTGGCAGAGTCGAGATATTTACCGCTGGAAAAACTTGTGTTGGCATTGATAATGGCCACCAGGAAGTTGGCGCACTATTTCCATGCTCATACAATCATTGTTTTGACCGAGTTCCCCCTCAAAGCTTTGTTCGAGCAGGCGGACTTCTCCGGTCGAATTCTCAAGTGAGCGATCGAATTAGGACAGTTTGACGTCAAGTTCCAGCCACGCACTGCCATAAAGGCCCAAACATTGGCCAATTTTGTTGCTGAATTCTCACCCGGGATTCATCCCGTCTGCCTAGTGGATCTTGCGGCGGCAGCCGATGAGGTGAGTGCAGATTTAATCGAAGTAACACAGCAAGGCGATGTTGGCGACGCGGAACTTGCGCGTCCTGCCGAAGAACCCTCAGCTAGTGCGACGGTACAGCCCGGCGATATGACGACGGAGTTAGGTATTACCGACCAACCTGCTCTGTCCGGTGATGCAACGCCAGAAGAGGAGGAAGTGGAACCGATCAGCATTGAAACTGACGCCGCACAGCCGAGCGACCATGCGCCCATCCACCTACAAGCCTCCCAGGACCCCTCACAATGTTGGAAGCTCTTTGTGGGCGAAATGTGAAAACTTTTCGTAGATGGGGCTTCTAACTGCCACGGTGCCAGGCTGGGCATAGTTCTGATTTCGCCAGACGGATTGACCATCAAACACTCTATCACCCTTGGATTCCCTACATTAAACGATGAGGCTGAGTACGAGGCGCTTTTGGCCAGTCTCAAGAGCGCACTTCAGATACACGCATCCGAGCTAAGGGTTTATAGTGATTCCCAACTTGTGGTTAACCAAGTTTCTGGGGTTTATGAAGCTAAAGACGACAGAATGAAGAAGTACCAAGCTCTGGTAAGAGACCACATCAAGCGATTCCAGGCAATAAGGGTCCAACAAATTGGCCGTGAAGAAAACGGCCGAGCAGATGAATTAGCCGGCCTCGCTTCCATGGTCGATAGCATATCTCCCAGCCCTCTCCTGATTGAATTCCTTCCGAGGCCCAGCATTGAGGAAGCAGAGAAGACAGAAGTACTCTACACCAAGCTAGGTCCTTCCTAGATGGACCCAATTATCCTCTTCCTCAAAGATCGGACCCTTCGCACCGACAAAAAGGAAGCACATAAAGTCCGGGTGAAGTTAGAGCGGTTTTGGCTCTCTCCATCTGGCCCTGTATACAAGAAGTCTTTCACCGGTCCCTATCTCAAGTGTGTACAGCCAAGCAGCGTGGAAGCTTTTCTGTACGAAATTCACGAAGGCATATGCGGCAGTCACATAGGGGGCAGATCTCTAGCCTACCGGGCTATCTCGCAAGGATATTTGTGGCCGTGCATGCAAGCAGACACGTAGAAATATGTTCGCAAATGTGAGAAGTGCCAAAAGTTTGCCCACCAAATCCACCAGCTGGCCAGGAAACTTCTTTCCCTCACCAGCCCTTGGCCCTTTGCGATGTGGGGGCTAGATATCGTGGGGCCACTCCCAACGGCACCAGGCAACCGGAAGTTCTTCATCGCGGCTACAGACTACTTCACCAAATGGGTTGAAGCTGAGCCTTTGGCAAAAATCACGGACAAAGACGTCAAATGGTTTGTCTGGCAGAATATGGTAACGCGGTTTGGCGTCCTCAAAATTCTGATCTCTGATAACGGCACCCAATTTGACGGCCGCCTATTCAGGGGATTTTGTGAAGACTTGAAGATTGAATTCTACAACTCTACGCCGGCTTACCCGCAGTCTAACGGTTAAGCCGAAGCATCAAACATGACCATTCTTGATGGGTTAAAGAAAAGGCTTAAGAAAGCAAAGGGAAAATGGGCCGAGGAACTCCCGAGCGTTCTTTAGGCATACCGAACGACCCCGCGGCGATCTACCAAGGAAACTCTTTTTGCCTTGGCATATGGCATGGAGGCGGTCATCTCTTTGGAAGTCAGTATGCCCATCCTCCGCAGTGAAAGTTTCGAGCTCGAGCTGAACGCTGAAGCCATTGCCCTGAAATTGAACCTAGTGGAAGAGCGCCGAGAAAAGGCTCTCATCCATGTGGCCGCCTACCAACAAGAGCTTTCAAGAAAATACAACAAAACGGTGCACCCTAGACCGTTCAAAGTCGGCGACTGGGTTTTGAGGAAGGTCATGGGCAACACCCTGGTGCCAGGTGAAGGCAAACTACGGGCAAACTGGGAAAGACCCTACAAGATAACCGGTCTGGCGGGCAAGGGGCCATACCACTTGAAGGACTTGGAGGGAAGAGGAATAGCCCGGCCATGGAATGCGGCCAACCTCAAACTGTACTATTTTTAGCTTTTGTGTTCTTTTTGTGCAAAGGAATTTTTTTGCCTCACACTTTAGAATGTAATATTCTTTTTGTCAATATAATAGAAGTGTCTCATCTTTGCTTTAGCATTCAGATTGTTGTTTTCAACTTTGAGATTCCAACTGAGATGTTTTATTCCGGTTAATTAAGTTGATGATTTACTCAACTTTGAGATTCCAACCGAGATGTTTTACTCCGGTTAATTGAGTTGATGATTTACTCAACTTCGAGATTTCAACCGAGATGTTTTACTCCAGTTGACTGAGTTGATAATTTACTCAAACTTGTGAATGTCAACCGAGATGTTTCATTCCAGTTGACTAAGTTGATGATTTGCTCAACTTTGAGGTTTTCAACCGAGATGTTTTATCCCGGTTGACTAAGTTGATGATTTACCCGACTTCTTTGAACTTCAACCGAGATGTTTTACTCCGATTGACTAAGTTAATGATTTATTCAACTTTTGTGAAACTTCAACCGAGATGCTTTACTCCGGTTGATTGAAGTTGATGATTTTCTCAATTTTATGATTCAAACCGAGATGTCTTTTCCAATTAAATAAGTTAAACAAGATGGTTTGTTTTGCTGAAGTATTTTGTCTGGCTGAAGTTATTTAGCTTGAAGACCGTCTAAACACTTGATGAAAATTAAAAAATTTCATTGATGTGCAAAATAATTACAATAGGAGTGGCAAATAGCCCGGTTACATGTTCAAACAAAAAGAAAGAAGACAAAGAAAACTAAGCTATGGGGGAAAGGTCTGTGAACTCATCCCCGGTCGCGACCTCCAGGTCGACCGTGGTTGTGGTCACCTGGGCGCCGGTCTTCTCCTGGCCGGTCTGATTTGGGCGGTTGTCACCCTCCGCATTCTCTTCGGCGTCTTCAGCTTCTTCTTCTTTGGCCTCAGCCTGTAACGCGCTGAAGGTGTCATTGGCATAGCACACAAGATAGGTCGGTAGAAAGGCAGCTGGAGGAGTGGCAAACACGTCGATATCAGGTCCTTGGCCAAGCTGTTCACAAGCAGCCTTCCAGCCCGCCTTGAAGAAGATGTCTTGGGTGGCGTGGACCTGCTTTTAGTGTAGTTCTCCTCGGCCTCTTTGAAACTGGCATTGTTTGCATTCTCCAGCTCCTCCTTTCTTGATTGCTTCAACCTCTCCAGCTCGGTCTTGAGCGCATCCCTCTCTTGCTCGACAACACCAAGCTAGCCGAGCAACTTTGAATTGTTAGAATTCACCATCTGCAGTGATGCTTTGGACCGGCCGAGCTCGGCTTGAAGGTGTTCCACCTGGTTGGCAGAGTCGGTGGCCTTCTGCTGGAGTCGGTGAATGCGCTCCATAACCAAGTGTTGTTTCTGGATAGCCTGCAAGAAGAAGGTTTGATTAGAGAGAAAACCGAGCAAACACTTGGAAAAAAATTTGGCAAAATGTGCAAAGTTCTTACCTTGGTCATAGACTTGACCGAGGATTTCACCAGCGGGGTGTCCGGCACATGGTCGTTGTGGACCACGTTGTTCGGTAGCAGCAACGCTTTGGTGAGGTCAAAGGTGAGCAGATGCTTCATGTCGCCTTTGACAGAAGCTGTCGCTGGGATCTCTTTACCCCGGTGCTTGAGTTGGGGCCTCCATGGCGGAGTTGGGTCAGCTATCACAGCAGGTTGCTCGGCGTTGAGCTCCGCAACTAGCTCGCCGGAAAGGTCTGCACGTGGCCTTTTGCCAGTACGGTGGTTGTCTTTGCTGGCTTGCCCAGCGGCGGGAGACGCTAGTGCAACCACGGTCCCGCTGGATTGCCCAGCAGCAGGAAAACGGGTTAGGATGCTTGGCATCTCGGTGGAGGTGGCAGTGATGAGGTTCATGATGCGGCTTCTTTTGGTCATCTCTTCTGCCTCGGTCAACTGGATGAATGGCACGTCCGGTAATGTGGGATCGGGAGGTGGAGATGGAGTGCGAAGAAAGTCTGTGACTTTACTCCGGCATGGAGCTGAATATCTGTATGTCAGTTTGTAACCGAGGAGCTCGTGGCAATCCCGATTGCAGTAGCGGAGCACGGTTCTGATGGCTGCTTCGTTGGGATAATGATAGTGGGCTTGCAAGGCTTCGATTGCTGCAAAGGAAAGAAGAAAAAATGCTAAGTACAGAATAGTGAAATATGGCAAATTGACCGAGCAGTTAGCACGGCTTACATGTCTCGCCGAAATTTTTGTTGATAAACCAACCCGATACGTCGGCTGTTTCGTAGTTACCAGACACCCAGAAAAAGTCATCGTCATACAAGTCCTTGTCTGGGGTGCCGGTCACTATCTTCTCCTCGCTCGGTCTGATTTTTAAATAATAGGCAAGGCCATCGCCTGTATGCCCGAGGGTATACTGCCGCAGTATCTCAACTAGTCCTAGGTTGGTTCCTAGCCGGTTGTTCAGCTCGTGGATCTCGTTGATTATCCTGTAAGTGTTGGTTGAGACCTGGGTTGGAGCTAGCCTGGTGCGCCGCAAGAATTCGCAGATCAACGGGTTAACCGGGAAGCGGAGGCCCCCTTCTATAATAGACAGCACGGTGAAGGGACGCTGGTCTAATCTACCCCATGGGGTTGTGTCCTCAACGCCGAGCTCTAAATGAACGTCGTCCGGGATACCGTATTCTTCCCGGAACGCGGCTAGAGCGACTGGGGTGTCGACAAGGAAGCGGTAGCGCCCCATGTGTAGCCGGCTAGTTTAGCTCAGCTGAGGTGGTTTGGCACAGACTGGTGTTTGATGGCTGCTCGGTCTTTGAGAGCCTCGGTATTGGTCAGTGGTCCCCTTGGACTCTGCAGGAAAATGAGGGTAATTGTAAGTGGAAGCGCGGTCGCACAAAATGAGCTTGACTTTAGCTCGGTCAGGAAGAGTACCTGACCACCTCGGTCGCGAAGGCAAACCAAGAAGCTCGGTCGCTCAAGAGGACCAGATGTCAGCCCGGTCGAGCGGCCAAGTCCTCTGCCTACCTCGGTTTCTACTAAGGTTTTGGTAAACTTGTAATTTGGTCGGTCTTAACGTTTTTTGGGATCAAAAGAAGACCTGGAGCCCGATCCGCCCCAGATCTTCAGGTGTTCATCAGTGAAGCTAAAGAACAGCAAAGAGAACAAGGGGCAAGGGAGGGTTTTGGGGAGCTATATCCTAGAATCTATGGTTTTAGTGCCCTAAAACAAAAAATATCAAATGAAACAGCCACAAAAAGATTTGAAGAGCTTACCAGTGGAGGCGAATGTAGATCCTTCAGGCACGAACGCAGAAGGCAGGCAAGAGTGGGAGCTGCTGAGGGCACGGGAGCTCTGGATCGACAAGGATAAAGGAGAGTCAATAAGAACATAATGTGAAGGGGAAGTGATGTATAAATCGAAGTGAGAGACCGCCAAAAATTTTGAATGTGAAGGGACGTGATGGTTGGCTGCTCGAGACCAATAAACGAGCGACGCGTGTACCAATTAATAGCGGCGTCAGAGTTGAAGAGACAGGAAGGCGAGATGAGACGTCAACCGAGCAAATCAAGGAACCAAGCACTGGAATTAGTGCGGTTAACGTCTTGCAAACAACAGACTGAGGAAGGGTATACCCCGGTCGGGTCATGTAATCCCGGTCACGTTTTTGCAGACGAAATTAAGGGGCAATTGAGAGGGAGATTTTATGAGATGGAAATGGGCCATGGTAAGGGCCGGGCAAGTTGAAGGCCGAGCGCGTTTGGACCAGGATAGCTTTGGGCTTGCACGGAGATGGGGCTGCTCGGCTAAAGCCCAAGACTGAGCTACTTGAACTTGCACAGGTGGGAATCGTGCTACTTGCGTTGCTCGGCAGGAAGGCTCACGCCTTTAGCTCGGCAGGAAGGCCTTTGTTTTACCCGCGTGACCTATTTCGAGCTCGGCTATGTCGGAATGCAACTAAGTTCGGTCGGTATGGAACTCGGCTAGTGAGCATTCAGGCAAGCGGCGCAGCACGGCCGTGTGAGGCCGAGATGATTCCGCCGATCTACCGGGCTCCGCCAGGATATCCTGACAGTTTGGTTAGGTGGTGATTGTTGGATTTGTGCTGACAGATGGGATAGCAGCACCACGTGTCAAAAGACTAATGTGAGTAGATTTGGGGCGCAGAAGGTATATAAGCGTGTCTGCGCCCCCCATGCTGAGGCAGATGATCATTTGGTGAGATACACTTAGACATTCATCTCTCTCTCTATCCCTAAGTGTGTGCTAACTCAACTGTCGGAGGAGTTTTCTGGCCACGCACCGCCGGGTAGCTCACCGCCGTTGTGTTCACAAGTCGATCGAACAGACAGGGAGCTTGGAAGAAAGGAGTACGAGCTCGCCTGAATATTTGCTCCTCGTACACTAATGAATGTGATAAGTGCATATATTATAAAACTTGTGAGAATGCACATGTGATTATTAGCCTATATGTGGATGACCTACTTATCTTTGGCTATAATTTACATATTATAAATGAGACTAAAAATATACTTAATTGTCACTTTGATATGAAAGATCTTGGTGAAGTCACTTTATTTTGGGAATTAAAATTATCAAGACTAATGATGGCATTTTTCTTGATCAATCACATTATGTTGAGAAAATTTTAAAAAAATATAACTTTCTAGACTGTAAACATATTGCTACTTCTTTTGATGCAAGCATACATTTATCTGTTGTAACAAATGAAAAAGAAGTGATTAATCAAAAGGAATATGCTAGCATGGTTGGTAGTTTGAGATATGCTACTGACTGTACTAGACCTGACATTGCATATGTTGTTGGAGTACTTAGCAGGTTTTCTAGCAAACCAAGTCGAGATCATTGGCTAGCCATGGGAAGAATCATGAGATATTTATCTGATACCAAAAATTATGATTTGTTTTATAACAAGTATCCTGCGGTACTTAAGGGATATAGTGATGCCGATTGAAACACTTTGTCAGGTGATTCTGTCACGACCCAACCCCAGGGCTTAGGGTTGGAATCGCAACTTACTAACTTATTCTTATTCGAAGCAAATTAGGCTGCGCAAGAGAAGATAAAAATAATTAAACAGAAATTTTACTTCATGCTACTATTTAAGAAAGAGGAAATACATTTCTAGGGCTTTCATTATTTTATTATTCAGTGACCAGCCCCGAATAGAAACAAAAGGGAGCAAAAATATAAAAAAAAAAAAAAAAGATAAAATAATGATTCAACATCAGTCCATGTGCAGGTTCCATTTTGTGGGGTTATGGGTTTCCCTTACATCTCGTCACCTGAAAGGATAACAGCTATAAGCACACAACAGAGTGAGAAATACTATGCCAAGAGTGCAAGGAATACAAAATAACCGTGGATAATTAGGGGTGGTTTGGGATGATCTAAATAAGTGTATTTTTTGACTTTTTACGAAAAGATGTGCAGAAAAGTAGAGAAGTGATGTGATGGAAAAAAGATAGAAAGATAAAAAAATGTGTACTTATTAGTACACCCCAAACAAGGCCTAAGTTAAGCTAAAATATTTGCATAATATAATTTAAAATGACAATTTATTTAAAGTGGCAGAACACAGAAATCATGTAAATAAATAATCATAACCACGGTATAAAACAGAAAAGAGCAGAGGTCACAGAAGTGACAGTCAGAACAGAGGTCAATGGATCCATCACAAACAGAGGACCACAAAGTGATCAAACAGAGGCTAGTGGTTATTTAAGTCCCCCAAGGCGTGGGACTCCCGTGGTCGTACTTACAAAATATAATTGTTTATAAGGTTATAGTCAAATATATACTAAAATTTAAACAAACACATCCATGGGTTTCCTTTTTAGTAAATAGAGTTTAGAAAATAACCCACGTAACTGAAATATTTATAAACATAACTTTTATTTATATAACTTAATAAATATAACTTGTATAAAATAAGGTATGGTAACTCAAAACATTCGTAAAACATATAATGGTGAATCAAGGTATAATATAACTCACCTAAATTATAACTCTTAGCCTTACTTTACTATCAGAACTTTCCTACTATAAATTTCTTCCTCTCGGTTTTTCACTCTTTCTTTCCTTTTTTTTTCCTTTCATTTTTTCCCTTTTTTCCCTTCTCTTTATTTACAACACCTTTGCCCCTTTTTATACTGCAAACCGAGCCTTGATGTGAATGCCACGTAACCTCTCTATATGGAGGCCATCATTAAGCTAGTAGATTGAGCCTTAATTGTAGATCAAATTCACAGATTTGCATATTTACTGGATAAGTATAAATCTCCTCAATATATATATATATATATATACTTGGGCCTTTTTTTGCTTGGGCCAATATTTGCAAGGCATTGGCTAGGCCAACACTAGCTTAAACTTTTATTATTTCTTTTGGTTTTTCTTTTCTTCTTTTTATTTATTTATTTACTTGTTTTGGTGCTAAATTTTTCAGTGTATCCAATTAAAGTACATCTTATCATTGTAAAATTAATTATTTTATTTTACTTTACAGATTACTATTATTATTCCATATTATTTTTTTTATTTACTATTTTTAACTTTAATTTAACCCAACTAGTATTAGACTTCCATAAATGTGTTAATTTATCCCCAAATAATTTCTAATTCATTCTATATTTGATAATCCAATGTCAAATTAGATTTATATATTTATTTATTCAATAGTCTATCATCACATGCATCCATAATTATATATAACTCTAAATATTTATGTGGTACCTAATTAAACGTTCGGGGTGTCACATTTCTCCCCTTCTAATTAGAAGTTTGTCCCCAAACTTGACGTATCATAATTTTCGAAAAGGTATGGGTATTTGGCTCGCATTTGTCCTTCTGTTTCCCACGTAGCTTCTTCGATGCGATGATTTCGCCATAAGACCTTTACCAGTGGTATGGTCTTGTTTCGGAGAACTTGATTACGATGATCGAGAATCTGCACTGGTTGTTCTTCGTAAGAGAGATCTTCTTGAACTTCCAAGTTCTCATAGTCGATTACATGTTCTGGATCTTAGAGATACCGTCGGAGCATTGAAACATGAAACACATTGTGGATATTAGATAGCTCAGGAGGTAGTGCAAAGCGATAGGCTACAGGACCAATTCTTTCCAGTATCTCGAATGGCCCGACGTAACATGGGTTTAGCTTTTCACGCTTTCCAAATTGGATCACTCCTCTTGTTGGTGAGATTTTGAGAAACAGATGATCTCCTACTTGAAATTCCAAGTCTCGTCTCCGAGTATCTGCATAACTTTTCTGGCAACTCTGAGCAGTGCGAATCCGCTGTTGGATGAGTTGGATTTTCTCACTGGTGACTTGCACGATTTCGGGGCC
Organism: Camellia sinensis; assembly: GCF_004153795.1. NCBI lineage: Eukaryota > Viridiplantae > Streptophyta > Magnoliopsida > Ericales > Theaceae > Camellia > Camellia sinensis. The sequence continues at coordinate 643,442 of NW_021027363.1, read as the reverse complement.
TAACAATTTCCTGTTCCCGACCTCAGTCCAGTACAGAGGTGATCGACATCTCCTTCCATATAGAGCTTCGTACGGCGCCATTCCAATGGTTGCCTGATAGCTGTTGTTATAAGCAAGTTCCACCAAAGGTAGGTGCTCATTCCAGTTACCTTTGAGGTCCAACACGCACACACGTAACATGTCTTCCAATATCTGGATTGTTCTTTCGGATTGCCCATCGGTTTGTGGATGATAGGTCGTGCTGAACTTCAGTGTAGTTCCCAAAACATCTTGCAATTTATTCCAGAAGTGAGACACAAAACGAAGGTCTCGGTCAGACACGATCGAAACTGGGATACCATGCAACCGAATAATCTCCTTAATATATAAAGTGGCAAACTTATTCAGAGGGTACATGATTTTGATTGGTAGAAAATACGCTAACTTCGTCAATCGGTCTACTATGACCTATATTGCATCATTCTTCGAAAATGACTGTGGTAGCCCGACTACGAAGTCCATAGTAATGTGCTCCCATTTCAATTCAGGAATAGGGAGTGGTTGTAGCAGTCCTGCGGGTCTCTGATGTTTCACTTTAATACAGTGACAATGCAAACATTTGGAAATATGGTTTATTATATCTCTTTTCATTCCAGTCCACCAGTAGTATTCTTTCAAATCATGGTACATCTTTGTGTTGCCAGGGTGGACTATAAATCTCGAGTTATGAGATTCCTCCAGTATTTTCTTCTTGAGTTCCGGGATGTCGGGTATGCAAATTCGATTCTGAAATTTCAGTATCCCATTGCTTATAATGAAATCAGGATCAGGCGTGTTTCCTTGTTCTTCGTACCTTTTCTTTAAAAGTTTATCTTCCCATTGGCGCCCTTTAATTTCTCCAATCAATGTAGGCTCCACGGTTATGTTGGCGAGCAACCCATTGATCTTGCAGGAAATGAGAGTACAAGCCAAACTTCTTGTCGTCTTTTGGCTTAGTGCATCTGCTACCACGTTAGCTTTGCCCGGATTTTGATGGATCTCTATATCGTAGTCTTTCATCAATTCTAACCACCGTCGTTGCCTCATATTCAGTTCCTTCTATGTGAATAGATATTTTAGACTCTTGTGGTCAGTATAAATCTCACAGGTTGTACTGTAGAGATAATGACGCCAGATTTTGAGAGCAAAGATCACCCCAGCCAATTCCAAATCGTGAGTCGGGTAGTTCTTCTCATGAGTCTTTAATTGTCATGACGCATAAGCAATGACCAATGACTTTTCCGTCTTGCATGAGAACGCAACCCAACCCATTGTATGAGGCATCACTATAGATTACGAACCCATCTGCTCCGGTAGGGAGTGCTAGTATAGGGGCTGACACAAGTCGACCTTTTAATTCTTGAAAGCAACGCTCCTGTTTATCAGTCCATTCAAAAGGTGTCTTCTTCTGAGTTAGCTGGGTCAAGGGCGATACTATCTTTGAGAAATCTTGCACGAAGCGTCGATAATAGCCGGCTAGACCCAAGAAACTTCGGATTTCTGACACATTAATAGGTCGTGGCCAGTCCACGATTGCTGCAACTTTTTTGGGGTCAACCGAGATGCCATCTTTATTAATGACGTGACCGAGAAAGTGTACACTAGTGATCCAGAATTCGTATTTCTTCAACTTGGCATAAAGTTTATGATCACGTAGTGTTTGTAGAACCATTCGCAAGTGCTGCTCATGGGCTTCTGGTGACTTGGAGTATATGAGGATGTCATCAATGAAGACGATGACGAACTCATCAAGATAGGGTTTGAACACTCTGTTCATGAGGTCCATGAAGGCTACTGGGGCATTTGTGACGCCAAAAAACATGATGAGAAATTCGTAGTGTCCATAACGGGTTCTGAAGGCAGTCTTTTCAATGCTTTATGTTTTAACTTTTAGTTGATGGTAGCCAGAACGTAAGTCAATTTTGGAAAATACTTGTGCGCCTTGAAATTGATCAAACAAGTCATCGATTCGTGGCAGAGGATATCGATTTTTTATGGTAACCTTATTCAGCTCCCGGTAATCGATATATAATCTCATTGTGCCACCTTTTTTTCTTTATGAACAATACTGGAGCTCCCTAGGGTGAGGTACTAGGCCGAATGAAACCTTTGTCCAAGAGTTCCTGGAGTTGAGTTTTCAGCTCTTTCAATTCTGTCATCGACATGCGATAAGGAGTTTTTGATATAGGTTGCGTGCCAAGTTGGGTTTCAATGGTGAATTCGATCTCCCGATCAACTGGAATACCGGGTAGATCTTCAAGAAAGACATCCGGGAATTCTCAAACTACAGGAATTGCATCAACGGTGGGGGCTTCTTTTTGTGTATCAATCACATAACAAATATAACTACCACAACCCTTTCTTAGAAATCATTGGCCTGCCATGGAGGATATAATACAGGAAGGGTTAGAAAGTTCAGCCCCATCAAAGACAAGTTCGGGTTGGTTTGGTAACTTGAGAGAGACCTTTTTGGCTGTACAATCGATAGAGGCATGGTTGGCAGCCAGCCAATCCATACCTAAGATTACATCAAAGTTTCCAATGCGGAGGGGAATCAAGTCTACATATAAGGTTTTGCCTTTTAGGAATATAGCACAGGTTTTGTACACATCAATACTACAGGCAGACTTACTAGAAGGAAAAGACACAGACAATGTATATCCTAATGGTTCGGGTGTTGATGTCAACTTGGCAGCAAAGTGTGGTGCAACAAAAGAATGAGTTGACCCAGAGTCAATAAGGACATGAGCTAAAAGACCACAGATAGAAAGTGTACCTGACACCACATTTTCAATAACTTCCGATTTTCCAAGTACCAAGGCAAAAGCCCGACCTTGGCGGTTTTGGTCCTTCTTTTCTCCTCCAGGTCCCGCGGGTCTCTTGACTGGGCCAGAGGGGCTGGCTGTAGGATTAACCATCTTTGGACATTCCCTTAGCAAGTGGCCAAACTGTCCGCATCTAAAACATGCTCCCGTGTCTTGATGTCATTGTCCCCAATGAGCCCTCCCACAAGTGGGGCAATTTGAAATAGTGCCACCTCGGGGGTTGGTAGGACCTTGGTGGCCTAAGCTGGTTGTGCCCATATTCATCTTTTTATGGGGTGCAACACTGAGTCTTATGTTATCTCTTTCCCAGAATCGCTTCTTGTAGCTTGGTTCTCCGGAACGTGAGGCTTTAATTCCCTTTTCTGCTATGCACGCCCGGTTCACCACTTCCGCATATGTTGGCAATTTCATGACCTTAAGTCTGTCTTTAATTCCAGCATCCAATCCTGCTTCAAATTTTCTTACTTTTCGAGTTTCAGTGGGGATGACGTATGTTGCAAACCGAGCGAGTTGTGTGAACTTGCTCTCATATTCAGCCACCATCATGGTTCCTTGCTTAAGATGTATGAATTCGGATGCCTTTTGTTCCCGTAATGAATCTGGAAAGTATTTTTCATAGAATACTTCTAAGAATCTTGCCCAAGTCGTAATTTTTTCTTTGGCCAGAGTAAGAAGCCACCATTCCTGTGCATTGTCTTTGAAAGTGAAAGTGGCGAAAGTTACCTTTTGTCTCTCGGTGCAGGGTAGGGCACGAAAAATCTTTTCCATGTCTTCAACCCAAGCGTCTGCTACCATTGGGTCTGGGCCAACAGTAAATATGGTGGGTTTCAGATTAGATCTGGAACTGTTTTATGGTAACCGGCCCTTCTCGCCGTTCCGGCGTCCCATTGTTGATATTAGTTTGCAAGGCTTGTAGGAAGCTAGTAATCGCTCTTTCCATTACTCTTTCCATTAATTCAGTGCCACTAATAGATGACTCACTTCCATTACCATTATTAGCCATTCTACAAGTAATAAACGAGGCATTATATTCTCAACACAACATATATATATGTATATATGTAGCACAATTTATATTTATATAAATTGCCAACATTACACATTTTTTTTTATTTTATTTTTTTTACAATTCATATTACATTAGTCAGAATAGGTTAGTGTCCCATCCCTGTAGTAAACAAAAACAAAAGTCAACAAAAAAGGGATTAGAACATATCAGGATCAGCATACAAAAGATTTTCTACTACCCAGATCTAGAGTGGTGGGTCAGATGGGCCGAAAAATCAGGGGAAATAGTGCTGCATAAAAAGCTCAAACTCCCACCCTAATTGGACTACACCAAAACACTTCCATGCTACCTGGACCGTGAAAATGGGGATAGACCGTATATGACCCACAAATGCTCGGTCGACAATCCAGCCAGGTGTCTCAACATATGACAGGTCATTATCAAAGTCAACATTTTAAATATTAATGATCTCCAACGGGTTAGGGACTGTGGTGAAAATATAATCCTTGGGGTACACGTTTCCCCTCCTGGCTACAAACTCTGGGAGTAGAGGGCCTATAATATAATGTGGGCGGTCGTGACCCGGGGCGACACTAAGGACGCGAGATGGTCCGAGAAAACCTGCGTATATGGACAAGGCTGTGCCTCTATAATAAGTGTGGGACGTCGGTAGGGTCAACCTGGATATAAATTGGCCAACCCACCAACTGGCTAAGGCCTGGGTGCAATCCCCTGACTATTTTCTCAGAATCTCCCCAACCCTCAGGTGAGGCGGGGGCGGGGGCGGGGGCAGGGTGTTCAGCTAAGATTTCATCTAAATTGATGGCCTGGAGGTCATTCCAAAAAGCATCGCCGACATCTGCAAACAGCTCGTTGCTTTCTGGCTCTTCTACCATTTGTACGAACCCTTTTGCAGCTCGACTACCATTTACTGTAACGAAGCACTGTTTGGACATGATTTGGTCTTCTAAGACTTCTTCAACCATTCCGGTTTTGTTGAGGAACTGTAACACTTGGTGGTAGGTTGATGCCACCACTCGCATGGCATGCAACCATGCTTTTCCCAAGATTATGTTGTAAGTGAAAGAGACTTTCAATACCCAAAATTCCACCTATTTTGTTATCGTTCCTGTCACGACCCAACCCCAGGGGCTTAGGGTTGGAATCGCAACTTACTAACTTATTCTTATTCGTAGCAAATTAAGCTGCGCAAGCGGAAATAAAAATAAGTAAACAGAAATTTTACGTCATGTTACTATTTACGAAAGAGGAAATACATTTCTAGGGTTTTCATTATTTTATTATTCAGTGACCAGCCCCGAATAGAAACAAAAGGGAGCAAAAATATAAAAAGAAGAAAGATAAAATAGTGATTCAACATCAGTCCATGTGCATGTTCCATTTTGTGGGGTTATGGGTTTCCCTTACATCTCGTCACCTGAAAGGGTAACAGCTATAAGCACGCAGCAGAGTGAGAAATATTATGCCAAGATTGTAGGGAATACAAAATAACCATGGATAATTAGTTAGGCTAAAATATTTGCATAATTTAATCTAAAATGACAATTTATTTAAAGTGGCAGAATACAAAAATCATGTAAATAAATAATCATAACCACGGTATAAAACAGAACAGAGCAGAGGTCACAGAAGTGACAGTCAGAACAGAGGTCAATGGATCCATGACAAATAGAGGACCACAAAGTGCTCAAACAGAGGCCAGTGGTTATTTAAGTCCCCCAAGACGTGGGACTCCCGTGGTAGTACTTACAAAACATAATTGTTTATAAGATTATAGTCAAATATATACTAAAATTTAAACAAACACATCCATGGGTTTCCTTTTTAGTAAATAGAGTTTAGAAAATAACCCACGTAACTGAAATATTTATAAACATATCTTTTATTTATATAACTTAATAAATATAACTTATATAAAATAAGTTATGGTAACTCAAAGCATTCGTAAAACATATAATGGTGAATCAAGGTATAATATAACTCACCTTAATTATAACTCTTAGCCTTACTTTACTATCAGAACTTCCTTACTATAAATTTCTTCCTCTCGGTTTTTCACTCTTTCTTTCCTTTTTTTTTTTCTTTCATTTTTTCCCTTCTCTTTATTTACAACACCTTTGCCCCTTTTTATACTGCAAACCGAGCCTTGATGTGAATGCCACGTAACCTCTCTATATGGAGGCCATCATTAAGCTAGTAGATTGAGCCTTAATTGTAGATCAAATTCACAGATTTGCATCTTTACTGGATAAGTATAAATCTCCTCAATATATATATATATATATATATATACTTGGGCCTTTTTTTGCTTGGGCCAATATTTGCAAGGCATTGGCTGGGCCAACACTAGCTTAAACTTTTATTATTTATTTTTGTTTTTCTTTTGTTCTTTTTATTTATTTATTTACTTGTTTTGGTGCTAAATTTTTCAGTGTATCCAATTAAAGTACATCTTATCATTGTAAAATTAATTATTTTACTTTACTTTACAGATTACTATTATTATTCCATATTATTTTTTTTATGTACTATTTTTAACTTTAATTTAACCCAACTAGTATTAGACTTCCATAAATGTGTTAATTTATCCCCAAATAATTTCTAATTCATCCTATATTTGATAATCCAATGTCAAATTAGATTTATATATTTATTTATTCAATAGTCTATCATCACATGCATCCATAATTATATATAACTCTAAATATTTATGTGGTACCTAATTAAACGTTCGGGGTGTCATAGATTCTCTCTCTACCTCGGATTTTATTTTTACCTTGGGTGGTGGTGCTATATGTTAGAAGTCTAAAAAATATACTACAATTGCTAATTCTACTATAGAAGCTAAACTTATAGCGTTAGCTTCAGCATGTGAGGAAGCGAATTTATTAAGAGATTTGTTACATAAAATCCCTTTTTGGGAAAAACCAATTCCTTCTATGTTAATTCATTGTGACAGCACTGCTGCTATTGGTAGAGTGAACAACCATTTTTATAATGGTAAATCCAGACCTGTTCGAAGGAAACACAGTAATGTGAGATCCTATTTGAGTAATGGCATTATAACTGTGAATTATGTAAAATCTTGTGATAAACTTGCGGATCCGTTAACTAAGGCCTTGGCAAGAGATAGAGTCTGGAATACATCAAGGAGGATAGGTTTGAAGCCTATAGAATCCTATACCATGCATGAGGACACCCAACCTGGGGACAAGAGATCCTGTAACTAGGTTCAATGGGAAGAACGAATCATATGGTAGTTGTAAAAAAATGCACTCCATAATATTTTGTTGTCCATTCCTATGATGTAACTACATTTGTCCTGTAATGTTGGAGGGTTGAGTTTTTATACTCTTAATGAAATTTTGTAGCTCTTGTTGAGTGGGGTGTGTCAATTATAGGAACATCCTTGACAGATTTCACCTATGTGAGCATGAAAATGGGGCCGCTTGCTATGAGAACAAGGCTTATTCTCAAATATGCTCATGAAAACTGGGATAGGCACAAGGTCGTAATGTGCTGGCTATTAAAAGCTCATGTCAACACCTGGATTATTATGTATAAGTAATAATACTTTATTTCCCCTAAGAAATCATAGTTCAAGTCTGAGATCACTACTGACTCTGGAGTAAAGGTTGTTGTTTCACTAATGAAGGTTCAATGCAAAACACACCTTCATGATGCATACTAGTCTATCTTTGTTTGGTAATCTCTCTTGTCCTTGTTGATATTAAAATGATTGGGGGATTATTGGACCATTTTAATATCTTTTATTTATATATATATATATATATATATATATATTTTGTTCATGAATCTTATCTTGTTCATGAATGGAGATTTATTATTTTGGTGACCTTTTGTCTTGTTCATGAATGTAGATTAATTAGAGTTCATGAACTTCGTGGTGAGTTAATGTAACAACCCTGACCCATGATTAACGTTAATTCATGCTTAATATGCCTAATAAGTTCTTGAGTTCAAATCCTGAATTAATTACATGTGTGCTGCATTATTTGTGATTATATCTGTTTAACGTAGAAAGATATGTTCGTGTTTTCATTTCGGTTTGTGAATTAAAGGCCTCATCGACATCCGAATTAGAAATTGACTTGATTTATGTGCTAATTAGAATTTTATGGTAGATTCAATTGAAATTCAATTCAAAACGAATAAATTAGATTAATTTAGTGCCCACTTATTTATCATCTTCAAGTGAGCCTAAATAAGGCTTCTTATATGCCTTTATTCTTTCTTTCTTCCTTCTTCATTCAACATATTTGAGTTCCCTCATACAAGCAAAACGTGAGAGAGTGAGAGAGAAGGAAATTAAGATCAAAAGTTGGGATAGGAGATAATTGCCAAGAAATATTGGAGATTTGCAAAGAATTTGGGAATTGAAGCTCCCTCACTTGTGCAATTCAAACTTTAGGTAAGAAAATTAGCCTTTGATCTTGTAATGTAGTTGATTAATGTATGAAAACAAGTGAATTAGGTGAATTCAAGTAGGAATTGAGCTAGAATTAAAGGAAACTAAGTCATACCATGCATGCATGCATATTTTCTCACATTTTGAGTTTAATTCCCAAGAATTTCCTCATGCATGTCTTGAATTTAACTTTATTTTGGGATATGATCAAGTTTCATGTTGTTTTGTAGCATTTGATCATGTTTTGAGAAGCTTAAGTTCAAAGAAATTCATGCATGTCATGGTCGTAAATCATACATAAATTTTAAGTTGAATTTTTGCACAATTGGCAAGCTATTTGGCCATGATTTCTTGAAAAGATCCTTAATTCATGATGTATTGTGAGTTTCTAAGTGTTCCTCAAGTTTTGGCCCAAAAAAATCAAGTTTTAATGCTTAAAGATTGAGTTTTGAACTTGGAGATCAAATCTGGAAATTACAGAATTTGCACATACACTCGAGTGTAGGAGTTCACGCTTGAGCGACCACTTTGAGTGCGTGCACTTCCGCTCGAGCGACCTGAAGCCCGCTCGAGCGTGAAATACATGTTCCCAAAAGTTCATATAATTTGCAGATCACTTGAGCGACAAAAGTCATGCGTGAGCGAAGGTCTAAGTCTCACGCTCGAGCGGGGATCGAGCATCCGCCGAGCGTGAAAAAAAAGCAACCAGTACTTTTGTCAAAAATTTGCAAACTGCTCGAGCGAAGAAAGTTACGCTCGAGCGGACCCTCACATTTTGCATGTCCGCTCGAGCGAGGAAAGCTACGCTCCAACGTAGACCCTGTTTTCAGCAAGTTTTGAAAAATATTTTCAAGTATATTTTTGCATCCTCATTCTATCCTAAGCATTCCTAGGCCAAGATTAAGACACCATAATGAGGATAAAAGCTAGAAGCACACTAAGAACAATGAAATAAGTTATGTACACTTCAAGCGTGTGTTTCAATGTATGTATATGTTATGTTATGTAGGTTACGCGCCGCAAGACATCTAAATTGTTTGTCGTGTCAGTTTACCTTGGAGCCTCTATTATCTGTGAGTAATAACTTTGTAAAGCTATGTTCAATTATAAGTATTTTCTGAATGATATAAGATGATCTATTTTCTGAAATATTATTTTTGCATGAATGAATGGTTGTCCAATATTTCTAAAATGTATTTGTGGCATCATTAGCTTCAAATGACATTTGTTATCTGTTCTGTTACGTCCTAATTATGGGTCAACTGTACATCTTATAAGCCAACTGTTATGGATCCTTATGTATACGTCCCATTTATGAGCCAACTGTACGTCTCATGAGCCAATTGTACCATCTTCGTGCACGTGAGTCAATTGTATGCCTTTATGGTCGTCCCTTTATGGGTCAACTGTATGCCTTTATAGCCGTCCCTTTAACGGTCAACTGTTTCTACTAGTGCTAATGAATGTGTCACGTGTGATTAACTGCAAGTTCTAATTATGAGTACGACTCAGAAACTGTATCTATTATGTACTATGATTTATGAACATAATTACAAATTCATTTCTGACAACTATTGAATTCTGTTTTCTGTAACTGTTATGGACAGCATTCATTAAACCTCTTTACTCTGTTATTATTCACTAGGCTCCAACTCACTATTTATATTATGTATGTAGGTGAGCAGGCACGTGACTAGGCCTAAAGTTGACGACCTATGTTTCTGTTTTGTCAGCCAACTATCGTGCCTCCTGAGGAGGTTCCTTTTGAGAGGTTTATGTCAAGGCTTTAGTTGAGCTTGTTTTGTATATATGTACTTGGGCTAAGTACCTTTTAACCCTATTTGTGTAATTGGGTGACGAAAGACTAAAGTATTTTTTATGTCACATCTGTATATATAAAAGTTTGTTTTGAAAATTTATGTCTCATGTATGTCTACACAGCTCTATGAACGATGTTAATTTTGTATATTTGCTTCCGCAGCCCCTACCTTATGTTATCATGTTCAGAGGCCTTTGGTAATCCAAGGATTACTAGCCGGTTACGACGCTAAACCCATAAGGGCAAGTTTGGGTCGTGACAGTTAAGTTTTTGGAGACTCTTCTTTTTCTCTAGGTTCATGGTCATTATAATTTTTGGTGTATTTTGTTAAGTCCTAGTGGCCTATAAATAGTTTCTCTCATCTACTATTTTCTATACCCACACACCAACTGTTGTTTATACTTGAGAGTTTACTAGCAAAGAAATGTGTTTTTCTTGGTGGAGCTTGGGTTCACTATTTTGTGCAGAATTGGCCTGAACCATACAACAAATGGTCGGACTGTTGTATCTTGAAATGGACAAGTCATAGTTTTGTGACTGCTGCATCGGTATTTGGGTTCTTCCTACCGTAGTGGTCTTGATCTTCTTAAAGAAAATAAGATATCTGTGTCTCAGCCTGATCTATTTGTATCTCATTTTCTTTGCATTATTTATCTATAAAATATAATTTGTTCTGATATTTTCACCAACACTTTGTGAATGTAGCAATGCTACACATCTAGAAAAATATGTAAAAGATATTTTAGATATCTTTTAAATATTTGAATAGATATCTAATCCTGCTAAAGCTTACACTTCTATGGCTTAAGGTTTAGCCTCAAGCATGGTCTTTAAATAGCTTCAAAGAACGACATAATTGTATCAAATGCATTCAGAATTTCAGATTGATGCAAACTTAGGGTTAGTTTGGCATAATCTAATAAAGACAAAAAGTCAAAAATTTATTAAAAAAGTCAAAAAGTTATCACTATTCACAAAATAATAATAATAATAATAATAATAATAAATTTATACAAAAAAAGTACAAGTCAAGTTCAACTTTTGTAATGAAGTGATGTGTTGTCTGCAGACTGCAGTAATGGTACAAACAATCAAGCGGATGCACTTCTCATGTCATGATACATAGGACAATGCTGTTGGGCCCGTGGGGGCCCATCACAAGTCCCGTTATGATAATCTAAACCGTTCAATGTGTAAAACTCGTCGAGTATTATATGTTTATAAAAAATCACGTTGATCGGATATCGATAACTATATGATCAAATCAGTTTTGTATCAAAAAATAGACGGTGAACAAATTAACGATTGACAAAAAACTAATCCGATCAGATAGCTATCAATATTCGATCAATGTGATTTTTTGTAGATATAGTACTAGATGAGTTCTACACATTCAACGGTTCCGATTATCAAAACGAGACCTGTAGTGGGCCCCCACAGGCTCAACAGTACCCGTGAAGCCTCATCCTATATACATATATGTTCTAAAGTTATCACCATTTTGAAAGCAATCTTTACTGGCCTTCAATTAGCACTGTCAATGCGCATAGGACAGAGGGGTAATAACGTAATTTTACTATTTTATACAACATTTTAATACATATTTTTTCGTAAAAAGTCAAAAAGTTATCCCAAATAACTATCTTTTATTCCTCTATTTTTTTATCCAAAAAGTCAAAAAATACACTTATTTAAAATACCCCAAACAATCCCTTACTTTAAAAGCCAAAACTACATGGATGATGTGGTCAGTTAAGATAAGAAACAAGCTGCAAATTTATTAGAAATGAAATAGGTCAGATCCAATTAGAGACAAGCTAATAATGGAGACCATACTACAGCCAATATGGCAGGTTATGAACTTCAAATTCTTCATATACCTTGCTTGGCACTAATCCTGAAAAATTCAAATGTGCATACAGCATGAAATCCTAGACTGTGTCTGCTTGCATCGACTTGACATGAAAGTCTTGTTTGTCATCCCCTAAATAAGTCTATCTTTTTATTTTTTTTTATCTTTTTTAAATCACATCAATTAATATCTTCTCTCTACTTTTTTACACATCTTTTTATAAAAAGTCAAAAAGTACATTTATTTAGAACATCTCAAATCACCCCTCAATTGAAGCTCTCAGTAGAGAGAAAAAAAATGAAAGGACAAAAACTATGTCTGCAATTATTTTTTCTCTACACATTTCATATTGTATTTATTTCAAATTTACATTAAATTACCACAATAAAATTATTATAAACAAAAAAATTGATAAATGATCTAATCTCATTATATACAAATGAGGGTTTGACCTCTTGTTTTTTTTTTTTTTTTTTTGATAAATTACAAATATACTTCCTGAGATTTACTTAAATTACAAATTATTCCCTGTGATTCTAGAAATTACATTATGTCCCTCTAAAGTTTCTAATTTCATAACAAATATGTCCTTTTATTAATAAATCATCATGTTAATTAATAGTTTTTAATAATGTTAAAATTTTATTTCAACTAATAATTCAGATAATTTTATTATTGTATAGGTGAATAGTTAGAAATTTCACTTTTTCAATTAATTCTGTTAAATAAAAAATTCTGATAGTGTGATATTTGTAATTTTTCAAATTATAGGAGGCAATTCCTATTTTAAACAAATCTTAGAGAATACATTTGTAATTTACCCTTGTTTTTTCATTTAAAAAATCACGAATAGCTGTCAGATAGTAACATCACTAGATTTTACGCCAACATTGATTAACATCACAAAGTTCTAACAGCATAAACAACTATACGAATACGACGGCACTGGACTAGCATAAAGTGCTAGTGAGGAAGAACTTTCATTATTTAATCAACACAACCATTATCCATATGTCCTTGCTTTAAATCAAGGAGTAGTATAACAATGTCATAAAATTAATACACTGCCTAAGCTACAATCCCAATGGACCCAACATATAATATGAGACATAAGTTGGACTATCCTGACAAGTGACAAATGTAATTATAAGAATTCATCTTACTATTCTTATTATAAACTTGTATATATTGGTTAAGTCCCTAACACATACATCGAGCTAAATATATAATATGGCTTCACGTTTTTGCAAGAAAGTCAGAATTGCAAGAGGTTGATGAGTCTAATGGCCGACCCCAGGGCTAGGGACTGACTCCCCGAGGGAGCGAGGGAAGGGCAGCATTGCATGACCTTTGTCACTTGGGGAAGAAGGTGGAGCAATAATGCCCTTGGGAAGGGCACTTAGGACCAAATTGTCCTCCAGCTGAGAAGGCACCTTCTTCTCCTCCACACTCAAAAGCTTCCTTGCTTCCAAAGATGGTGCACCAAAGATCAAGATGGCAATGAGAACAAGTAAGAGCATGTTGAAGCGAGCCATGTGAAAAAGTGTTTGAGAGTGAAAGTAGAAAGAGTGAGTAAAACAGAGAGAAAGAGATGGGATGAGTTTTGTGTTGCCAACTTCGGTGGAGGGTGTGACATGCTTATATAGGTATATATACACATGTGGAGAGAGAGAGAGAGAGAGAAAGAGAGGCGTGAGAGTGGAAGTTAGTTTGGCTGGGTCAAGATGTTTGAAATTGAAGAAGGAACATTTTGCTTGCGTTGTGCAAGTGTGTGTTTAGGATGTGCCTTGTGGAAATTTGGTAGGTACATTACATTAGACTTGAGTCGCCGGCCCATGTTTGTTGGTGGTTTATGTGTTTGTCGTTTCTCTCTCTTCACCCTCCAAATTATGTTTAGATTAAACTATCAATAAATCTTAACAGTTGGATTTAATTTGAGTAAACTATCAACAAATCTTAATAATTGAACTTAATTCTTATCAAGTCTATTGAAAATAAATCATAATATAATCGTCGCTAAAAATAATATTTTATGATAATTTTTTACATATATCGTTAAAAATAAACAATTAATGACTTTTTTCATGATTTTTATAAATTGTCGCTAAGGCTTACAATTAGTGACGTTTTCTTGTGACGAATTTTTCAAATTGTCACTAAAAGATAAAAATTAGTGACCATTTTTTGTGACAAATTTTTTAAACTGTTGCTACAACTTATAATTAGTGATATTTTTTGTGACAAAATTTTTAAATTGTCGCTGAAAATTAATAATTAGTGACGCTTTTTAATAATATATGATAAAAAATGTCATTAATTGTTATAAGACCTATTGGACATTACATTGCAACATGACTTAATCCAAGAGTAATAAAATAAATATTTTCTTTTTATATATATTTCATGTTTATTATATATAATTATATATATTAACAATGAAATTCAGGTTACTCATGCTGCTTAGGCCAAATTTAATTTTAAAATGAATGTTGTTAATGGGTGTCTTTAGAATATATATTAAGAAATTTAAAAGAATTATACATTTTTCATGAAAGTGAGTAATAAAGAATGTATAGTTTTTAAAAAAAAATTACCCATTAAATTTTAAATTAAACGGTTCGAATTATCGAAATGAGTTCCCAAATAAATCCATATGACTGCACTGTGAGGTGTTTTGAGAACTTTCTAAAAAAGCTAGTTTTTTTACACAAAAAAATCAGTTTTTTTAACACAAAAAAGTAAAAAAATAACTTTTTACCAACTTCTCAAAACACCACTATATAGCAGTCACCCCATTTCCAAAGATTGTACTGCCTAACCCCTAAGATTTTGTATATTGAATTATTCAGATTGAGTGGGCTCAAGTTAGATTATTTCTAATTATATGGATTTCAACTCAACTCAAACTGCTGTTGAGCGTGATATGGGAGGGTCTCAATGGCACATGGGGCTCTTATCATCTACAGTCAGTGCGATAATCTCCATATGCATACGTAAAGTTATGGAAACCATGAACATTTTAGTGGTAATTTGCCTAAAATTGCCTAAATTTGAATGATGACATGTATGCAGCACAGTGAGAGACTTATGTATGATAAAAATGCTGTCACATATTAATAGTAGCTCACTGCTCACCCATTATATTTCATGCAAGAAGCTAGTAGGGGCCCTTCTAACCCCGAGTTGAAAGTGTCGGGGATCTTTTCTTTGTCTGGCTCATAGATTTAAAGGTGACTTTTGAATGTCGAGGTTACGGAAAAGTTTAGAGACCTGTCTTTACCCATTTAGAATTATTTGAATGGGTGATTGTGTAGTAGAAATTAATTTATATAGTGTAAAATTTATGTGGAATTCATGTGAAATGTGATGGAAATTAATTTATGAATAATTTTTAAATTGATAAGAGTGGGTTTATAATATTACTCTTGAGTTCACATATCAATATAGATCTAAAAGATCTCTTACCTGGGTTGAGTCCTCTGTAAAAATAAATAAATGTCATGGAGTTTAAGTCATGCTTTGACTTGGTCTTGTTTGAGAATCTATTATTTTAATAATTTAGAGGGTAGTATAATAATTTATAAAAATTTCTTGATTAAAATTAAAAATTACTAAACGAGGTCTAAGAAATTACTTTCAAATTTCTCATGCTCTGGATTGTGGGGCCCAATCTCAACCCTTCCTCCCCCAACAGGGGATGAATTATGATTACGCCTAAAGAGGCTACTACACATGGGTTTATTATCATTATTATTATTAGTTATTTATCAAGCAAACAAAAAAAAATTAACTAGGGGTTTTAGTTACAAATCAAGCCAAGATATTTATACCCTCAAAAGATCCAAGAAGGCAAGACAATGGAAGCAGACAAAAAAATTGTAATAACTCTCATACTGTTCTAACTATACTCATATACATTCATATGATTCTGTCTTGTTAAGCTTGCATTTCAAGTCTTGTCCTTGTTCGCTTAAGTGTTACAGCGTGCTTTGTACCTTGCTCGGTGTGGGTTTAGCCGAAGTCACCCTGAGCCTAGGTCAGTTTTGAACCTCTTACATCTAAGACCATCTTGGAATTTACTTTGGTTAACTCCACCTTCCCTCTGACATGTTGGCCGAGATGTCGCTATCAAGGCCGAGGTGTTCATCGTCGAGGCCGAGATGTGTATTATCTAGGCCGAGATGTTACCCTTGAACCCAAGTGACCTTACTCCTGGATTAGTACGACCTAGACCGAGGTGTGGCACATCTAGGCCAAGTGTTGTCCTTTCTAGCCGATGTCCTTGCCCCCATGCTTGCCGAAGTCTTGTTGTTAGCCGATGTCGTTACTTGTTGGAGTGCTCTTGCCGCCTAGCTTGTTGAGTACACTTTGTCATAGTCTTGTCTTTTCACTCAGTCACCTTTTTGGGTAGAACCAACCAGTCGTTGCCACGTACCCCTGCAGGGGGTTAAGTCAGCCGACAGGCCCAGAAAACATACATTTTTGTATTATATCCTTGCCTTGTAGAGAGAGAGAGGCTCTAGGAAGAAGAAGAAGTTTTAGAGTGAGCGAGTGGGCTTTCGAGCTTGGTTCCTAGAGATCAAACCGTTAGATTCGTGTATTGAGGTTAGATTCTTGATTCACTCTTATTGTTCTTATTGATCATCTAGCTGCATTGCACGATCGAACCTATTCTACACGTCATGCATTGATTTAAAGTTGATTTTAGAAAGAGAAAATAGTGTTCATGTGTTCTTGAAGATTCATGTTTGCATTAAGATTTATGTTTTTGTGTTTGTTCTCACAAGATCCTTGAATATGGGTACTCAGGTCCATGTTTTTTAATTCATAGGAAGATTCATGTTTGCATTAAGATTTATGTTTTTGTGTTTGTTCTCACAAGATCCTTGAATATGGGTATCCAGGTCCATGTTTTTTAATTCATAGCATGAAATCTCAGATTTTGTAATAGCAGATTATGATCTTTGCATTCATCTTCCTCATGTTCATGTTCTTCATATTCTTCTAGAGAGGGAAACTCAGATTTTCCCGACTTCATTTCCTTGAATGTGGCCATCGGGACCACACCTCGGCAAGGAGGTACGGGACCTCGGCCTAGACCTGGTAGTTGCCCAGCATGTTTTCCCGAGGATAAGAAACTGTGTTTCGATTTGATTGGCTTAGTTTTTGAAGAATGTCGAGGTCATTTGCATGTAAGCTAGACTTGTTTTGAGTAGTGTATTCAATAGACTTTGCCATGCGTTTGTAGGACTTGGACTTGCCTTGACCCCGACGTTTGAAGAACTAGGTGAGTGGTATTTTTAATAAAGCTATGTTATACGTTTTGATAAAGACTTTGCTTTGCTTTGTTTTGAAAGTGTTTGTTAAGCATGAATAATTGTCCCTGTTTTGTATATGGACTCTAAGCATTTGCAGCATAAAGTTTGGAAGTCCTTACGTGCTGGAGGACTCTAAGCATTTGCAGCATAAAGTTTGGAAGTCCTTACGTACTGGAGGACTCTAAGCGTTTGCAGCACAAAGTTTGGATGTCCTTACGTGCTGGAGGACTCTAAGCATTTACAGCACAAAGTTTGAAAGTCCGTACGTGCTAGGGGACTCTAAGCATTTGTAGCACAAGTCCTTAGTGCCAGGGGACTATAATGTAACTGCACCATTGAATTGAGATATCTCCCTTGTCTTGCCTTGTTTGCCACTGACGGTTTACCGCGTGGGTTTGTTTATCCGAGATGTCATCACTTGTATTATAATGATGCTAATAAGCATCCCTGGAAGCTTGACAAATTTGCTAGATGGACTTGATTCATCCTTTGACTTGCACTAATTATATTATGTATCGTTTGATAAAGACCTTGAATGCTAGTCATGTAAACCCCTTTATTATTTATACCATTCACTGAGTATCCAAGCTCATCCCTCTCTATATATATAT
Source organism: Camellia sinensis (assembly GCF_004153795.1). Taxonomy (NCBI): domain Eukaryota; kingdom Viridiplantae; phylum Streptophyta; class Magnoliopsida; order Ericales; family Theaceae; genus Camellia; species Camellia sinensis. The sequence goes on along the minus strand of NW_021027363.1, from coordinate 625,540 downwards.
ATGTACATGACGAGCAGGACGGCGGTGACGCCTAGATGTACTTGCTACTTGTTTTGAATTTTGCACTTTTGCAGCATCTTGAAGATTATGCTTCTTAGTTGTATTTCATTGTATTTTGTATCTGATGACTGAGAAGCCTTTCGGTCAAGATGTATTTTTATACTTCATTTTGTTGTATTAAAGCTATGTAAAGATGTATGACATTCCATTTAACTTATGCACTGCTCTTATGGACTACTTAGCTTTGAATCTATTGTTTCCGCATTTGTAAGCCCCATATGTATACTCTGTTGTGTGTGAAACCTTACAAGTTGGCCTTGGGTAATTGTGAATTACTGGTCATCAGACACCATTTTACTAGGAGCGGAATGGGGTTGTAACAAAAAACATGATAAGTAAATAATTAAAAAAAAAAATCATGACGCAAGTGATTGCTAATCATAAGCTGCCAAGCAAAATGAAAGTAAACTGTTTGACATATTCGTTTTATAATAATGAAATGTCTAGTAAAACCAGCAAAATAATAAAAGCGACTAAGATTGTTGTTGTGGTTTTTGAAATCTTAAAATGGAATTAGGGGTTGTAGCATAAAAAACAATATCTAAGAAGGACTGCCAAAAAAAAAAAAAAAGAAGGACTGCAAAACTGAGAGATTCTGTTATTCGCCCGTGCAAGATTGACTTTAACATAAAGAAAATTCTCAAATCTGGTAGATTGGCATTTTTTTTAATGTAACTGTGGAAGAAGATTGGATCAGCACACGTGATGTTGGATGATTCCTAAAATCAATTTTCAACAAAATGCAATAATTATTCTCTAAATTTTCTGTGTGATGCAGTAAATGATGATTCTATTATTATTATTTTTTTAAGTTATGAGAATAAATATTTTATTGAAATGATTATTTTATTTTGTAACATAAGAGTATCTCATATAATTCCTTTTTATGTCCCTTTTTGGTAGAGCTGTGGGAAGGTGCTTATACCTTATCCCTTAACAGCTTATAACTTATAACTATGAACATAACCTGATTTCTGACTTATAAATTAAGCATCTCCTGCCCCACTCAAAGAATAAGCTGATTTCTGAATTACAAAAAGGTATAAGCTGCATTGCTAAGCTAAACCAATCACATCAAAATAGCTTAAATTAAGCTGAAAGCTAAAATAAACAGCTTTTAAGCTGCACCAAACAGGCACTATGTAGCAAGTGAAAATAATCGGTCAGATTTTTTGATTCAGGCTTTGGGAATAGATCATTTTAGTAATTTTTTGATTTTTTAGCTAAAATATGAGATAAAAAAAAATTAGTATGTTTAGAATGACTTTTTAATTTTTTACGAAAATATGTACAAAAAGTAGAGAGGAAATAAAATCTTTGATATTTTGATATAAGTTATAGGCTTTTTGATTTTTTTTAGTAACTTTTTAATTTTTAAACTAGAATTGTTGCATATCAAATGAGACCTTAGTGCTTGTATAATCATCCTTTGGGATGTATGAGATCTCGGATTGTAATATTTTTAAAAAAATTTAAAAATCAAATTTAAAAATGTCTTGCAAGTTCCAACAAAACTGTTAAAATCTTAGGCCTCGTTTGGGAACAAGTTTTTTTAGTAATTTTTTGACTTTTTAGCTAAAATGTGATGTAAAAAAAATTAGTATGTTTGGGATGACTTTTTAGCTATTTACGAAAAGATATGCAAAATGTAGAGAGAAAAGAGAATTTTTGACTTTTTGATATGGATTGTTAGCTTTTTTATTTTTTTAGTAACTTTTTAACTTTTTGACTAAAAAAATCACTTGGCAAACGAGGCCTAATTGGCTTTTGGTATCTCCCTTCCGATCAAATTTGACATGTGACCAAATTTAAATGGACTGATGAAGAGAGTGGTGGTGGAAATCAAACCCAACTTCCCAACCATAGGCCATGTATTTTATTTTGAGTTTGGCTCTTCTCGTATTTTTCAACTATTTTGAGAGAGTATTTGAGTTTAATGAGCTCATTGTGAGCACAATCTTGGTGATACAAATCATTTACTTTTTAATACTCGTTGAGAATAATATAAATGTAAAAAATCAAGATAAACGGACTTTAATAGTTATATATTTGAATCACAATTATCTTTAAAAAAAAAATAGACAATAAATATAATTTCAAGAATAACAGTCCATTTTAAAAGATAGATGTGATTCAAACATATAACTACCGAATTCCAATTATCTTGATTTTTTATGTAAATATTATTTTCAATAAAATCTAAAAAATGAAAGGTTTGGATCATTGATATTGGGCTTACAATGGACTCACTAAATCTAAATGCTCTCTCAAGTTGGACCTCCAACATGAGGGAAGCTGAACCTTTTTTTATTTATTTTAATAGCAGTGTCAATATATTAAAATTCTTCTTTGTTCTTGATTTATAAAGTTTAAATTATGAGATTTATTGAAAATGGATGTTATATATTGACAAGAGTGATTTCTGAATTTATAATCAAGTTTTTGAATGATTGTCCTGATCAATATATTTGGAATTGTCTAATTGTTGCATTAAAAGTATGTAGTCTAAATTCAAATTTGGTATAATATGAATTACATCTACAATAAATTTAATTCACATTATATTTTTGAAATATTTTTTGAGACACTTTTTCTAATTGGTCACAGTATTGTTGAAATACAATGTACCTACTAATTTCAACTGTTTTAAGCCGGCCTGTATAGTTTACAGTTCAGTGACCCTTCATGGCCTCAACAGCATCACAAATAAAAATAAAATAGTCAAATTCCCAACTTGATTTTATCTTCTTATTATAACAACCCATTAACTGCATATATTAATAAGTAACAAATGATGAAGTTTGAATGTGGTTGTTGCTTTCACTGCTGGCGATTGGAACTTTTAGAGTTGCACGTGAAAACAACCTGAAAGACCTCAACAAAAATGTGTGCACTAATGATCTTTAAAGATATATATCAACCTTGCAAATTGAAGAAAATTACTGAAAGGGGGATTCATGTCGAATGCATGGGCCGAGCTAGTTTGGCCCTGGGCTAAACAAAGACCGCTCAACCGTGCTGATATAGCTCGGTATGGGCTGGGCCAAGGCTCTAGATCAATCGTTAAGCTAACTCGAGATCCGAGCATGGACCAGGCTAGTTATTAGACTTCGGTCATAAGCCGAGGTCGGAGCCTTCGACCGGGCAATGTGAGCATAAGCTGAATATATGGAACTTGGGTGGATTGAATGTGGCAGGCCGAGTTGATTAGTTGGCTCGGCTAGAAGGTCAGTCTAGATTGAGGTGGGACCAGGCCAGGCCATGGACAGCTTAACGAGAATCGCCACATGGCCCAATCAAAGTGTGAACTGGAGATTCTACCATACCGTTAAGTTGTTTTTTCGATACTGTTTGGCAGTGTTGTTGCGAGCATACGTGTAGTGTAGTACAAAGAGAGGATAATACATTTACGTATTCAGGAAAAGACAAGCAGAGTGGTGTGCGCAGAAATTATATAAACTATGCGGCACCTCTATATAACAGGTCTAAAATTCTTGACATCAGAGTTACCTGTCTTTTGTCTCATTTCTCCCTCTCTTCTTCTCCTAATGTGCTAACTCAATCAACGGAGGGTTTTTCCAACTGCACACCAGTCGGATAGCTCACTGTCGTTTTGTTCTCAAGTTGAACGACGTTATTCAGAACAATGGAGAGCTTAGACCCAAAGAGTACAGAGAGCGATAAATATTTTCTCTACATACAATTACTAAATGACAATCTCACAGATATGGATAAAAATCTCCATATATGACTAATGGGTTGGGTTAGTGAATGAAGCTTCTTTATTAATTATCAATTATGTGGAGTTTGAGTTAGGGGTGCAACTCAGGCGGGTTCGGTCTGGTTGGGAGGTTGTCTAAGCTCAACCCAAGTTGTGCTGAAATCTACTCAGGCCCGCCCAAGCCCGAATTGTAACCCGAGGTTGCTTGCCCAAGCCTGACCCAAGTTAAACCCAAGTTGCCCGAATTGTAAATTTTTTTTTTTTTTTTTTTTGCAGCTACATTATTAAATTATTAAAATTTGACTCTATTTACATTTTTTATATATAGAAAATCATTAATACCATCAAAACAAATAATTTATATAATATAAGAGAGATGTCAGGAAAAGACAAGCAGAGTGGTGTGCGCAGAAATTATATAAACTGTGCGGCACCTCCATATAACAGGTCTGAAATTCTTGCTATCAGAGCTAACTATCTTTTGTCTCCTTTCTTCCTCTCTTCTTCTCCTAATGTGCTAACTCAATCAACGGAGGGTTTTTCCAGCTGCACACCAGTCGAGTAGCTCACCGTCGTTTTGTTCTCAGGTTGAACGACGTTATTCAGAACAATGGAGAGCTTAGACCCAAAAACTACGGAGAGCGACAAATATTTTCTCTTCGTACAATTACTAAATGACAATCTCAGAGATATGGATAAAAATCTCCATATAGGACTAATGGGTTAGGTTATTGAATGAAGTTTCTTTATTAATTATCAATTATGTGGAGTTTGAGTTAGGGGGTGCAACTCAGGCGGGTTCGGTCTGGTTAGGAGGTTGTCTAAGCTAAACCCAAGTTGTGCTGAGATCTACCCAGACCCACCCAAGCCTGAATTGTAACCCGAGATTGCTTGCCCAAACCCGACCCAAGTTAAACCCAAGTTGTCTGAATTACCCGAATTGTAAATTTTTTTATTTTTTTTTTTGCAGCTACATTATTAAATTATTAAAATTTGACTCTATTTACATTTTTTATATATAGAAAATCATTAATACCATCAAAACAAATAATTTATATAATATAAGAGAGATGTCGCTATAGTTGTCTTTACAATTTATGAGTGAAAATAAAAATAAAAAAGTAAGTTTTATGTTATTTGTATATATAATATATATTCAATATGATTTAATTAAATTACTTTAATATTATGTAATGGCTAATAATTTATATATATATTTAATATTTTTATATATCTATATATGTATAATTTGGGTTTCGAGTTGCTCGGGTTGTTTGATGTCTTTGTCCTAGCCCGTCCAAATTTAATTCGGGCTTTTGAATTTTTGCCCAAGCCTGTATTGAATTTAAAAATATCTTGTCCAAGCCCTAAAAAAATTCGGACTGGATTCGGATTGTTTGAGTTGAGCCCACGCAAGTTGCACCCATAGTTTGAGTATTATCAAAGAGTGCAACTTCTCTTTTTGTTACCCAAAAGACAACCTAAAAAAGGGGGTAAATTAGGTTTTTACAATTAAAAATTAATAATACATTAATAAAAATTATGACTAGCACAATAGATAAATATAGTTAATGAAATAAAAATAATTAAAACAAGTGTTCTAGCAACTATGTCAGTTAATGATTTTAGCATAGTGAAAATATGAAATATAGCTACAGCAATTTAAATAAAATAAAAAGATAAGGGAGAGAGAGGCAAACAAATTTATAGTGGTTCGGCTTCAACTCGGCCTATGTCCACTCCTCAAGCTTCACTTGAGATTTTCTACTATACTCTAGTTTCACGAGGGTGCTAGCAACCTCTTCACAAATAGAGCAATCCTCCACGGATTTTACATAGACTTTCTAAGTCAAGAACACAGGGTGTACTATACTCTTACAAGGTTGAAAAGAAGGTGTTTTTGTTTTCACAGAAAGCTACAATAATTATCTCTCAAAGATAGATATAAAAATGAAACTCTGGTTTTTCTGTAAACCTTACACAGGAAAGATGGGCTTAAAGCTATACGTCTCAGTGTATAATTTCTGAAAGAGAATGTAAACAAAAATTGAAGAACACTTCTCAGAGAATTTTTCAAAGAATAGATGTAAGTGATTATAGATCAAAGAATATTTTCTGATTTTTTGTTACTTGTTTACATTAGAAGCTTTTGTATATATAATGAAAATTATTACCGTTTATAGCCGTTGTACTCCATCATTACTAATTTAAATATCTTCCACTTAAATCTTTTGAACTATTCATTTGAATTTATAGTCATTTATAACCGTTGTACTCCATCATTACCAATTTGAATATCTTCCACTCCATCATTACTAATTTGAATATCTTTCACTTGAACCTTTTGAACCTTTTGAACTATTCATTTGAATTTATAGCCGTTTATAGCCGTTGTACTCCATCATTACTAATTTGAATATCTTCCACTTGAACCTTTTGAACTGCTACTGTGCTAGGCTGTTTGAACCTCTGTTTTTGGGCTGTTTGAACTCCTGATTTAATCAAATATTAAATACATTCTAACAACATTCAGGATAAAGGTTTAGGTGAGAAATAATGGGACAAATAAATTTTGATTCTATTAAAACATAAAATCATCAAAATAAATGTTGATTCGATTTTTCTCTTTCAAATAAATCATCAAAATAAATTTTGATTCTATTTTTCTCTTTCAAATAAATCAAAACATAATTAAATAAATCATCAAAATAAATAAGTCTAACACTTTTCTTATTTCATTCTTATTAATTGTGAAAACCAAAAAAAAACAAAAAAGAAATCTTTCTACCCTAGTTAACTTTCTACCTTGGTGTCTCCTTGATGCAAAGTCAACATATGATTATATTTGTATGGTCGTACTACGTGTCAATGCTAACGTGATATCGTTGTTACAATAAATTTTCCTCTTACAATAGCTATACATAAATTCGCTCCCGCCCAGTATCATATCGGATGCAGGGCTAATTAAGGAGATGCCGGAAGTGAGTCGAGTGCGAGAGTGATACAGGGCGAGCGCGCGGGTTAATTTTGTAAGTTAAAATATGAAAATATTAATAAAAATTATACATAATTTAGTATATTACGAATAATAATTTATACTTAATGAGAATTATATTATATAAGATAGAAAATAAATTAATACAAATTAATATTAAGTATAATATTTTAGTGTTTTACTTTTATTATAATGAAAAATAAATAAATTATATATGATGATACAATGTGTTCCTGATGGAACGGGTCGGATTGATCCACGCTTCCCAAACCAATGCCCTCTGTACCAAGCCCACCAGAAGACCTACAGAAGAGTCCAACAAGGAATGGGGAGTCCCCCAGCGAACCCTCCAACAAGCAAGTTAGAAAGAGAGGTGGAATGTAGAGATAGATTAGAGATAGAAAGCTTAACCTTCTTCTTGTCTTCGACGTCTGCTTATATCCTCTGGTAATCATTTCGTTGTCGCTTTCGACCTGTCACCATGGCCGAAAGTCTATGCTCTAGCTTGCCTTGTTCATGGTAAGGCTGTTCTGTCTCGACGAGGAGGGCTTATCGCAATAAATGCTGTAAGGGCCTTCATTAATAGCTGATGTGCAGTGCACTAACTTTGCAGGATCTTTGTCTACTTACGTGGCTTGTCCTTCTTTTACCACGTGTTTAAGTGTTAATGGTTCTTAATGCCATGTTGAACTCCAGCAACGTTGGGCCTTAATATTTGAGTTATGTATTGGGCCTTAAACTGTCACGACCTAAACCCGGTACCCAAAGGCATGGCATCGTAACAAGATAAAAATAATGTAATTTGGATAATTCTGTAGTCACAGCGCAAACGGATAAAATTAATTAAAATAAATAACTGGGTACTAACTGTTTATTTATAAGGAAATAAAACATAGTTTACTTGAACTTCATGATATTACAAGAGTCTAATAATAAAAGATAGAAAACAAAATAACATAGCGTTTCATTTTCCATCTTGATCCATCTAAACCTCGTCACCTGAAAGGGGTAACAGCTATAAGTACATAGCAGAGTGAAGAAATATTATATTATGAGGGGCACAAAATGGCCATGGATATTTATTTGAGCTAAAACATTATAAATTTAGTTGAGTTGAATACACAAATTAATTAAGTGCCAGAAACTGAAATAATCACTATAACCACGGTACATCACTACGTGACAAGCACTACACTGGTCAATGGATCCACGACAAACACTAGACCACAAAGTGGTCAAACACTATCCAATAGTTATTTAAGTCCCCCAAGGCATAGGACTCCCGTGGTAGTACTCACAAAACATATTTTCATATAATGTCATAGCCAAATATTCTTTAAAAGTAAAACAAACATATCCATGGATTTCCTTTTAAACAAATAAGGTTCAGAAATTAAACCACGTAACTGAAACCTTTATAAAACATAACTTTTATTAATATACTAATAAAATATAACTTTTATAAAATAGATTTTGGTAAGTCAAAACATACATAAAATACATTTTGGAGACTCAAGGTATAATATAACTCACTTTAAATTAATTCATTTATCCTTTCTTCCCACCAACACTCAAGATGCTCACCCGTGCGTCCTCTCTTATACCTTTTTTTCTTTCCGTTGCCTTAACTCGCCACTCTTCCTATTTATAGGAAGGTGAAACGTGGATAGTAAGTCTCAGAAATTTCCAAAATTTGACGCGTGTAAAACTGAGTCCACCCTTATCCATTTTATTTATTAACTTGTTTGAATTCTATAACCATTGACTAATCTAGCTTCTTGGAACTTAGACATGTTTTGACCATTTGTTTTTAATTTAAAAATTATTACCTTCTTTGGTAATTCAAGATGACTCCTAAAATTATATATGACTATAAGTTAGGTTCACGTCTAAAACCTCACTACTCAATTATAAATCACCACTTACCACTTACTAAAATATTTAATGTGTAATGTTTCACGACGTATTTCTTTAACCATAAAATTCCCAATCTCCTAAATTATGCCTTTATTTATTATTATCATTGTCACGACATGTATATATATATATATATACTTATTTTATTATTATTATTATTATTATTATTATTATTATTATTATTTTTAATTTTTGAGTTCTATTTATTGAAATGTTAAGTTTAAAACATTCGGGTGTCACATAAACGGTGGGCTATATCCTCTATGGGCTTACCCGTGTCAGTAGTCCCCCATTCCCAAGTGCAGCTTTAGTCCAACGAAGGGAATAATGAAGAAAACGATGGTTGTGAGAGACTGTCGAGGCGAAGGCCGACCGAGAGATAGGGCCGACTGCGAAGGGTGACCAAGTGGTGGGACCGACTATGAGGGGGGCCGACCGCGAAGGGTGACCGAGTAGTGGAACCGACCATGAGGAGGGCCGACCGCGAAGGGTAACTAAGTGGTGGAACCGACCATGAGGAGGGTCGACCACGAAGGGTGACCCAGTAGTGGAACCGACCATGAGGAGGCCCGACCGCGAAGGATGACCAAGTGGTGGAACCGACCATGAAGAAGGTCGACCGCGAAGGGTGATCGAGGGGTAGGGCCAACCACGAGGGAGAGTGGTGGTGCGCAGGGCTCGAGGAACGACGGGGCATGTGGTGAAGTGAAGTGGAATAAACAGGGAAGGGAAAAGGGGTAGTGGATCATGGTCGTACATGTGGCGGAATCCCGTGATGGGGAAGGTTAGGCGTTGAGCAAGAAATGAAGCAAAAGGTCAATATAAGGTGTTGAAAAGACAGTTTTGGCAGATTTTTAAAAATTTTCAAACTGGCGAAATTTAATTGTGACCCTTGGAATATAGGCAAGCCTTCGGCTTTTGGTATTATTTGCTTTACCTACCTTTTTGTAGAAAATCAAAGCGTTCCAGAAGTAAACTCTTTCGTTTCCAGTGATACACCCCTACAACATTTTGTGGACTACCATGTCCCAGCATCTGAAGCTATACGCAGGCATATCAGAGAGATGGCTTGAGAGGAAGTGCCCAATGTGAGACTAGATGCCTTGGGGGACGACGACATAGTGGACCTAGCGGAGCAATATAGGACGGAGAGGCGAGTGGGGGGTGAGGGGGTAACGGCAGGACGACCCCGCTCATCCACGTTGATAGCGGCTGCAAAGCCAATCAGTCAAGTTGAGCCAGATCATTGGCATACGAAGGCCGACAAGTCGACCTTTACTGTGGAGGAGTTGGAAGTTATGCGCGAGAAATATCAAATTCTCGCGGAAATAGAGCTAAACCTACCGACATCAAATGAGAGGGCATCCGATGCCCGACCGGGGGAATTTGCCCTGTACGAGGAGGCGTTAAAGGGGGGTTTGAAGTTGCCACTCCCTCGGATAGTAGTGGACGTGTTGGATCGACTGGAGGTGGCTCCGAGCTAACTGATGCCCAATACGTGAAAGATCTTACTGGCCTGTGCAAGCGCGTGGCCGCAGGCGAACGAAGGGGCTGAAATGATGGTGGACGAGTTTTTTGCATACTACAAGGCTTCGGGCCAGTAAGAGACTTGGGTCACTTTACAAGCGGCGACTAGGAAGGGTCTGATGGCAGGGTTGCCGTCATCAATTAAGAGGTGGAGGTCGTAGTGGTTCTATGTGTTCGCCAATGGGAGAGTAGGAGTGCGCACCGTGTGGAGAGTGCCAACCAAATCGGTGGAGCCAAGGTTGGGGGCAGCGGCAGAGGAGAGGGTAAAGAAGGTGAAGGCATGGAGGAAGAAGGAGGGTGCCAAGTGGGACGACCTCATTCAGCCGTCAGCCTTGTTTGCCGCAAGGCTGGGCCATCAGTCGACCGGTGGGGATTTTGCGCCGGTAGAATTTGAGGCAAGGAGGAGGGTGTAGGAGGCGAAGGATAGGGCAAGTTTTTCCAAGGCTAATAAATACAAAGAGTCACAGGTGGACCGTCCACCGAAGCCGACCGCGAGGGAAAGGATCCGATCGTACCCCAAACCGCTGGGGGGGAAGGACTTGGGTGATTTTGAGCCATGACCGTCCCCAGTTGATCTGTTAAAGGAAAATGCCAACCAGGAGGTGGAGGCTATAGTGAAGAAGAAGAAAAAGGTTAGGGAGAGGGAGGAGGGGCCAGCCTTGAAGAATGTGAAGGAGGTGGTGGCGGAAAAGACCAACGAAATGGGATTGGAGGCAGCGGCGAAGGAGATGGAGAGTGGGGCGACCGGTCCTGAAAATCCAGTGGAATGTGGGGCAACTGGCGCTGAGGATGGGGTAAAGCAACAGCCCACGGGGGGTCCTGCGCCCCAAGGAGAAGGAGAAAGGGCCAAGTTGAAGACTGCCATCTACTACGCTCCCGCAGTGTCTGGGCGACTGGAGGGAGAAGGAGGCCCAGCCAAGACTGCTGTCGATCGACTTTTGGGCATGGTGGAGGACGTGGCAGTGCGCTCAATGGAGAGTTTTACAGAGGCCGAATTGCTAAGGGGGCTCTGCTCGGCCCAGATGGAAGCAACAACCTTAGCAGGGGCCTTGCTGAAGAAAGCGGCGTACGCAAAAGGTGAAGTTGAGCCATTGAAGGCCAAGCTGGGGGAGGTGAAGGCCCAACTTAAAAGTTTAAGGAGGGAGACTGCAAGGTGGCAGAAGACCGCACGAAGCGCGTGTTTTAGGGGGTTAGAAGAGGCCCAGAAGGCCAAGAAGATGGAGGTGTTAGCGGTGGTGCAGGGCAATGTTGCCGACCTTGCCCATGCTGAGCTGTTCGCGGCCAAGTTGGAGCTGGAGATGGAACGCCGTAAGGTGGTGTCGCTCGAGTTCCAGCTGGTTGGCGAGCAGAAGAGGCGCAAAAGGCCTGCACCATCGCCAACGAATGGTGGGATGAGGCCATGACTTGCAACGAGGATCTGCGGGCCCTGTAGATCAAAGAAAAAGAAGAAGCAGACTTGAAGATCGCTGGGTTGGAGAATGAGCTGGCAGATGAGCGTGCTAAGTCAGCGGTGGAAAAGGCGGGGCTGGAGAGGGCCTTGGAGGAAGAAAGGATGAAACTAGCATTTGAAAGGGCGGCGTGCCCCGACCTGTGCGTTACAGCAGTAGAGCAGTTCAAGGGGTCCACCGACTTTCAAATGGATATTGATGCCGCGATCGCCAACAACTTGGCGAGAGAGAGAGAGAGAGAGAGGGGGCTGGCCCGTCTGGAGCGACCGCTGGAAGCAGGAGCGAAGAGGAAGTGATCCAAAGCTTCCAGCGGTCAGACTTCTACAAACATGAGATGGCCGAGTTCTAGGATAGCGGATGGAAGATGTTTAAACGCAAAGCAGAAGAGTTGTTCCCAGACTTGGACTTCAACAGTGTTAAAATAGATGAAGACGATGTGGCCCAAACCCCCTTAGACGAAGGTATTGACAAAGAAGACCTTGCTTCGAGTGAGGAGGAATGATGAATGTAAAATTTTGGCACTTTGTTTGTAGATAAAAATTTTTGTTGTTGCTTTGTTTGTTTTTTTTTTTTTTTTTTTTGTTGGGCGTGTAACTTCTGTAATGAACTGATGTGCAAGTTTGTGAATAAATGAAATTATAAGTTGTGTTTTTTTTTTTTTATACTATTGTCTTTATTTTTGTGGATCTGTAAAGGATGGGGATGGTTACTCATGTAAGGCTTGTGTAAAATTCACAGTAAAGGTTGAGAAGTAGGGAGCCAGTCTAACTTGTGAGAATGTTAAAAAATGTGAAGTGTTGAATCACAACCCAGCAAGGAGCCATGCTAACTTGTAAAACGTTGAAATGTAAAGGTCTTAAAATGTGAAGTTTTAAGGCATGTTGTAAGAGTGTTGAGAAATGAAAGACTGGGTTGGGAAATAAAAATTAAAAAATGTAAAGAATGTTAAGAGGCGTAAAAACATAGACCTGCTTTGAGTAACTCAGTCTGGCTGAGCCCTTCGTGCTTGGTCTGGTTGAGGCTTTAAGTAACTCAGTCTCGTTGAGACTGTAAGCAAGGTGTTATTGAAATTCCATGCAGATAGGTGAGATATGAAGATTGTTGTCATTTAAGGCGGAGCCCATTGATCACAAATTTACACCATGTAAGAAAGGACAAAAACATCCAAGTGTGTAGATTGTTAAAAACAAAATACAACATTTACACCATGTAAGAAGGGACAAAAACATCCAAGTGTGTAGATTGTTAAAAAGAAAATACAGCAAAGGATCGATACAAAAATTGGGCTTTTATTGAAAATAACACTTCAAGTGCTCGGCGTTTCATGGATGGAAGAGGTCTTGGCCTTCCATGTCCTGGAGTCGATAAGTACCCGGACGAGGTCGGGCTTTAACAACGTAGGGTCCCTCCCACTTGGCTGCCAGCTTGCCATCAACCGGGTTTTTGGTGGTAAGAGTTGCTTCCCACAAAACAAGGTCCCCAACGGAGAACTCCCTCGATCGGACTTTGCGGTTGTAGTGTGTTCTCATTTTTTGTTGATATGAGGCCCGTCTGACGACAGTGGTCTCTCGGAGCTCTTCAATCAGGTCCAGGTCTGCTCGACGCAGCTCTTCAGTTAGTTCTGGATTTGGGTGCAGAACCCTTAGGGTGAGCAGACCGATTTCCACTAGGATGACCACCTCAGCGCCGTATGTTGAAGAGAGTTCTGGATTTGGGTGCAGAACCCTTAGGGTGAGCAGACCGATTTCCACTAGGATGACCACCTTAGCGCCGTATGTTAAGGGGAAGGGGGTCTCCCCCGTGGGGGTTCGGGCGGTAGTGCAGTAGGCCCAGAGTACGTTCGGCAATTCCTCAGCCCAGAGTCCCTTAACAGCTTCCAACTTGGTTTTGATGATCTTTAGAAGAGAACGGTTGGTAACCTCAACTTGGCTATTGGCTTGGGAATGGCCTGGGAAGAAAAACATGGCTGGATTTGAAGTTCTACATAGAATTTCCTGAACTTGGCATTGTTGAATTGTTTGCCGTTGTCGGAGACGATGGCTTGAGAGATGCCAAATCGGCACACGATCGACTGCCAGATGAATTTAGTTGTGTTCTGCTCGGTAATTATGGCAAGGGGTTCCGCCTCCACCCATTTAGTGAAGTAATCAATGGTGACGATTGCGAACTTGGTTTGGCCTCGGCCAGTGGGCAATGAGCCAACTAGGTCGATCCCCTATTTGGCGAATGGGTACGGACTGCAGAGTGTGATCAATTCTGTGGGAGGAGCATGTGGGATGTTGGCAAAACGTTGGCACTTATCACATTTAAGCACGAAGTTAGCCGCATCTTGATTGAGAGTAGGCCAGAAATAACCAGTGCGAAGTATTTTGTGGGCTAGTGACCTGGTACCCGAATGATTACCACATATACCCTCATGGACTTCTCTCATCACGTAGATCGCTTGAGCTGGATTGAGGCATCGCAGGTATGGGCGTGAAAAGCCACATTTGTACAAGAGGTCGCTGACGAGAATGTAGTTGGACGACCGGGCCCTGACTTTGGCGGCCTGTTATTTGTCGTCTGGCAATTCCCTCGTTGTCAGAAATAGAAAGATGTCAGCCGCCCATGGAATAGGTTCATTTTGGAGGAAATAGACTTGCTACTAGTTTGGGGAAATGGCAGGGTGGGCCAAGTACTCGAGGCGGACACCATGGCTGAGGTCTGACTGATCTGCAGAAGCTAACTAAGCCATCCCATCTGCCTTGGAGTTTTCCGCCCGAGGGATGTGCTTGATGTGGAAAGTGTTGAAGAGGCGAGCAAGGGGGAGTGCAATATCCCTGTAAGCCCGCATTGTGTCTTCCTTGGCATCGAATTCCCCCGTAATTTGTCCAACAATGAACTGGGAATCGCTGAACACTTGGATATGACTAACACCAATGTCTCTGGCTAGGCGGAGACCTACTATCAATGCCTCATATTCGGCCTCATTATTGCTTGCGTCAAACAAGAAACAGAGAGCACACTTGAAATAACCACCCCGGGGGCGATGAGGATAAGACCAGCCCACTGCCTTCTTTGCAGGATGATCCGTCGACGTTGAGGGTCCAAAAGTGGGTGTCTTCTGCCTCAGTATGGGATGGTGGGGACGGGGAAGCCGTGATTGGAGTGGGTTAGTGAACTCCAGGATGAAGTCGGCGACAGCCTACCCCATGATCGCTGTTCGAGGTCGGTAGGATATGTCAAATTGGCTGACCATTGCATAAGTCGGCCAGACAACTCTGGTTGTTGTATTTTTTTCTTCAACGGTTGGTCAGTGAGGACAACAATGGAGTGGGCCTGGAAGTAAGGTCGGAGTCGTCTTGAGGCTATGACCAAGGCTAAGGCCATTTTTTCAAGCAATGGGTAGTTCTGTTCTGCTCTTCTGAGAGCCCGACTGATGTAGTAGACCGGTCGTTGGACAGAGCTGTCCTCCCTGATGAGTGCTGCACTGACTGCGGTGTTTAACACGGCTAAGTAAAGGAAAAGGGGCTCACCCGTGATTGTCTGAGAAAGTAGGGGGGTTGGCCATGCACTGCTTCAACTGTTGAAAGGCCTCTTCAGATTCTGACGTCCACTCAAAAGTTTGCTGAAGAACTTTGAAGAAGGGGAGGCACGCGAGAAATGAAGCGGTTGAGGGCAGCAACTTTGCCAGTAAGCCTCTGAACCTCCTTAACCGTTTTGGGCAACTGCATTTCTATCAAGGCCTTGATCTTTTCAGGGTTAGCTTCGATGCCTCGTTGATTGACCATAAAACCCAAGAATTTCCCAAATCCTACGCCGAATGCGTATTTCTCCGGATTAAGTTTTATTTGATACTTTCGTAGGGTGTCGAAGGTCTCTCGCAGATCGGCCAGATGATCAGTGGAGAGCTTACTCTTGACTAGCATGTCGTCGACGTACACTTCCATGTTCCGGCCTATCTGGTGATGAAAGATAGCGTTGTCCAACCGTTGGTAAGTGGCCCCAACATTTTTTAACCCAAACGGCATGACACAATAATGGTAGGTTCCCCGGTCAGTGATAAAAGAGGTGTGCTTCCGGTCAGACGGGTGCATCAGAATTTGGTTGTATCCAAAGAAGGCGTCCATGAAGCTGAGCATTTGATAACCGGTCGTGGCGTCAACAAGCAGATCTATGCGAGGAAGGGGATAACTGTCTTTGGGGCAAGCTCGGTTGAGGTCGAAGTAGTCGACACAGAGTCGCCACTTACCATTATTTTTACAGACTGGGACCACATTTGACAACCATCTGGGGTAGTCCACGTTTTGGATAAACTGTGCCTCAAGGAGCTTGTCTACTTCAGAAGCAATTAGGGTATTGCATTCCGGGTGAAAGATGCGTTGCTTTTGGCGAAAGGAGCAAAAATGGGGCTCAATGAGGAGGGCGGTAAGATCGGCCTTGGCTTGTGGAGATAGCTGGCTGCTGAGCTTGGCCATTTTTGTCGGGTTGGTGGGGTCGATGGGGACCTTGACAAGCTCTTCCACCGGTTCCCCTCTGACCATCTCGTCTTCGTCTCTGATGTCAAGTCCTTCAATGATCATAGCTTCCTTGAGCTTGACCTCTTTAAGTGAAGCCACGTAATATTCTCTGGCCACGGTCTGCTCTCCCTTCACCGTGCCGACCCCTAGGTCAGTGGGGAACTTGACAGCAAGATGAAAGATTGATGTCACAACTCGGAAGGCATTCAGGGCGGTGCAACCGAGGATAATGTTGTAAGTAGAGGGACAATCGACGACAAAGAAGGTGAGCAACTTTGTGGTCTGCCGCGGGTATTCTCCGATTGTGATGGGAAGATCGATGGAGCCGATGGAGGTCATCCGATCTCCGGTAAAGCCTATCAGTGGGGTTTGGAGAGGGAATAGACTTTCTTCCCCAACCTTGAGTTGCCGAAAGGCATTGAGGAAGATAATGTTTGAAGAACTGTCGTTGTCGACGAGAATCCGTGTTACTTTGTAATTAGAGAGGAGAGCAGAGATGACAGGAGGGTCGTCATAGGGGTAATGGATGGCTGTGTAGTTGGCTTCCGTAAAGGTGATGGGCTCCATCCACTACTTGGGCTATTTAGAAGGGCGGTCCAGTGTGGCAACTTCTTTATCTGAGCCCTGCCTTATTTTCCTGAGTTCTGCCCACTGGGCCGAGCGGGATGGTCCTCCACAAGCGAACCCGCCAACATTAACTCTGATCTCTCTAACCAGGGGGGCAGGGTTGTTTTGTGCCCGGGGTTGCTGCGGAGGTCTATCATGGCCTTGGTTAGGTTGGGCAGGTTGTCGAGGAGAGGTGCGCCGGCGGTTGTTTCTGATGGGTTCAGTCCTTTGCCTCTACTGAGGGCGAGTTTCCGTGAACCGACTGAGACGTCCCTGACATATCAGGGCCTCGACTTGATCTTTGAGGTTAACATACTCCTCGATATTATAGCCGTGGTCCTGGTGAAAACAACAGTATTTGGACTGGTCTCACCGATTGGAAGGAGACTGTGACGGTTTGGGCCATTTTAGAGGATAGTTTCGTTGGATCTGGTTGAGGACTTGTTCCATAGGAGAATTGAGAGGTGTGTATCGTTCGAACCGGCCAGGCGGTCAGGTTGGTGCTGACCGGTCGGCTCGGGGGGGTCGATCGGTATACTGAGGTGTCTGGTTATCGTACTGGATGTTTCTGGTTTCTGAGTCCTTTCTCTTCTCTCTGGGGGTCAGGTTTTTGGCTGTAGGATCTTAGCGAGCGGCTAGGGAATCTTTGGCATTCATGTATTTTTGGGCTTTGGAAAGTAGGATTGCCATAGAGGTCGGTGGGTTTTTACAGAGGGATAAAAGGAAATCAGATGATCGTAGGCCGGCCATGAACACCGTGAGGATGACTTTGTCATCGTTTTTCACGACTTGCAGGGCTTCGATGTTGAAGCGGGTGACAAAGCCACGCAGCGACTCCCCCTCAGTCTGATGGATGTTGAGGAGCTGGGTTGCCGAACATCGCTGGCACTGGGCTCCAATGAAATGGTTGATAAAGGAGTCACTGAGGTGCTGGAAAGTGGAAACAGAGTCTGCTGGCAGTTGACCAAACCAAAGTCGAGCCGACCCCTTGAGTGTTACGGGAAAGCCCGACACATGATTTCATCAGGGAATGCATGGTGGATCATGAGGGTTATGTAGGTCTCCAAGTGATCGACTGGGTCCGATATACCGTTGAAAAAGTCGATCATGAGCATTTTAAACTTGGGGGATAGAGGTTTGTTCCTGATGGAGGCAACGAATGGGGAGTTGGCTGTGGTAGATGGTTTATGCTGTATGTTCTGCATGACTTCTTGGAGCTGGAGCTTCATGGCTCGGAGTTCTGCATCCCAAAGAGGAATGTTGTCACCTCCGGAAAGCAGCAGGGGCTGGACGCTACTGGCCTCTCCTTCAGGGATTGGTGTTGGGACCGATGGATATGGGGGTCGGGGTGGGGGATTTATATTTGGGGGAGGAGGTTGTAAGCCTTCCAAGTTGGGTGGATTAGACTGCAGGATAGTATGGCTCGGGCTCATTCTTGGTTGGGGGGGGATATCTGGGGGGGGGGGAGGAGGCATAGGAAGGTTTCTTTGGAGTAGAGCATTTATCAGGGCTTGGTTTTGCTTGACCATGCGGTTAATGCTGTTGGTAAGCTCGATGAAATACTGTGGTGGATTATTTGGATTGGAGGGGTCGGCTTGGTGGTCGGCAACATTATGGTGAGAAGCCATGGATCTAGTCGTGACCATACACTTTGATGGGTAGCAAGAAAGGGTTGTTAGGACAGGGTTTTCGGCGACAATGAGCACAACTGGCGCGCGGAACAAAGCGTTCCCACAGACGGCGCTAACTGATGATACAGTTCGTGATGATAGAACGGGTCGGACTGATCCACGCTCCTCCAGCCTACGTCCGAATGACCAAGCCTGCGGGGGAACCTGCACAAAAGTCCAATGGGGAACGGGGAGTCTTCCAGCGAACCCTCCAACGAGCAAGTTAGGAAGAGAAGTGGGTTATAGAGATAGACTAGAGATAGAAAAGCTTAACATTCTTCCTGTCTTCAACGTCTGCTTATATCCTCTGGTAATCATTTCGTTGTCCCTTCCGACCTATCACCTTGTTTGTTTATTATTATATATATATATATATATATATATATATAAATATATAAATATAAGGGGTATAAACGTAATTTCACTTCGGGGAAATTCGGGGATGGGGCCGGGGACGGGGCCGGGGCCGGGGATCGGGCCGGGCCGGGGATCAAACACTGATCACCGTCCCCGGCCCGTGACAGATCGGGGATTGATTTTCAAATACCGTCACCTCCCCGTCGGGGGTATTTTTCGGGGAAAAACCGCTTAAATCGGGGTCGGGATCGGGGATCCCTGTCGGGCCGGTTTCAAATTGCCATCCCTACGGGGGAGAGGGTCGCAAGCCTTCCAAGTTGGGTAGGTGGGGCTGCAGGATAGTATGTCTCGGGGCTCGTTCTTGGTTGGGTGGGATATCTGGAGGTTGTGGAGGCAGCATATGAAGGTTTCTTTGGAGTAGAGCATTAATCAGGGCTTGGTTCTGCTCGGCCAGGCGGTTAATGCTGTTGGTGAGTTCGATGAAGCACTGTGGTGGGTTGGGAGGGTCGGCTTGGTGGTCGGCAATATTGTGATGAGAAGCCATGGATCTAGTTGCAACCATCCACCTTGGTGAACGGCAGGGAAGAGTTATTGGGAAAGGGTCTCCGGTGACAATGAGCACAACTGGCGCGCGGAGCAAAAGGGTTCCCACAGACGGCGCCAACTAATGATACAGTGTGCTCCTGATGGAACGGGTCAACTGATCCACGCTTCCCAAACCAATGCCTGTTGTACCAAGTCCACCAGAAGACCTACAGAAGAGTCCAACGGGGAACGGGGAGTCCCCCAGCGAACCCTCCGACAAGTAAGTTAGAAAGAGAGGTGGAATGTAGAGATATATTAGAGATAGAAAGCTTAACCTTCTTCTTGTCTTCGACGTTTGCTTATATCCTCTGGTAATCATTTCATTGTCGTTTCTGACCTGTCGCCATGGCCGAAAGTCTATGCTCTAGCTTGCCTTGTTCATGGTAAGGCCGTTTTGTCTCGATATGGAGGGCTTATCGCAATAAATGTTGTAAGGGCCTTCATTAATGGCTGATGTGCAGTGCACTAACTTTGCAGGATCTTTGTCTGTTAACGTGGCTTGTCCTTCTCTTGCTATGTGTTTAGGTGTTATTGGTTCTCAATGCCATGTTGAGCTCTAGCAACGTTGGGCCTTAATATTTTGAGTTATGTATTGGACCTTAAACGGTGGGCTATATGGGCTTACCCGTGTCAATATATATTATATACGGATAAATATATTTAATAAATAGAATCTAGGTGGGATTCAGGTAGAACGGGACAGGACAAAGGAAGAAAATCCGTCCTCACCCCATTTTTTAATCGGAGCGGGAAAAATCTATGCAAATCAATGCGGGAGATGCATGTGTAAATCGGCAAGGGAGAAAGTGATCATCTTCAACCTAAAGTAAAACTGCAAGATTATTACATCAAAAATTATTATAGAATCGCTAGTCTCCCAAAATTGGTGGTTTAGCTTCAAAGTACGAAAAAATCAAAAACAAATAAGGCCACAGTGCCAAAGTGAAGAGGGCCTCGGCCTGGGCCTGCAAGGGCTTTCAGACGTAGCAAAGCCTTGCGAAGGCAATTGTGAAGTCCATATTAAGATAAAGAACCAAGCAGTTTAGGCTCAAAATATTTCAAATAACAGGCCCAACCTAAGAGCCCATACCAGACATCCCAAAAACCTATGGGGATTCTATTTGCAAAAAAATAAAAAATAGAAAAACAATCAATTAGTACGTCAAATTTCTCATTCATTTCTATTAAATTATTTAAAATTATAATTTACTTTTAATATTATTTTTTCCCCACAAATTACCCCTCAAGATATACCCAAATAATAAATAAATAAAAAATCTTAAATTACATTACTTTGAAATTGACAATGGAAGATTAGAACGAACTATGGACAATATCAGCTTAGTGGGGGACTTTCATTTGAAAATGTCTTCATAATATTCTTTCAATCCTTTGTAACTTGAAAAAAGGGCATCATGATTGATACTAGATGCCCGAGATGTTTTGCAACAAGTGAATCTTTAAAACATGTTATTTTTGAGTATTTGAAATCGCAGGACATGTGACAGAGAACACCATTAGGGTTAGAAACTCATCAGTTATTAATCACTCTCTCTTGTGTTTTTATTTTTATTTCTTCATCTTCTTGTTTGTTTTTTGAATTGGGATAATGACTTTCAATTATTTACTAGCAATTTTATTCTGATCTATTATTTAATTTAGTTCAAATTTTATTCTATTTGCAAGTAATAACAATAAAAAATAAATAAAAAATAACGTTGATGATAATGATAAGTTTAGTGGAGTGGATTAAAATTTTAGGATGAGAAAGAAGATGAAAAGAAAAGAATTAAATCTTAGATATGAAGAATATGTATAAATGATTAAGGTATATTATGAGAAAAATAATAATATCTTATTTTAAAATTTAATATATATTATATTTATTAATAAATTTACATTAAAATATAATAAAAATAAAAATTTTAAAATTTTAATTACAAATAGAATCACCCAAAAACCTCTCGCTTTCTTCACTCTAATCGTAGTTTGGGCCCAAATCATTTCAAATATCAGGCCCACACCAAGCCCATACCGGACATCCCAAAGTCAGTACCTCCCGCTCTCTTCACTCCAGTTCTCTCTCTCTCTCTCCCCCTCTCCTCTACTCCCTGTAGAAACAACTCCTCTCACTCTGTCACTCAGACCTACCATTACCAATCATACCAAAAAATGAGGGAAGAAGAGATAGAGAAGCTGAGAGATGTGGTTAGGGATTGCGTGAGCAAGCACCTCTACTCGTCGGCGATCTTTTTCGCTGATAAAGTCGCCGCACTCACATCGGACCCCGCCGACATCTACATGCAGGCCCAGGCGTTGTTCCTCGGCCGCCACTACCGCCGCGCCTTCCACCTCCTCAACGCCTCCCAGATCGTCCTCCGCGATCTCCGCTTCCGCTACCTCGCCGCTAAGTGTCTGGTTCGTCTCTTCCTCCCCAATGCGAGCCTTAGTTTATCCACTAAGGCTTCAATTCAATCGTTTATGTTTGATTATTGTTTGTTAGGTCTTTTGGAACTAGGGCTCTTGTTTGTGAATTGATCCTTTTGAGTTTTTTTTTTTTTGAAATCATAAGAAGTGAAATGAAGTGATTTTTATTTATTTTTACTTGACTGAAGAAGCGAAGTGAATTGAATGTTAAATTATGTGAATATATAGCATTGTGTGCATTTTAAAAAAAAATGTGATTTAGTTTTTATTCTTAACTACACTTGAAAGAGATGATTGGAGACTTGGGAGTATTATTATCACCTAAATAAGTGCTGGTCTATGAAGCACGTGTGCTTGTATTGATACCTGTACGTCGGTATAATAAAATCTAAAAATGTTAGGTACGGATATGATTAGGTATGTTTGTAAAAAAATATTTATTTTTAATTTAGAGGAATATAAAAATTAGTTAAATAGTTTAGTTTGTTAAGATTCAATCTCCGAATCACATTTAATACCACAACTTAAAGGTATAAATTAAAATTAAATGCCATTATATTAAATAATTTACAAACTATAATTTAATTTTAAAATCATGCTAATCATTAAAATAAATAATAAATAAAGTTTAATGAAACTAATTTTACCTTTGTACTAGAAGAAAATATTATTTTGATCGAGATACGGTACGACTTGGGTATACACTAATGTTGTGTTTGGTTGAGAGATTTGAGGAGGGATTTGGAAAGGTAAATGGAAAAGGTAGATGCAATGTGAATAAAATATACTTACATTTCACCTAATTTCACTCATCTTTTCCCTTTTCTTTTTCAAATCCCTCTCCAAATCCCCCAACCAAACACAACATAAATATATTTAGTATGAAAAAAAATTAAGAAGACAAAATTTGGTGCGTATTTCGTGTACCCGGACATATGCAAAAATACTATATGAAGTGCTAGGTCTAGGTACAGGTACAGCATGCTTCATAGGTGCCGGTTAGCTTACATTTTGAAGCTTGCTATCAAAAAAGTACTTCCTTTCTTGTTAGATTTCCAAAAAGGCTAGGAGCTGGAAGAGTTTTCACGCTATCATGGTTTTTATGAGTTATATATTAAAATAGTCTAACTAAATATAGTAAAATAGTAAATTTCTCTCTCATTCTGCTGGGATTGCCTATTCTTTGTTTGATTATTGAAAATATAAAAATATATTGCTTTGGAGTAGTAGCTTAATTTGAAATTTTCTCTCCGTATTGTTTCATCTCAGAATTGAGTGAAGTTTAATTGCCCATGCTCCTTGGCTTAGTTGATGATAAGAGATGGGGTTGGGGGGTCACGATAACAAGCAAAATTTTGGGACTCTTGAACAATGCGAGTAGCATGCATAGTGTAGTCAACAGACTCTATACCATATTAACCGTTATAGAGTGAATGGGTTAATAAACTTTAATTTGCGTACATGGAATCGAAGTACAACTTATGTTTTGTGTGTTTACATAGTTTTGTTGTATAACTTATGTTTTGTGTATTTTATTTGTTTAGATGTTATCCTCATTTTTTTCCCGAATGAACAAAATATATATGACCAGGAGGAATTGAAGGAGTGGGATCAGTGTCTATTAATGCTTGGTGATGCTAAAGTTGATGAACATGGGAATGTTAATATCACGAAGGATGGTAATGTCATGTACTTGGACAAAGATGGAGAAGATCATGAAATCAATGTAAATTTTTTCCCCTTTTATATTACAAGTTTAGAGTCTGCGAATTTTAATTCCTTCTATTGCATTCCTGACTTTTCCCCTGCCAGGTACTATTTATTTTGTGAGTAGTGAAATCTATAGCATTAAAATTTATACTTTTTATAAAGATTTTTTAAAATTTTATTTCACTTTTTCTACCTTGGCAACGTAGAATGCACCATTAGCATAGGGAAATATAACGTATAAGAATGAATTAAAGAGGAATGTCATAGAGGCTAGAAGAAAAGGTATATCTTCTGGCTGAGGTATGCTGTTGGAAGCTAGTATCTGAACTAAAGACACCATATAAGGTTTTATATGTGTGATGAATGTTGATTATTAGTTTGGAAACATATACTTATTTAAGAAGAGAATGTAAATGCTTGTGATCAAGTGAAAAGATCGTTTCCCTTACACAAGACTCCCTCTTTACAGTACGGTTTGGGAGAGGTAGCAAGTAGTCAACCTTACCCTGCTCTTGACCTTATAAATTTATCAATTCTGATGTCTTTGTATTTGCAATAACTAACCAGATAATTCATTTTGACTGGATGAATTGACATTTCTTTCATAGGTTGATGTAATTATTGAACTCAAACACATTTATGTACTTGTTATTACAGTAATACATATTAGAATGTCAATTAACTGGGTATCTCCACCGGCGAGGGTAAGAGACCCAGCTTGGTTTTTCTGTAAGCTGCATATACATCAAGGAAATATTGGTAGGCTCAAGTTGTTTTTCTCGAGTTAGGACATTGTGGTCTTTGTTTTATTTGTTTGAGATTTAATTTTTGTTGGTTTCATGGACATCTGAAACTGTGCTGAGCTGCTTTAATATGAATGAGGCTTGTGCATGCCAATATTCGTCTTTCAAGCCAGGTTCAGCTAAGCCTAGACCTGTTAAAGTTGTAATATTTCTGTGCTGGCAGTTTCAATACTAACAAGTCTAACCTCAGCCAGGTAACATTTAGTATCTTTAGAGCTTGTTTCATAGTTTGTTTGACATTTTCTATGGGTTATTTTGAGGCTTACCGTTGCATATGCTTTGCGAGTATTCTATTTGTCGAAATTTGATTATTTTTTTTAACTTTGGCCACCCCATTTATCAAGATATGGCTATGCGAAAAGTAAGGAAAACTGTGATGCAATGTATAGATTCTGATGTTGTCTTATGCTCCTTCACTTGGTCAATTTTAAATTTCATGATACTTCAAATAATAAATAAAAAAATCATTTGATCAATAACCTAGTTATCTGTTTGGTAGGCTTAAAATCGTGAAGATTCTATTCTCCATTGATTGCTAAACTTGTGTCAATAAGACAAGATCTAATATTAGATAACGCGTTCTTTTGCTATGTGATCTAATTATTACCAATTGAGTCTTGAGTGTGGAAATATGATTACGTATTTATATATATTTATTGCAACAGATTATGTCAGCAACGTGCTTTTTAAGAGGCAAGGCATATGAAGCTTTGGAAAATCGTGCCCAGGCTCGGCAATGGTGAGTTCTCAGCTATAGCATAATCATGCAATGTTGGGGCTATTGTTATGGTTTCTGTTTTGTTATTCTACCATTTTTTTTTTAATTTTTTTTTTGTATTTTTTTGGAGAATATAATTTGTATATCAGTTCCACAAGCTCATCTTTATATTTACTCAATGTGATGCTTTTTAAGGTACAAAGCTGCTATCAAAGCTGATCCTTTATGTTATGAGGTATGCATTCATGCTTAGAAATAGTGTAAATATGTTTTTTTTTCCCCCTTTTTTCCTGGGTGCTACATTTTATGTACTCAAATTAAAGTAACTTCTTATTTGAGCTTTAAAACAGGGAATGATGCTTAATGGATGGGAAAAAAAGTTACTCTTTTCTTGTTTGATATTTTATCCTCAAGATGGTTGAATTGCTTGCACACTTTTGTCTCTTCATTTTTAAATGCAGAATTTCATATTTGGGCCTTTTGTAGTCACAATAATATGCAACGACTGTCACTGAAATATTTTGGAAATAATGTCAAAATTGCTGGCAACCATTTTTACTAAATATATTTTGGAAATATTACAATTGTATGCTACCATTTTCACTGTAAATATGATGGAAAACATTTCCTTCGTCAAGAAGTTGTTTTCATCTTTGAAACTTCTCTTGTGGTTGTCTCCTTCATAGTTAAAAATTTTTTCTTTACGTGGTCCTTTTTCAGGCACTGGAACGTCTTATTGAGAATCATATGCTTACATGTGAAGAAGGTGATTTTTTTATTTTATTTGTATTTCTTTAGTCATTTTTGTACATTATTTGAGAATCAAACAAATTAATCTGAGGCCCATGCAAATTCATGGTACGTAATATCTCATTCAGGTCTTCTTTTTATGCTACCTTGTATTATATTTTATTAGGTCCTTTAGAATTATTGGCAAAGTGTGCTTGCTTTTTCCTTGTATTTTCTCAAAATAATTTTGTTATTTGCTTTTGTGGATTGAATATGACTTGGTTCTTCCATTGAATACCAGAGACGAGTCTACTTTCATCATTGCAATTTGCTCCTGAAGATGGCTGGATCTCATCATTCTATTCATGCTTGATAAAGAAGGTAAGCATGTCGATTGGTGTGACCAGAATGTGATGCAAGTCATGTGAAGTATGTTTGTTTTTCAGTCAGTCAATGTCCAACATGTTAGATTCAAAATCTAGTCACTTTAATTTTTCTTTGTTTTTAGTTTCTGTCATTATGTTAAAACCTATCACCTACTTCACCCACTAAACCTAACCCACTACACCACTACCACCTCACCTACTCCACTAAACCTAACCCACTACACCACTACCACCTCCACTTTACCTACTCCATCTACCACCTACTACCACCTACTCTTCTATATATAGGAATCATTGTAACATTCAATATATGAATCAATAATACAATCATTTCTCTTTATACATTAAATTTCTACACATTATGATACTCTTGTTCCTGTGTTTTTGTAATGACCAATTATTATGTATTATCAGTATGACAAGGAAAATGTTGTAGAAGCCAAATTCAGAGAACTAGAACAAGAGGGTTGTAATGTTAAACCTTCAGAGAAGTCCTTGATGTGTACACTAAAAAACAACACCGATCTTTTGGCCTGCAAAGCTGAATACTACCATCAGTGTGGTGAATATCAAAAATGTTTTGAATTAACTTCCATGTAAGTTGCAACTGCTTCATAACAGAAAATAATTTTAATATCCCTTACTTGACTGAAGTCTGTATCTTGTTGCACACTATGTAATCCAGATTACTTGAAAAGGATCCTTTCCATCTGAAATGTACACTTGTGCATTTAGCAGCTGCTATGGAGCTTGGACATTCAAATGAACTCTATCTTATGGCTTGCAACTTGGTGAAAGATTATCCTCAAAAGTGAGCATGATTTTTATCTTTTCTTTTTAAATATATATATATATATATATAATTGTATTTTTATTTAGTTTTACAGTAAAATTTAGTTCTAGTTAGTAATTTATTTGCTCTTAATTACACTTTTTACTTTGTAGGCATAGTCTCCTATTGTTTTGTTTTAGCAATAGAAGCACACAGTAAGGTTGAATGTAAGCCTGTGGCATAAGTTTATGGTTGAACATTTTTAGCAGTTGTGATTCTTGGTTTTACTATAATATCTTGTAAGATGATAACAAATAGAAGTTTCAAAGGATAATGTGCTACACTTTAATCAAAGAAGTGTCAAATGAATATATATTTTTTCTTTCTTTCTTGTTTGGGATGTGGATAGAGGCGTGGAGGTTTGATCTTCATTTTATTGTTATCTCTCTCTCTCTCTCTCTCTCTCTCTCTCTCTCTGTGGAGAAAATAAGGAAATCCTTTAGTCACTTTAATGGATAATTGAAAGCCATTGCCTGTTCCATAACAGAAAAAAAGCAATATGGTGTGATACTCTTTGTAATAGTGGGTAATATTGTGTGGCAGCTCTTGAGCTTAGCTTTGGCCATCTTAATTTTTAACACCAAGTGTTTCAGAGAAGAAACCAGAAAATCTTCAGTGTCAAGAATTAATCTCTGGGGATACCTAATTCATATCTAGCTTAATTCATTGTATTTTTTAGGCACTTTCGAATATGGTTCCATCAGAGACGTCTCCTGGGCTGCAAAACTTTCATAGTAGTGGAGAACTTTACCATTCTTGTATATTTAGGATCTCTGAGATATGGGAAGCGTTGAGTAAGATCAAAACTTGAGAAAGGATGTGGGAGTGGTTTGTACAGCAATCGATGTTTAGAATTGCACAGGAGATTGTTTTTAAGCTTGATTTACATAAACTCTTAAAACAAATGTTGGGGTTTTGTAGTGTCATGTGATTGTATAATAAAATTGTAGACCAGTTAACATTCACAAAACTGTGGCAGCAATGGGTATTTCAACTTATTGTGTTATTAAAACTATATTGTTATTATTAGGACTTGTAATTTGGATACAATCAATTCTGTTGTGCCAAACATGTTCTGATGAAGCTGAAAATTCCATCCAGATCATTGCTTATATTTCTTACCTCAATATTTTGCATTTGGCTTTATGTTGTTGCTAATTAGGAATTGTCTATTAGGGCTTTGTCTTGGTTTGCAGTTGGTTGCTACTACTATTGTATCAAGAAGTATGATCAATCACGCCGTTATTTCAGGTAATAATCATACGTTTCTAGTCCACTCCAATTTCTTAACAATGTTGACTTGTTTACTTTTATGAGTTGCATTTTCCCTTTTAGTATTCAGATGATTTTTTTTGTTGCCAATACATCCAATCCAACTGTATCATTTCTTGGTTTTAACTATTTCTCTTATGTTAAAGATCTAAAAAGGTTGTTATGCATTGGAATCTAAACTCGTTTAAATTCCATGGAATGCTTATGTTTTGTCATTGTCTTTATTGTACTTTAAGGAGTTAATAATCTATCCATCCTAGATGATAATGGAGTATATTTTCTTAGTCGACAGATTTGGTGTCATCTATGTGTGCATAGTCAGCAAAACACTTGTGGAACCTAAATGAGTACAAGAGTTTCAAAATTTAAAGCTTTGGATACAATGTTTGATGCATATTTGCTTTGAAAAAAAGAAGTATGATCGAAAATTCTGGTGTTTACAGTTCAAGCACGAGGTGGTTGAAGTAATGCATGAAAGAAAAAAAAACTACTTAAGCGGACAATGGTATCTGGTTTGAGTTGGAGAGAGATAGCACATGATGGTTCACTGAGTTTAGTGGCTATCTGTACACATCCACAATAACCAAAGCTGAACAAACCAAGTCTTTTGGCAGACAACAGTTGAACAAATTTGGTTTGTTCGGTGATTGTTTGCTGAATGTACCAAGGTTGTTCGTAGTAATTATGTTGGCCTTAGTCGTCCAAACAACCTTAAAATGTTCGGTGAACAAAGGCCAATCAATCATAGTTTGTTTGGCAAACCAATGGCGAATAGAGCTTCGACTTCACTTTTCCAAATAGCACAAATCTAGATCAAAATCATACAAAACCACATCTCAATAATTATATAACACCCAAATCTTGTATACAACATTGCACAATTATCCTATACATATATATATTTAACAATGTCTTTTTCATTTTAGTTGTTGATTGATGTTTATTATAATTTTTTTTTGGCTTTATGTTCTATTGATGGAGATGGTGGGAGATGCAGAGGGGCGAAGATAGTGAGGGAAGTGGGTGGTGGTGGTAGTTGGTGAGGGTGAGTGTGTGAAGAATTTTTTTTGTGTTAAAATAAATTTCCCTTATGGTAAATTTTGCATAAGGGTGTAATTCTAACAAAAAGTCATACTTCGGTGGATTTATTGAGAGAAGGTGTAAAAGAAGCGACCTAGTTACTTCTGGAGTTCCGCTACAACTTTGTTATTCTACCTGGATATGGGTAGTGGTTGGCTCTACTGCAAAGTGACGTGATTGCTTTCAAGTAAATGTCATGTTTAAACCTGGCATAGTTATTTTGTTTTGTTTTAATAATAATAATAATAATAATATATTAATGGAAAGCATGTGCGCTGGTAGTGTGTGGTGGTGTAAAATGGATGAAAAGAAAAAATTGGTTCACGTGGGTATGTGAAAGAGATTAAAAGTGGTTTTGAAATCAAACAGAGGTGATTAAGAGATTGGTTCACGTGGGTATGTATTTTTTTTATTTTTTATTTTTTATTTTTTATTTTTGGAAATGAAAAAGGAAAGATAAAATAAAATAAATAAAGGTAAAGTGGGGTGTATTGATTATTTGATATAATAATAATAGTAATAAAAAAATAAAAAGTTAAACCACTTGGAGAATGTAATATCTTCTTTGCAGACCACTTGGAGATATCCTTGAGATTCGTTTGGTAGGGTGTGATTAAAAAAGAAAAAGGAGGAGAGAGAAAGAGCCCTTCTGTTTCTGTCCCCACCATCATCATAAAAGAAACGGAGAATAGGGCAGGCCTAAACCAAAACGAGCCGTGGTTGGAAGCATCTGCGACTCGTCACAGTTGTCAGATGGTTTTTCTCTCATAATCACGGGGTTCACTGTTGCAATGTTTGCCAATGGTAGCATAGCCTTGTAGTAGCACCAAGCCTCCTGCCCAGATGGAGCAATGAAAGACATAGGCCGATCACTGCAGAAAGCCGCTCGAGCCAAATGTATTCTGCAGCTTCTCGTTGGTGGAACAACTGCTGGAGATCGGCGGCGCTCCACGTGGCAGCCTTCGTGAGTTGAATCAGAAGGCAATGCAAGCTGCAAGGAAGCTCAGCAATGATCTTACAGAGCTGAAGATGTTAAGGATGGAAAGGGAGGAGACCCAACGATTGAAGAAAGGGAAACAGACACTTGAGGATACAACTATGAAACGCCTTTCGGAAATGGAAAATGCTCTAAGGAAGGCAAGTGATGGGAAGGTATGTGTAGAAAATAAGCGGAATAGGTTGAGGTCCGGCGGACGGCTAAGGTGGCCGCCGGTGAAGCGAAAATATTAGGTTCTAAACCCGCTCTGATACCATGTAGAAAATTTAATGTATAAAGAGAAATAGAGAATTGTATTATTGATTGATGTATATTGTATATTACAAATGGTGAGGGGCTCCTTATATAGGAGATGTAGTGGAGTACGTGGTAGTAGGTGGTAGTGGTAGGTGTGTAGTAGGTGGTAGTAGGTGGTGGTAGGTGTAGTAGGTGATGGTAGGTTTTAACATTATCCGATTTGAGTTCTCATTGGTTATCATAATTGACAGCAAGGCTACAAATCTAGATGGAACATTTCTGCCAGCTTGGATAGGTTATGGGAATGCTTATGCAGCTCAAGAAGAGGGCGACCAAGCAATGTCAGCTTATCGCACTGCTGCTCGTTTGTTTCCTGGGTAAGTTTTATATTATCCTTCTTCCTCTTGTTTGCTCTCTAATCTTTGGTGATAAACATGCACAATGAATGCAAGAGCGAGAACACTTGACCATGATGTATGAATTGTGATGTATCTAAGAGCAAACTTAAGAAGAATAGGTGATATGTTGAACAATAAAGGCAAGTTTGCAAGTTTCTATATTTTAAATACTTTCTCCATTCACAAGATAATTAAAATTTAATTTTTAGTGTTTCCAATCTTCTGTAGTTGTTGATTCAATGTTCGTAAAATTCTGATTCCTTTGTGCCTCTCTGGTCTGTCCCCACCCCCAAGGAAAATATGATATTGGGTTTTGTGTTAATTGTGGGTCAAAGATATTTGATTGTAACCAAGAATACCGTTTTAACAATTCTCGTGATGGTCGGAACTATGCATAAAATTAGTTTATTGGTCGTTTCTTTAGTTATGCATAGTCAAATCCTCTTTACCTATGATTTGTTTTTTACAGGTTGAATCTTGATATTCTCTTGTTCCAGGTGCCATTTACCAACTCTGTACATTGGCATGGAATACATGCGAACACACAGCTTCAAACTTGCTGAGCAGGTGATACATATGTCAACTTTAGTAATTAACTATTTGTTGACCTCATGTGATGTGAACATATCAAGAGAATTGAAAAGAAAAATAGCTGTGCAGTCTTCTCTGCATTTTGTTATCCAGATAATGAGTTATGACATTATTGTTCTCAGTGATAAAGCTATCCAAAATTGATGTTAGTTTGATAATGATCTTGGGTCGTCCTGCTAGGCTATTTGCTAGTGTAGAGTTCAGAAGTGACATCATTTTATGTTCTTAAGGAAACTAATGGAAGAAAGTAGGGTGGGCTATTTTTTTGTCAAATATATGAAACTATTATTACGTGTACTTCAATAATTAGGGGTGCCTTCAATTGCCTAACAAAATTAAGAAAAGAAAAAGTTTATACATAGATTGGCAATTGATTTAGTTAGTTTAATGGTAAAAATTTACTAGCATTTCAGGGGGGGAAAAAAAAAAACTACCCATGTTACTGATAAGTAACATAACTAAGCTGTGGCAATTGAAAAATCATTTCAAAGCTATTTATTTTTACAAAAAAACACTTGTGGTATTCCTGTTTTCTCTATATGTTTGATTTGTAATCTTTGTTCTTAGGAATGTCAACATTATGATGAGCGCATTCTGTGTTCAGTGTTCTGATAGGATTTTGTCTCAGTTTTTCATGCAGGCAAAGACAATATGTCCCTCAGATCCACTTGTATATAATGAACTCGGAGTTGTTGCTTATCATATGAAGGAGTAAGGATATTTAGCCTTCATGAATATGTTACTCTAGATGTTAAATGGATCTATCAAAAGAGAAATGACTTGATAGTTGCTGAAGTATTGTCAAATAGTACTCTTTATATTTATATAAGAAATTCATGACATAAAAAAATTGAAAGTTCTTTTACTAACAAATTGCAGATGTAATAAGTTTTAAATCTGTTTAATTTTGACTTTTAATTATATGCAAGGTTCAATAGAAGTTTTTGGAAACTGAGCCAAAACCAGAAAGATCAAAATCAAATTTTTATTTTTAATTATTTTTACATTTTATGTATGCCACCTAAACTTGGTGAAGATTTTGAACTATTAATATTTTCTAGTTAATGATGATTAATTTTGGTTGTTTTAAGTTATGAAACCCAGTTTTTGGGCAACCGTTCAGAAATGCCTTCTACATCTATATACTCAATTTAGTCCCCATGTAAAGTCCTTTTACATTTGTTTTTCCATATTTAGTGAATCTTTTCATCATCATAATTCTGTCTTAATGTCTCAGGTATAAAAAAGCTGTGTGGTGGTTTGAGAAGACTTTGGCTCACATTCCATCTTTGAGTGGAATGTGGGAACCAACTGTGATTAATCTGGCCCATGCGTTAAGAAAACTAAAGTAAGGTTAATTTGCTTTGGAATCCTATCAGAAACACTGTCTACTATGGTTTTCTTAAATTTCTGTTTACTTCTTGAAACTCAAGGATCAATATAGGTACATTTCAATCATATGTTTTTTGAGTTGAAGTACAATAATGGTACTAATAAATCAGATTTGATTACATATGTTTCTCTAGTAAATAATATAGAACTACTATATATCAGGAGGTACCGTGAGGCGATTACATACTATGAGAGAGCACTTGCACTATCAACCAGAAGTTTGAGCACTTATGCTGGTCTTGCTTACACTTACCATTTGCAGGTACTTACTCTCTGAAAGATTGTTTTGTTTTTGTGACCTGGTATGGTTATTATGATAATCAAGTGGCATTTTATGTATTGTTGCTCAAATTTGTATCTTGGTCCATAACTGGAGCTGGATTAGACCACCTGCTAAAGTTTAATGGAGAAGAAATTTTGTCACCACTCACCTGGACTACTTCACAGGGGTTTCCACTTGAGTGAACTGGCTTATTAGGGAATGCTTAGGTTTCATATGACACAAAATGACCAAATGGTCACATTCTAGCTTGAGTAGTAGAATACAGAGTTCTCTCCAAACTCGGACTATTTCTAGAGTTCAAATTTAATTTTTTTTTCTTGCCCTTATGATGAATGTCTTGCTGATGATACATTTTATGTGCTTGTGCAGGATAATTTTACCACAGCAATTACATACTATCACAAGGTAAGTTGCTCCAACCTCGATTGCTAGATTGGAGAACATCATATACAATCTTGCCTGTTTGATGCTGCAGTGGCTTTTAATGAAGTGGTTTCTAAAAAGCACTTCTGCAGAAACATCCAAGAGTTGCTTCATTTAGAAACCCTTTGAGCCAGTTAAAAGTGCTTTTAAGCCATCACACCATCTGATGGGACATAAAATCTATGAACTACATGGACTAACTAGTGCTGTGAAAACTGATTTTATTTTACTATGTTTAGTTATGATTTTATTTTATTTTTTGCCGCATGGTGTAAACTGACTCCTGTTATCTTTGTTGTCTCTGAATCAGGCTTTATGGCTGAAACCAGATGATCAGTTCTGCACGGAAATGTTAACTTCAGCTCTTGCAGATGAATGCCGCCATGGTATAGATCCCAAAACTGAATCTCTCCGAAATGATGTATTTGTTTAGTGAGAAAGCAGGCAAGAGAATTACAGCTCATCATGTATTTTTTTGTGGCCAATGTTTGTAGTTTCAGAAATAGACTAAAATAATGTGCTAGGTATCTTTATTTATTGTATCACAGTAGAAGAGATATTATATTAGGCATCAACTCTTTTGTGTATTTGTGACTTAAGGGCATCAATTGAGGCCGTTGTAGCTTGTATATTTCGGAACTGAATTGGCCTTCATTATTATTGATTTATTGAATCAGCCTGACCTTGCAATTTAAAACTCACTTCTTGGCATCGCTGTTTCTAAGTCGTTGATTAAACTAGATTGCAACTTTTGATCAAGAAGGGTACACAAACATGATATAGACGTTTTTATAAAATGTATATCAAATAAATAGGAAACAGGTTAAGTGATTGCAAATCAATAGACAACTATCTTTTTTGTACAGTTGTCACTTGCATCAATAGACGCCTCATTGGCATTTCATTGATTTGTAATTACTGCTGAAACGAGCACAAACAAATAGGTAGATAATGAAGTATATCATTATGTAGGTTTGTATAGGTCAGCTTCACGTTGAGGGGTCAGTGGTGAGATGAAAAACATGAATGTGTTGTCCAGAAATTATTTATCATTGCATATAACGACTTTGATTTTCAAGTTTATTTCTTTGTGCTAAAAAAGGAGTTTAAACATAAAATTTGTACCCCAATTTTTTTTTTTTTTAATTCTTGTACCATCTGGTTTCTTTTTTGGCAATCTATAATGGTTGGAACAGTGCAAAGGCTACAATAAGTTGACCTCATATACCTATTCGTGGGGCCTTCAACTTTTGATTTAAGATGTTCGCTAATATAACAACAAATAAAATTTCTTCTGCTGATAATCCCTCTCTTCCTGCTACAGAACAGTTTTGCATCAATATATCACCATTTCATGTCAACAATTTAGCTTGAATAAGTTTCTTGCAAGTTCAAAGAACGACTTATTGACAAGTTAATTTTCTGGAAATTCTGGAAGTAGAGCACCTTAACAGCATATTCTTTGTGCTGTTTTAGATATTCTCACTCCCTCTTCCCCCGAGCTACATCAACAAGAATTCTATTCAAACGCTGCCCAAATATCTTGGTAGAAAACGACTCAGCGACGTGTTGCCGAGCTTCTAGACCCATTCTCTCTGCCATTTGGGGATCCTGAATGAACTTTGCCATAGCCAAAGAGAAATCTTGGGGACTTGGGTCACAGAGGAACCCTGTCACGCCATTCTTAATTGTCTCAACAGGACCCCCGCTGTTGCATGCAATTACCGGTTTATGGGCTGCCATTGCCTCCAAGGGAACAATTCCAAAATGTTCATCCTACACTCATTAAGCATTCTCATGAGACTTCTTGTCATACGCATTATAGTATCAATATGAGCAGAAAATTGACTTTTCACAAACCTTTGGTGTGTAAAGAACACATAGGCATTGTGAAAGCAGCGTATTCCTTTCAGTTGTCGAGCAAGATGTCATGAACTTAACCTGGTGAGACACTCCTTCCCTCTCTGCTAAGCTTTTCAATTCCTCCAAATATTCGACATTCTCTCTCAAGCGTTTATCAAAGCCGCCTGAAGCAAAAATAAGTTGATAAGTAAATAAACGATTAAAAAGGTGTCAATTTGCATCCAAACATGCTAAAGCATATTGTGCATATATGCAAAAGGTGTTGCCTCCATTATTAAATACAACAATGCTGTAGACACCAAATTTATCACCCCTAAATAATCCCTAATGATGTGAAATTGAGGTTAGACCCCACATGATGGAATATTTGACAAATCAAAATTTGACACTTGTCAGACACATCATTAGAAGTGGTTTTTAAGGGTGATAAATTAGATGTCTCAAGTATTTTCTAATAAATATGAAATATGAATTTCCATTGGACTTGGGTATTACATGATTCCAAGACTAACACATGTATACCAATCCATGAAATATAGCGCACAACTAGTCTGCAAAGTGCATTTTGCACATGATAGTGCCAAGCAAACACACCTTTGTTTGGCATGTGCTAAAATAGCATGTGCTATTTTAGCACATTATCCTATTTGGGTCACATCACCTCTCTACCACATCACTTCAAACCCAACCCATATTTCACGTTTTTTCGTAAAAAGTCAAAAAGTATACTAATCTAGCACATCCCAAACAACCCCTAAAAGCAAAACAAGTCAATATATAACTGTTCTCGAGCAGCAAATAGATAGAGAGACTTGCCTACGACTGTCAATGTAGCATCAGCCACATTATGACCTTGAAGAACATCACCTTCAGGGGTGCGAAGCATGGCAAAGGCAGATATTGCTAAATCTATGTTCTTTTTCCTTTCAAAGCGGTTGACGGAGAGAAAATTCAACCTACAACATAGTAATCGCATAAACTCCTAAAATTTGTGAGGGAATGAGAAAAAAATGTTCAAGAAAATGATTAAACACAGCAATTTAAAACCATTCCTAAAACTAGAAAGATACCAAGAACAGGCTTGTTCATTACTTAAAAGTGTGGGGTTTATTAAACTGGTCTACATTGACTGCTGGGTAAAGCACGGATGGTTTAATTCCTCTTGCATCAAGTTGCTTAAATGTGTTTGCAAAAGTAGATGCAGTAAATTTGCTGTTAACAAGAACCAAATCTGCCATACCTGCAATTCCACCAGCAACTCATTGAGATTGTTAAATGCACATTACCACAGAATGCTTTCAAGATACAGAAGACAATTTACATAAGAAACACAAAGCCAGAATATGGAAAGAGACCAGTTGTTATTTCTTCTATAATGTCTATGGGTTTCCGATACATCCTCCTAAGAACTGTTGTGTGTTGAGCCAGCAACAAATCTGGAAAATGGCAATAAAATACGACCTGGACAGGAAATGGAGAATGTGAAATAACAA
The DNA here is from genome assembly GCF_004153795.1 of Camellia sinensis. Classification (NCBI taxonomy): domain Eukaryota; kingdom Viridiplantae; phylum Streptophyta; class Magnoliopsida; order Ericales; family Theaceae; genus Camellia; species Camellia sinensis. The sequence goes on along the minus strand of NW_021027363.1, from coordinate 588,521 downwards.
CAAAGTCATAAACCTCTAATGATGAATATATATATATATATATATATGAAATAATCACCTTAGTTGATTTCTTTAGTTTCAATAGTGGAATGACTACGGAGACTTGATCAGCGAGTATAACATCGAATGACGGCCACATGAACAACACACAGAGAGCAACAAAAAGGCAACGGAGATATGCACATGCAGCATGTAGACGGTAGAAAACATGACGGGGCAGGAAAGCACCATATACAGTAACTGGAAAGGTTCCTGTACATTGCATTTATGTTAATATCACCTAACTAAAATAGCACGAACAGCCCCAGAACTGAAGAATTAGAGAAAAAGATATGAAATCCTCACCAGCAAGAGTCTCCTCAAAACATCGAGTTTTGTCATGGTGTGCGGTAAAAATATGAACATTGTGCCCATGGGATGCAAGTTCCACAGCAGCATCAACAATTAATCTTTCAGCTCCACCTATCCAGTATACATAACAGCAACTATGGAGCAAGTATATTGATAACAGGCATGGCGATAAGATCTCATAGTAGGGAGAGAAGTCTTCACATACACAAATAGTGTAAGATGACTATTGAGCATGAGATGGGTTTAGACAAATCCATTCCTTTGGCAGTGTGAGATGTGCCCATGCCTAATATCAGTGACTTGGCAAGTGATTTTGTCTGTGCAGTGAAATTTTTTTTCGATATCATACTGGCTGTCCTTCAAGTCTTTGTTCGATTAGGATCGATAGGTGGTGAGATGACAGAAAAAGTTGATATCCAAGCTATCATTTAAAATAGTTGATGCATTGACTCCTAATATTATATACGAATAAAACTGCAGTAGCAATATTTCCTTAAGGCTGTGTTTGGATCAGGATATGGGTAGAGATTTGAAAGGAAACGGGAAAACGTTTATGAAATGTAAAAGAAATATACCTACATTTCTCGCCTATATTGAAGAAGAAGTAAAATGTGTGCATCATTCAGCCAATCCTAAACGTTGCCAAGATTCTAAACCATAAACTTCCGAAGGGTTTTTTTTTTTTTTTTTTTCTTAAACAGGACTATCTCTGAAAGCCACTAGGTAAACCCATACCCAAAGCCCCAAGCTTCTCCACACATATTGGCCAAACACAGAGATCAAAATCAAAGCTATCTCCTCTAGCTTATCAATTCATGGTGATATGATCAGGCAATAAATCTCATGAAACTGAATGATTTGAAAAACATCTCATGCCAAGAACAAGCCATATAAAATTTTATTAAAAAGAAAAATTCACTTCAAAACTTCACAAACTTCCCCATCCATCCTTCTTCCAAGTTCAACTCAACAAGTTCTTCAAGGTTCAGCTTCCAAAAGGGTTAGTTTCTCAACAAAATTAGTGCTTTATACAAAATATTCTCTTTTTAAGATCATTTTGGCCAGACCAAGCTCTTCCAAATTGAATGAAATTACAAATTCCAATAACATGAAAAAAATCAAAATCAAAACCAAAATAAAAATATTCTCAGATTCTTATCTCTGTAAATTGATACACATAGATATAAAATGATAATAATAAACAAATAAATAAATTACCGATTCCGAGGTCTGGATGAATGATGGCGATGTTGAGCTTGGAGCTTCTGTTTTTCTCCATCTTCTCTTTCGCTATCGAATCGTATGATCTCCTTCACGACAGAGAAGAGACCTTGAAAAATCACAAGGCAGACTATGGGGGCGACCCCTATTGTCAGATCAAATATGGCTAAAGACAGAGAAAGTGCAACCCGTTTTAGCGTCATACAAAATTGCTATTGCCCTAGATCGGCTTAAATTGGTATGGAAATAGAAGTTAGCCCATCAGCCCAATCTGTTGTTATTGTAACTGGATCCATATAGAGGATCCCAGCCCAAATGAAGAATTAGTTTTACGGCCTTGTTTGGGGGAAGTTTATAAGACCTAATTTATATCTATATAATAAGGGAAATATAATAAGGGAATAGGGTTTTTGAATTCATCCTACAAACAATTGTCCTATTAGGACATTTTAATAGTCGTGATTCATTTCTATATTTAGATGGACAGCTGAGATGACCCCATTAAGTATATATCAATCCTAAGTATATATCTACATTTACTTCCCGCCCAAATAGTAAGCTTCCCACTTACCCACACCTCCCCTTCATTCTATCTTTATCTCTCTCCTTTCTTTGTTCTCACCCACGTCTCCTCCCCATTCCCTCTTTATCTCTCTCTCCCTCCCTGTTCTTCTTCTTCCCTATCCTCCCTCTTCGCTCGCTCCTGAAACTGCTCTCCAATCTCGGCTCGCAAGGCAAGATGCTCGTTCCCCTTCTTTTTATGTCCTATTTCTCTCTCTGTATTTCTGTTTCACCCATTTTCTCTCTGTCGAGTTGTTCTGCGTCGCACTCAAAGTTAGATTTTTTGTTCATTACCCCCTCCTCTCGTTGTTCAATCTTTTTGAGCTTTCTAGAATTCTCTCTATCGGGCTGTGAACAGGTTATTTTAGGGTTGTTTGCCTATGCCTTTGATTTTTGGTTGGTTTCAGATTGTAATTCTGTTGGGTTGTACTCTAAGAATTTTTTCAAAGTTTAATTTTGGTTCATTATGGTGATTTGCTTGGGAAAAGAAATTGATATGCAATTCGTTTTTCCATCGCCATCGCCACCGTCCAATCCTTGAGGCCAGAAAACCTGTGTCTCTATGGTTTAACTTGATGTTCTTTGTAGCTGTGTCTGTTCAAACCCAAAACAGAAGATTAATCCCAACAAAGAGGGTTTTATTCCCTCTTCGTTCCAGATTTCTTTGATTTCTCTTTCTCTCCCTTTCTCCCTTATAATGCATATAAAATTTCGCTGAATGTTTCTATAAATTTCAATGCTCTGACTTCTTAGTTGAATGTTTCTATAAATTTCAATGCTCTGTTTCTATAAATTTTCTGAATTTTCTATAAATTGGTGTATTCACTCCCTACTCTTTGAAAAAAAAAAGAAAAAAAAAATCTTCGACCATAATGCATGTTTGTTCAAGGGCAGTTTATAATTTTCTGAATTTTCTATAAATTGGCATATTAACTCCCTACCCTTTGAAAAGAAAAATATATATATATATATATATATTCTTCGACTATAATGCATGTTTGTTTAAGGACTATTCTGTATGAACTGCAAGGCCCCTTGGCGCAGTAACGTGAGTTACAATGATTTCAAAATTTTAAATCCTTATCCATGTGTAGAAGATAAGAAGTTAAAAGCTCTTGCAAAGAGAAATCTGTGGCGCTAGTGTGTGGTTGAACTTGCAGCAGGTTGCAACCACATTTATTGTAGGTACTGTATTACTTCATTTTGAATTGCCTTAATGCTTTTAATATTTTTATAGTGGTGTTTAAATCGTGTTGTTCACTCCATAATGGTAAGTTGCCACTTGGCTAGGATACTAGTTGACTTGCCTTATGGAAGTCGAATTTTGAAATGGAAAAAAAAAAAATTTAACCGTTGAAACAAGTTGGTTGCTTTTATATGCATTATAAATGAGTTTGTATCTCTCCATCTAGGTTCAGATTCTGAATCTGTTGGGTTAAGATTCTAAGATTGTTTTGAACTCCTAATTGCTGGGTGTTTGTTCCATTGGGTTATTTTTTTTTAACCATTTCCATGCTTTGTTTTTTTTTTCTTTTTTTTTTTTAAAAAAAAAATTGTATTCAAAGTTAGAATTTTTGTAATGGAAAAGTATTTGATTGCTAATGAAACTTAGAATCTGTTGGTTTAAATTCTAAATCTGTTGGGTTCAGATTCTGAGAAGGCCAAGATTCAAAACATCCCCTAAATCCAAAAATATGTTTTCAGCTCCCAAAACTCTCATCTATCTCCTTCTGATTGATGTCCTTTTCTTTCTATCTATTTCCATTTGGAATACATTATGTTTTGTGTTCCATTGAGAAACCTGCGTATTTTTCTTCGATATTTTCTGAGTTTATATCTCTCCATATGGTGTTTTTGTATTCTGTTTTTGTGTTCCACTGAGAAATCTGCCTGTTTTCCACTGGTTTACCCCAGAAAAAACTCTTAATCGACTGTTAACTTCCAAAATAGTCCCTTATTCCATTTTAAAAAATTTTGAACTGCTAATCAACCAATCTCTGGCTTGCTAATTGACTTTCAACTACTAATTTTTTAGAACCTGTTTTTGGTTTGAACTGCTAATAAACTGCTAATTTTTTAAAACCTGTTTTTGGTTTGAACTGCTAATTTTTAAAAAAATTTGAACTGCTAATTTTTTGGTTTGAGATCCTTACTATGATCATGCCCTCTGTCAACTGAATATGCTCCATTTTAGTAGTCATCTTGGGCATGTAATTGATAGTATATATGTATATATGTATATGCATATCTTAGCTTGGTGGCGGGTTGTTGATTTTGCTAAGATAAGAGGCTTTTTTTCCATAATTTGAGCTTGCTAGATTTGTAGAATACAGATCATCAAGGTTCTGCCTCACTAGATTCATTAGCCTAGAGAAAACCAAAAATTGTCATGGTGTGTCAAGGTTGAGGCCTCACCCGTTGGTCATCTAATGAAATCTCTATGGATAAGCATTCTATTTCACATTTAATTCACTAGAGGAGCTAAAATTTATTTTATTTTTCTTCATATTTTTTCTTTTTATTTTCGACAAAAGTGCTTCTTAATACTTTGGTTCTTCTATGTAGTGTGCTTTTGGAATTAATCTACAAATTTTTCTGCATTTCAGGAACAGCAAAGGACTCCAAATAAGCAATTAGAACCTGTTTTTGAGGTTTGAGATCCTTCGGTTTCATTACTTTGGTTTTTCTATGTTGTGTGCTCATTGTAATAGTGTTGTTGAGTAAAATTTGTGACAATTTACACATAGATCTTTGCAATCTATGCTCTGAGTCTGAAGAAGCTCATGGGTAGTTGGTAAGTCTTATTTTAAATTTTGAAATCTTTCTCTCTCAAATAGTAATTTTGGGGAGTAAAATTGATTATACAAATAAGAAAATTGGCTAAATCTTTAGTGCTCCTCTCTCTATTTGATTCTACACATAGATCTTTGCAATATAGGTGCTAAGTATTAAGAAGCTCTTGGGTACTTGGTAGGTCTTACTTTAAATTTTTTTAATATGAAATCTCTCTCTCTCACATATAGTAATTTTGGGGAGTACAATTGATTATACAAATAAGAAAATTGGCTAAATCTTTAGTGCTCCTCTCTCTATTTGATTTTTATTTTTTAATGAGCTGTTCTTCGTAGAAAATTGGCTAAGCAATTAAAGGTATCCTATTTCTTTAACATGCTGCTTGGCTTCCATTGGGAATTAAAACGTTCAATTTGCTTTTAGATTATGATTTTTTTTTTTAAATTTAATATTATCATTTGTAAATGTTCTGCAATAATAGATTAATCTGCAATAATAGATAGATATTTATAATACTTGATCTTAAAATGTAATTTATCCAGTTTAATGTAATTTATCATCTGTATTAAAATGTAATTTATCCAATTTAATCTTAACATTATGTTTCTTAAATGGATTTAATTTTTTAAGAGGTTTTGGATCTGAATTAATACTTGATGGGTTTAATTTTTTAAATGGGTTTTAATTTGTTTACATTTTTTGGACAGTATTTAGTTTTTCTATGTTGTGTGCTTTTGGATGATTTTCATTTCAAATAGTTTCGAGAAGTTGGTCTAACCAATTTGTTATGTTTACACTTGAAATTGGAATTACTCTACAAATTTTTCTGCATTTCAGGCCCTTAATACACTTGATAGTACCAAATAGAGAGTAAATAAAAGGGTTCTTGGTATCATAGGCAGAATATGGGCTAGCATTTTGATAGCAATTTGGTAGAATATCTCATATTTCTGCTTCTTTTCCCTTTTTTTTTTCATTACCAAGTTGAGTTGAATGCCTACATTATACTCCCTCAGCTCTTGCTGGCTGTAACTGATATGGAATCTTCTCTCCTGAATTTGTTTGCTTCTCTGTTCAATTTTTGCTTTCAATTGCATAATTCTATTTATTAAATTTTTGTTGCCAATTTATTTCAATTCTTTTGGCTATAGTTGTCCCTGCATGTGGGTGATTGAATGTTTTCTCATTCAATTAACACCAAAATAACCGTTTACCACATGAGCAAATATAGTGGAAAGGTGCTGATTTTGCTTTTGTTATTCCATGACAACCTCACACTTTGTCCAAAGAATCATTTGGTAAAAGTTTTATGACCTAACCAACATTTGTAACAGGATTGATATGGAATCTTCGCTCCTGAATTTTTCTGTTTCTCTGTTCTATTTTTGCTTTCAATTGCACACCATACTTATGAAATTTTTGTTGCCAATTTATTTCAATTTAACAATCCCTTCAATCATATAGCAATTTGGTAGAACATCACATAAGACTTTATTAGTTTACATCACAATAAATTAATTGAGGTTTCAAGATCTGAAGGAATTTAATTGGGTGCATGAATATTATATAGATATGGTTTGCGTGGACTCCTTATTATGGTCTTAATAACCGTTTACCACATGAGCAAATGCAGTGGAAAGGTGCTGATTTTGCTTTAGTTATTCCATGACAACCTCACACTTTGTCCAAAGAATCATGTGCCAATTTTGATTTGGTAAAAGTTTTACGACCTAACCAACATTTGTAGCAGGATTGATATGGAATCTTCGCTCCTAAATTTTTCTATTTCTCTGTTTTATTTTTTCTTTCAATTGCACACCATATTTATGAAATTTTTGTTGCCAATTTATTTCAATTTAACAATCTCTTCAATCATATAGCAATTTGGTAGAATATCACATAAGACTTCATTAGTTTACATCACAATAAACTAACTGAGGTTTCAAGATCTGAAGAAATTTAATTGGGTGCATGAATATTATATAGATATGGTTTACGTGGACTCCTCATTATGGTCTTGCTTTGTAAGTTATTCATGTATAGGTATGGTTTAGTTGATGGCTGTTCATTATATAAGTATGGTTTGTCTATGACATGTTTCTGCTTCTTTTTCTTTTTTTTTTTTCATTACCAAGATGAGTTGAATGCCTACATTATACTCCCTCAGCTCTTGTTAGCTATAGTTGTCCTTGCATGTAGGTGATTGAATGTTTTCTCAGTCAATTAACACAAGAATAACCGTTTATATGTAAGTGCCAAAACATTGATAATACAAATATTGAATTTCAGGGTTGGTTTGTATGCTTTGCCTTTTATTAAATGAATAGTGCTGAATGCTTGGAGTGGATAGTTGATCCCAGTTCTTTGGTATAATATCACATATCACTTTATTAGTTGATTAGGAAGCATCATAATCTGAATTTTAATATGTCACATCACAATAAATTAACTGAGGATTTGAAAAACAATAAGGCAATCTTGTTTTCAAGATCTGAAGGAATTTAGTTGGGTGCATGAATATTATATAGATATGGTTTGCGTGAACTCCTCATTATGGTCTTGCTTTGTAAGTTATTCATGTATAAGTATGGTTTGGCTGATAGATGTTCATTATATATATAGGTATGCTTTGTCTATGACAGTTTTCTGCTTCTTTTCTTTTTTTCATTACTATAGACATATATCAAGTTTTTCTGTATCTTCATATAGTCACTTATTAATGCTTCATAATTAATTATTGAAGTGATTAACAATTTGAATTGTGTTTTAATTGAATTATAAGATAGATGATAAATTTATTTTATTCCCTTCCTGCAATTAAAAACAGTAGGTATAGTTTAATCAATGTGTTTTTTTTTAGTTTTTTTCCAGTACGTATAGTTTGTTCCATTGTTTGTTTGTTCGATTGTATTTTTTTCATTTTTTATTATGAATTTGGAGTTGTTTGTTCCATATTTTTTTGGGAATGTTCCATTGTATTTTTCAATGTGTTGGGTTAGTTTTACTTGATAGTTAGTACAAATTGCTGATTAAACTTTTTGTTTTTTTTGGTGGCATACATTTATGTTTGGACTTTCTAAATGATAATGATAAATTTAATTTCAACACTATAAAATTGAAGTCAGTTGGGGAAAAGAAGAGTTCAAATTTGGACAATTGTTGTGTTCCCATTTTAATATTCTTCATGTTGCTAGAGCTGATTTTAATTTTGTCATTTTAATGTGATTGTTAAAATACATCATTGAACAGCCATAATTATATAACCAAAAATTTTCAGGTTGAAGTACAAAAGTTGTGGACAATATCACTATTTTCGGTCAAGTAAGTTTTTTTTTTTTCCCTCCATATAAATTTAAGTACCTCTCTTATAATGTAAGGCCTATTTATTTATTTATTTTAAACTTATCATATCTAATTTTCTTCTAATAAATGCTTCTTTCCTCATACTTTACAGGTGGATGAAGATTACACCAAACGGTAAAATCAAGAAAAAAATGATTTTTTTTCTTATTTATGTGTACAAAGTTTTATTTATCACTCTAAAGTTTTTGTATATATAGATTCAATTTCTTCAAGAAAGAAACGTTAATGTTGTTGTTCGCGATGAGCGTGACCTTAATACTATTCGCATTCGTGAGGTAAGCCTACAAGTAACTTATATTCGCATGCATTTTCTTATCATTTTAAAAATATATTTATAAATATATTCTATATATTTTTTATGGGTAAAGGCAAAAGAAAAACACAAAGCAATATCAAAAGAGACAGAAAAGGCTATCCCTTCTGGTAAAGGAAAGGAACATACAAATCCTGTGGTTTGGTTTCTCAACATTTTTAAAAAGTTTGTTTTTCGAATATTTATTAAATTTTTGTTTTTATATAGATTTTTGTAAGAATTGCATAGTGTCATATACTCTTTTTTATGTATATTTTTATGAGTTATTGTTTTTTAAATATTTATTCAATTGTTTTGACTGATTGTGAAATATTTTTCTAAACCATGTTAAGGTAAGGATTTGTACAAAATGTTAATGCATTTGTCTGAACATTAATTTGAACACATGTTGCATTTACAACATATCATAATAAACATATAAGAGAAGAAAACGAAAAATGAAATGAAGTTTTTAATTATAGAATATAGATTTTTTTTAATTTTTATTTTACTTATAAGTTCTTAAGGAAAGAAGGAAAAGACAATAATCAATTTTAATATAACGGAAAGAACAAGAAGAAGGAAGATGGAAGTGGAAAGTAGAAAACATTGTACGCTAATATTCACATTGTACGTACCCAATGATCTAATATTTATCTTTTCAACATAGAACAAAAAAGATGAGTGTAATTAGTAACAGGAGTGTGGTCTCTAAAAAAAATAATAATGCCACGTAGAATTATAGGAGGTGTATGGGAGGTTGATTAATTTAGTAAGTTATTTTAATTTTTGGTTAGTTTAGTAGGTTAAAATAATTATGCCTAGCAAGATTGATGAATTTTTTTATAATTAGATATGATGTATATGAGAAAAAAATGTAAAATGATTATGAATTTGATATTATTTTAACTTATTTTGTCTTTTAATATTATTTTAATCAAAAAAAATATTTAAATACATTATGACTCAAAAAAATGTTTGAGGTGACATTGTTCAAATACATTATAGCTATTTTATTTTTTTTTGGATAAATACACTAAAGTTTATATATGACTCAATTCAACTACATTTTAAAATTTTAAAAATATGTTAACACACCTTTGTTCAATACTGTCTTAGTCACTATTTTAAATTCTATACTTTTTTTAGATGATGAAATTCTATAAAAAGTTCAATAAAAACTTCAAATACAAATTAATATCGCGACCGGCGGTGGGGTTGCCGTAGATGGTGGCGGAAGTCTTATGTGTGGAGTTTTATATTGTAGTGAAATTATTATCATCTTGAATTGATTAATTATAATTGATTTCTGTAGCAATGAAATTATTATCATTTTGAATTAATTTTTTTGGAAAGGATGTGATCCAATATTAATAATTTATGTTAATTGATTTTTGTAGAATAATGTACCAATATTATTTCACCGTGCCGTTGGCGCAGGTATCACTAGATGGTTGTCTTTTTGGCTCAAAATGCATAGTGAGTTTGCAGTTTTGTGTGCTTAATGTGTTTTCAAATTGTTTTTTTCCTCCCTTTTTAAATTTTATCAATACACGCATTGGTTCTTATGTGACTAACAACTCAACCGAGCGAAGAAGAAAAATGTTAGTTAAACTTTTGAGGACAAATACACGATAAAAGAGAAGCAAGAGAGGGGATAATCTTCACATTTTATGTACCTAATTATATAATATTCTCATTTTAGGCACACAATAATAATGTGTTATCAAAAGCTGCATTGGCTTAACGTGCACGGCAAGAACGTGAAAAAAATCGAAAACATGTTCTGCATACCAATTAAGACAATGCCTGCAACAAGAACGAGAGAGATCAAATGAATGTATTAACTCAAGACAACCTTCTGTAACACCCAATTGGTAAACAACTCTGTTTAATTCTTGAAATATATACTCTTACTATTACCACTTTATTATACAGATTTTAATTTATTCGCAATCCATTTCTATAGGCTTGCTCCTACAACCCCATCTAGAAATGTTGGTGTGGTCATTTGTGATAAGCACGACCTTAATGTTATTCGTGTTCGTGCGGTAAGTATAAAATCAAGTCAAACATTGTATGTATTTTATTTATATAAGATTTTTTTAAATCTTTTGAATATTAAATTTGTTAGGCAAAAGAAAAAGAAAAGGCCAACCCAATGTCTAAGGAAAAAGAAAATGTGACTCCTTCTGACAAGAGAATGACCAATGCATGTCAAGCGGTATATATGTTGGAAAAATGGTTTAATATAGGCATATTTTTTAGCCCATTTTTGAGTGGGCCCCAAACGTCTTTTGGGGTGGGTCCGAAGAGGTGAAGTGTTCCTTGCCTCATGGCAAGTCACACGGTGAAGACGGATTATGAGTGAATGGGAAGTTGACGTCGTTTTCGGGTCTAACATTAATTTTTAAATAAAATTCATTTGAATTTTATCAGTAAAAAAATTATCGTGAGAATTTAATTTAATTCTAAATTCTAATTTTGGGTTCCTAAGTGGTTTCCTAAAGTTTGTAATTGTGGAAATTTAATTTGATTCTAAATTCAAATTTTGGATTCCTAAGTGGTTTCTTAAAGTTTGTACCTCTTCCTTTATTTATTAAACTATTCGAGGAGTTTAATATATATATATTCCAAATAGTTTAATTAATAAAGTTCCAACAGGTTAACTGTTCCACCAACGGTCCTTGTTCTAAACAATTTGAAAAAGTGATTAAACTATTCAAAATAGTTTAATAATTTATATCCCTACGGTTCCTTTAACTTTGTCTCCAACAATTACTTTTTCAATTGTTTAAATAAAAGTGATCTTTGTGTAAACGGTCAGAATCCAGTTGGATTCAAAACATTGCATCTGTTTCAGCAGTTTATGCACCTGTTGGGTCAGATTTTTGGTGACCTTTTGTGCCTATATATAGATCCATTTCCTGCAGTCCTTTTGATCCGAAAATCAGTCTAGAATTTGTCTCATTACTGTCCATTTTGCTCTGGTATATTTTATTCTTCATATATAATTTTAGGAATAAATATTCAGAGAGTATAGAGCACAGGTTTGGTTCGCCGGACAAATTTGTTTGAAGTGCTACTACAAGTTTGTGAAGATCATTGTATCCTAGGAGATAGACGCCACTCAACCGTAAGCACCGTAGCGGCGCGAATCTGTCTTAAGGACAGAGTGTCACACACTCGACTTGGTCTTTTAATTTTTATTTGGTTCAACAAAATAAATTCTGTAAGTTTTATTTTATTTTGTTTGAATTATTTCAATTTATTTTATTTACACAGAAGATTGTTCCAACAATCTTAAGGCAAACTCGAATTATTTTGTTTACAGAATTTTTCGTTTGTTTCCTTTTCTCTTTCTTCTTTTAAGAAAATTATTTTCTGTGGATTTACAAAATAATATTCTGGTTAGAAAAACAAATAGTGATTATATGCTATTTGACAGATAGTAGTAATATACTGTCTATTTTCTTTGACAACTAGTAGTATGATACTGGTGTCATTAACAATTCAAAATATATTTTTGTGAAATTTTTTCAGAAATTAATTTTGGTTTTTAGAAATTATTTTCTGATTTTTCATTAATTAAAATTATGTTTCAATATTTTAATTATTGAAGTATTATAGAAATTAATTTTCTGTGTAGAATTAATTTGGTTAAATAAAATTTTATTTTATTTTATTCCAAATTAATTGAAAAATAAAAGTTACATTCTTGTTTTTTTTATTTTTACAAAATTTAATTATGTGAATTTGGTTTAGTTTTCTGTGTGGAATTAATTTAGTTAAATAAAATTTTATTTTATTTTATTTCCAAATTAATTGAAAATAAAAGTTACATTTTGTTTTGTTTCTTTTATTTTAACAGAATTTATTTCTGTAGTTTTGGTTTAATTTGTTTAAATAAAATTTTATTTTATTTTCAAATTAATTGGAAATAAAAGTTACGATTCTTGTTTCTTTTATTTTTTACAGAATTTAAAATTCTGTGTTTTTTGGTTTAAATTTTCTGTGTAGTATAAAATTCTAATTATAATTTTATTTTATAATTTAGAATTTATGGCTACCAAAACTGGTCAAACTAATGTTCTAACCAGTACTTTGGTATGGTGATTGCCATTACGCCAACCTCTCCTTATGTTGGGACTGTGCCAGTGAATAATGGTGAAAAACCAGAAAAGTTCTTAAGAACTAATTTTTGCAAAGGCAAAGGAAGATCAAGTAAGAAGGTTACTAAAGCCAAAATAACTGAAATTGATAAAATTTTCAATGGTGTAGATGTCATAAATCTTTCTGCAGTTGTTTCCGAGGCAAATCTTGTCAGAAACCCTAAAGAATGGTGGGTGGACACTGGTGCTACTCACCATATCTGTACCGACAAAAAGATGTTCACATCTTATTCTACAGTGGACAATGGTGAACAACTTTTTATGGGCAATTCCTCAACTTCCAAAGTTAAAAGACAAGGAAAGATTGTACTTAAGATGATATCAGGAAAGGAACTCACTCTCAACAATGTGTTGCATGTACCGGACATTCGCAAGAATCTTGTTTACGGATCTCTATTCAGTAAGAATGGGTTTAGGCTGGTATTTGAGAGTAATAAATTTGTACTTACTAAGAATGAGATGTATGTAGGAAAAGGTTACATGCCTGATGGCCTTTTCAAGTTAAATGTAATGACCGTTGTACCCTCAGTTATTAATAATACTACATCTTCTTCTTACTTGCTTGAGTCTTCAAATTTATGGCATGGTAGACTAGGACATGTTAATTATGGATCTTTGCGTAGATTAATTAATATGGAATGTTTACCTAAATTTGACATTGATTCAAATCATAAATGTGAAATTTGCGTTGAGGCAAAATTATCTAAAACTCCTTTTCATTCAATTGAAAGAAGTACGGAACTACTTGAATTAATTCATAATGACATTTGTGATTTTAAATCAATTCAAACTAGAGGTGGGAAAAAATATTTTATCGCTTTTATAGATGGCTATACTAGATATAGTTATGTTTATTTAATTCGAACCAAGGATGAAGCTTTAGAAACTTTCATTCAATATAAGAATGAAGTTGAAAATCAACTTGGTAAGAAAATCTAGAAACTTAAAAATGATAGAGGTGGTGAATATGAATCACCTTTTGGTGAATTTTGTAAAGAACATGGAATAATTCATCAAACCACTACTCCTTATTCACCTTAGCAAAATGGAATTGCTGAAAGGAAAAATAGGACTTTAAAAGAAATGATGAATTCCATATTAATCAGTTCTGGATTACCTTAGAACTTATGGGGGGAAGCAATACTTTCTGTTAATTATATACTTAATAAAGTACCCCGAAAGAAAGTGAATCAAACACCTTATGAATTGTGGCATGGAAGAGTATCATCCTACAAATACTTAAAAGTGTGAGGGTGTTTGGCGAAAGTGGCTATTCCTAGTCCTAAAAAGACTAAGATAGGTCCTAAGACCATTGATTACATTTTCATTGCTTATGCCAAGAATAGTAGTGCATATCAGTTTTTGATTTATAAATCAGAACATACCGAAATGCATGTAAATACTATTATTGAGTCTCGGAATGCATCTTTGTTTAAACATGTGTTTCCGAATAAGACTGGATAAGAGACTAGTAACAATAAAAGATCTCATAATGCTATTACTAGTCAGGATCAAGAACATGATCAATAATAAGAGTTAGATCAAAATGAGGAAGAGGAACCTAGGCGTAGTAAACGTGCTAGAACCTCAAAATCTTTTGGTCCAGATTTTCTAACATATTTGTTAGAAAATGAGCCTTTAACTTTTAAAGAAGCTATGTCTAGTCCTGGGGCTCCTTTATGGAAAGAAGTTGTCAATAGTGAAGTTGAATCCATTTTGCAAAATCACACTTGGGAATTATTGGACTTACCACCAGGTTGTAAACCTCTTGGATATAAGTGGATTTTCAAAAGAAAAATGAAAGCATATGGATCAATTGACAAATACAAAGCAAGACTTGTGGTCAAAGGATTTAGACAAAAAGAATGTCTTGATTACTTTAACACATACTCACCAGTTACTAGAATAATATCCATTAGAATGCTAATTGCCATTACATCTCTATACAATCTAGAAATTCATCAAATGGATGTTAAAACCGCTTTCTTAAATGGTGAGTTAAATGAAGAAATTTACATGGAACAACCAGAAGGGTTTTCTGTTCCAGGGAAAGAAAAGAAAGTGTGTAAATTGGTTAAATCATTATATGGTTTAAAACAAGCGCCAAAGCAATGGCATGAGAAATTTGACAAGGCAATGATGTCAAATGGATTTAAAATTAATGAGTGTGACAAATGTGTTTATATTAAAAACACAGATAAAGGTTATGTCATTGTATGTCTTTATGTAGATGATATGCTCATCATAGGTAGTAATAATGATATGATTAAAACTACCAAGAAAATGTTGAATAAACATTTTGACATGAAGGACATGGGCATTGCTGATGTAATTCTTGGTATGAAAATTACCAAAACATCAGAAGGATATGCTTTGTCACAATCTCATTACATTGAGAAAATACTTGACAAATTCAGCAAAGATGATGATCATCTTGCTAGAACACCTGTAGATGTTAATTTGTATCTTTCTAAGAATGTACAGGAAAGTATTTCTCAATTAGAGTATGCCCAAATTATTGGAAGCTTGATGTACTTGATGTACTGCACTCGCCCAGATATAGCTTATGCAGTAAGTAAATTAAGTAGATATACGAGTAATCCGGGAGTAGAATATTGGAAAGCAATTATAAGGGTTCTAAGATATCTTCGATTTACTCGTAACATTGGTCTGAATTATACAAGATATCCAACAGTACTTGAAGGATACTGTGATGCAAATTAGATATCGGATACTAAAGACTCGAAGTCCACCAGTGGGTATGTCTTTACTCTTGGTGGTGCAGCTGTATCTTGGAAATCTTCCAAACAAACTTGTATTGCTAGGTCTACTATGGCATCTGAATTCATAGATTTAAACAAAGCAGGGGAAGTGGCAGAATGGCTTCGCCACTTCCTTGAAGATATTCCAATATGGTCAAAACCGGTGCTTGCTATATGCATACATTGCGATAGTCAATCAGTTATAGGTAGAGCACGGAGTCATATGTATAACGGTAAGTCACGACACATTTGTCGTCGACATAACACCGTAAGACAACTATCTCTAATGGAATTATTTCCATAGAATATGTTAAGTTTAAAGACAACATAGCGGATCCACTAACCAAAAGGTTAGCAAGAGAGTTAGTTGAGAATTCATCGAGGGGAATGGGACTAAAGCCTATTAAATAAGAGTTACCACAACGGCAACCCAACCTAGATGATTGGAGATCCTAAGATCTAGGTTCAAAGGGACAACCGAGTTGTGAATGATTCAGAAGGATCACTGGGGAGTTAAACTCTTACCTATTTCTATGCTGAAATAGTGATGACTGCAGAGTTTTAGGTTAAGTAAAACTTTTAATGATTCTTATATCTAGGTTAACCTAGTGGAGTATAGTAGGATACTCTTCATAAAAATCACCTATATGAGTGTGAACTGGGCCGGTTCTATGAGATTTATGAAAGGCTACAATTCTCTAGAGCACTCATGAAAGACCAGGTTATTCAGGGCCAAAATGAACGCAATAGTGAGAACTAAACTGTGTCTAGAGATATACTGTGTGAGTTCTATTGTTTTGGTTTACACAAATGGCTGAACAGTTCAAGACATCATGTTCACTGGTTAGCTAGTAAATCGGATAGTGTCTCACAAGGGAAGGTTCAAAGCCAAAAGCTACCTATCTTTTGCATAATATTTTTAAATTATGTACTTTTTGTAAATTAGATCATATTATTGCATTTTTTCTCCGTCCAATTCCATTCATGTGGGGGATTGTTGGCAAAATGGTTTAATATAGGCATATTTTTAAGCCCATTTTTGAGTGGGCCCCAAACGTCTTTTGGGGTAGGTCTGAAGAGGTGAAATGTTCCTTGCCTCATGGTAAGTCACACGGTGAAGACAGAACGTCAAAACCATTTATGAGTGAATGGGAAGTTGACATCGTTTTCGGGTCTAACATTAATTTTTAGATAAAATTCATTTGAATTTTTTCAATAAAAAATTATTGTGAGAATTTAATTTAATTCTAAATTCAAATTTTGGGTTCCTAAGTGGTTTCCTAAAGTTTGTGAATTATGGAAATTTAATTTGATTCTAAATTCAAATTTTGAATTCTTAAGTGGTTTCTTAAAGTTTGTACCTCTTCCTTTATTTATTAAACTATTCAAGTAGTTTAATATATATATATATATACCAAATAGTTTAATTAATAAAGTTCCAACAGGTTAACTGTTCCACCCACAGTTCTTGTTCTAAACAATTTGAAAAAGTGATTAAACTATTCAAAATAGTTTAATAATTTATATCCCTACAGTTCCTTTAACTTTGTCTCCAATGGTTACTTTTTCAATTGTTTAAATAAAAGTGATCTTTGTGTAAACGGTCATAATCCAGTTGGATTCAAAACATTGCATCTGTTTCAGCAGTTTATGCACCTGTTCGGTTAGATTTTTGGTGACCTTTTGTGCCTATATATAGATCCATTTCCTGCAGTCCTTTTGATCCGAAAATCAGTCTAGAATTTGTCTCATTACTGTCTATTTTGGTCTGGAACATTTTATTCTTCATATATAATTTTAGGAATAAATATTCAGAGAGTATAGAACACAGGTTTGGTTCGCCGGACAAATTTGTTTGAAGTGCTACTACAAGTTTGTGAAGATCATTGTATCCTGGGAGATAGACGCCACTCAACCGTAAGCACCGTAGCGGGGCGAATCTGTCTTAAGGACAGAATGTCACACACTCGACTTGGTCTTTTGATTTTTATTTGGTTCAACAAAATAAATTCTGTAAAGTTTTATTTATTTTGTTTGAATTATTTCAATTTATTTTATTTACACAGAAAATTGTTCCAACAATATATTCCTTTTAAAAAATATGAAGTAAACTATGTGGGTGTTTGGGAAGTGAGTTTTTTTGTAGGTTTTTTTAATTGTAGGATATTATTGGAGAAATTCTTTTTTGTGTTTAGGAAGATAGTTGGGTTTTTTTGTAGTTAGATATAATTTTTATAAGAGAAAAAGTGAAATGATTATGGGGTTTGATGAGATATTTTGTTTAGATTTTTTTTTTTTGGTTTTGTAACCAATTTGTCTTTTAATGAAAAAAAAAACCAAAAAAAATAAATAAAAAAAAATCCTTCCTAAACACCGCCTATGTGAATTTGTTGCTTTATGTTGTTTTTGTAAAATGATTGTAATATATTTTCCAGTAATTTGCTATTATTTATATGTGTTTTTTAAATTTATTTATTTTTATTTGGCATAGATACATGTGCATTTATAATGTACCATATGAAAAGAATAGGAAAAAAGAAACAAAGGAATAAAGACAAACTATCTAATGAAAGAATAAACTAAATAAGATAGATTTTTATTTCTTCTTTATTTTTTTTAATAAAAAACAAAATGCATGAAGAAAGAAATAAATACATATAACACTATTAAAGGTATAAAACAAATAAAATATAAAACAAAATTAAGAGAAACAAAAGAAACCAGAAGATATTTCATGTTAAGTACAAAATATTCACATATTTTGCACCAATGACAAAATATTCATTTTAGGCACAAAATGATAATGTAATATCAAAAGCTACATTGGCTCAACGTATACAACGAGAGCGTGAAAAAAATGAAAAGTCATACTTTCAATGCTTGCAACGAGAACAAGAGGGATCAGAGGAATGTATTCAACCAATACAACCTTCTTTAGCACCAATTTGTCGCAATCGCGCTTGCCTGGAATGGGAAACAATAACTGAAGATTCTTATTCGGCACAAAAACGAACAATGGTTGCCCATTATTCTATATGTTCGTTTTCTATGCCAAGCACATCTTTACCTCCACAAAGGAATCGGTAAACTACTATGTCTAATCTTGAAATACACACTCTTACCATTTTTTTTGGTAGAATTTTATTTATACACAAATATTCGTAGGTCTACTCCTATAAATCAATTTCTTCAAGAAGATATATGTACTGATGAAAAATTAAAAGATATTCCTATAAGTATATTAATTGACGCCCGAGCACACAACGATTCTTGCCGCCATTATCTTGGCAAGATGGACGTATTATATCCTTATTGTTCAACCTTAGATTGGATGGATAAAAAATTGACCAAATCATCTATAAAGCGTCCTTTATTCGGAACTTGCTGCTTGGAAGGGAAGATTAGGCTACCTTTACTTATTACACCCCCTCCATCACTTTAAGCGTTGTATGATGGGAATAATGATCAATCAAAATCCTTTCGAAGTAATACTCGATTGTACAATACAGCCAATGCTTTTACGGGTCTTGGTGCAACATTGGATCCTAGAGTACTCAGTGGAATGGGTCCTACATCATTCACAATTTATAGAGAATTACGACATCGAACAGGATCACTACAACCACAACCAAGGCAGGATGTGAGTTATGCTCAACTGTATATCTATGATCCTGATTTAGCATTAGAAATTCATAATCGTAGAAATCCTAACTTGAGAAGGGATGTGCTCAAAACTATTCAGGATAGTTTGTTGCAAATCAATGCATTTGTAGCTACATTTCGCCAGGCTCATGCCATTTTACATCAATTAGACACAGCAGGACACAACCTACCTGCTCATCTTCATTACAATTCAATAACTGATCGACGTCGGTATAACTTACCAACTGTAGATGAGATTGCGATTGTAATACCAGGTGATGGAATACAGGTAAGTGCAATGAGAATATTATCTTACATTTCCAAGGAAATAATGAGTTGATGCAAACTAATGAATGTCACCCAGCATACTTGCCATTACATTATGTTCTATTATTTCCATATGGTGAGCTTGGATGGGAACCTGAGTTGAAATTGTGGAACGTTCAATATGATCGACCTTCAACTGATCGACTTACTCAAATGGATTTTTATAATTATCGTTTGTTTAAACGACCCATAGAGTATTCAACTATTTTGAGAGGTGGGAAACTATTTCAAGAGTTTTTGGTAGATGCTTGGGCTACAACTAAGCAAAATCGATTGACATACTACAAGCTTAATCAAAGGAAACTTCGAGTTGAGCCTTACCAAGAGTTATCAGATATTGATCTAGATTATGTGCGACCTGGTCAAATTGGTCAAAGGTTTATTTTGCCATCTTCATTTACTAGTAGTCCTAGACATATGTTTGAAATCTTTCAAGATTCAATGGCTATCACGCAATACAACCAACACCTAGATATTTTTCTTACCATGACTGCAAATCCTAATTGGCCAGAAATTACTTCAACATTATTATCATATCAAAAACCTATTGATCGTTCTGATTTAATTGCCCGTGTTTTTGAGTTGAAGAGAAAATGTTTGATGAAGGAAGATATAAACAAATAAGTGTTTGGAAATAAAGTTACACATGTTTTTACAATTGAATTTCAAAAATGAGGCCTCTCCCATATGTATGCACTTTTATTTCTTAAGGATTCAGACAAAATTCGAACATGTGCTCAAGTAGACAAATTGGTCTGTGCAGAATTTCCAGACCCAAAAGATGATCCTATGCTTTTTGAAACTGTCAAATGTTGTATGGTACATGGACCATGTGGTACTCGAAATCAGTATGCACCATGTATGGAAAATGGTAGATGCAGTAAGAGATACCCTCGAGCTTTCACAGAAACAACAACTATAGATCAAGATAGATACCTTATCTATCGTCGTCGCAAAAATGGTCAAATACATACTGTGAAGGGGACAAAAAGTTGATAACAGGGATGTCGTACCATACAATGCATATATTTCTAAACTTTTCAACTATCATATAAATGTGAAAGTTTATGCCAGAATGAGATGTGTCAAGTATATACATAAGTACATTTACAAGGGTTATGATCGTACAACGATGGTGTTGGGATCGATAAATGAGATTCAACAATATCTCGATGCAAGGTATATTGGACCTCCAGAAGCTGCTTGGCGAATATTTGGTCATCCTTTGCATGCAGAGATGCCAACGGTTGTACGATTGGCACTTCATTTACTTGGAATGCATCGCGTTGTTTTTAACCCAGAAGAGTTATTAGAAACTATTCAATCTAGAGTTGGTCAACAAAAGTCAACTCTTATTGGCTTCTTTGCATATTTTGCTGCCAGTGAAAATGAGCATATTTTGCTGCCAGTGAAAATGAATGTCCATTCACTTATTAAGAATTTCCACAACATTTTGTTTGGCTCAAGTTGGAAAAGAGATGGAAATCAAGAGAAAGAGGATATGCAATTAGTAGAATGTACTTTGCTAGCCCTAATTGTGGTGAAAGATTTTATCTGCATTTGTTACTAACTGTTGTCAAAGGACCAAAGTCGTTTCGGTCTTTATGCACGGTCAATAATGTTGTGCATGATACATTTAAATTAACATGTGTTGCAAGGGGGCTTTTAGAAGATGATGAAGAATGGATACAATGCTTGAAAGAGGCCGCAATTATGAAAACTGGATACCAATTAAGAAGATTGTTTAGATTTATTCTCACCAAGTGCTCTCCACTAAATCCATGTGCATTATGGAATCAATTCTCAATGCATATATGTGATGATCTTGCACATAAGATTCGTACATTATTTTCCATTTCTAATCCAATTGAGGCTCAAATTGAAGATTATGGTCTCCATCTTTTAAATTAAATGCTTCATGAATCAGGAAAATGTTAAATTGACTTCCCACCCATGCCACAACCTACTGCAAATTGGAGTGCAGTAGTTGGTAGTCGATTGATATTCGAACATCAACAACTGCAGAATGAGGCACAACATGCAGATCCACAAATTACTATTGATTGTCTCAATAATGGATAGCGGAATGCTTATAACACAATCACTTCTTCAATTTTTTAAAATAAAGGAACTGTTTTCTTTCTTAATGGAGGTGCTAGAACAGGGAAAACATTTCTGTACAATATGATTGCACTAACATGTCGCAGCCTTAGGCATATCGTTGTTACTGTGTCATCATCTGGAATTGCATCATTGTTATTGGTAGAAGGTCGCACTGCACATTCAACATTTTCCATGCCGTTAGATGTCTTGGAAAATTCACTTTGTGGGTTTTCCAAACAATCATTACAAGCTGAGTTGTTTAGAGAAACAAAACTCATAATTTGGAATGAAGTTCCTATGCAACATAGACATTTTGTTTAGGCGATTGATCGTACATTGAGGGATATTCGTGATAGTAAAAAGCCATTTTGGGGGTATTACTGTTGTTCTTGGTGGAGACTTTCGACAAATCTTACTAGTTATACCCAAAAGAGTTCATGAGTAAATTGTAAATGCATCATTAAGACACTCTGTTATATAGAAGCATATACATATCTTAACTTTGGATTTGAATATGCGATTGAATCATGGAGACCATGAAAATGCTATTTTTACAAATTTATTGACGGAGGTAACACTACTTTAACCTTTTTCTTTATTATATAGATTGTTTTAAATTAATAAATTGTGTTTACACTCTTTTTCTTTTTTTTTAATTGATTTCACTTTTTTAAGATTGAAACTAATCCTCAAGAAATCATCAACGTTCCATCAACAATACACAAATGTCAAGATTTGAATGAATTACTCTCTATAGTTTACCCACAATTGAATATGATAGAGACGTCGACCCCAACATTTTTAATTGAATGCACCATTCTATTTGCGCATAACGATGATGTCAGTGACATTAATACTACTGCGTTGAATATCTTTCCAGAGAGATTATATAATTATTTTGTAGCAGATAAAATGTCTGAAGATAATGAAATTGATCCTATCATTTCAAATAGATATCCTAATGAATATTTAAATTCATTGAATCCTCCTAGGCTACCAACTTTTAAGTTAGAGTTAAAAGTGGGTTGTCCTATAATATTGTGAAGAAATATTGCACTGAAAGATAGACTATGTAATGGTACAAGATTGATGGTCACTAGGTGCGACACTCGCATAATTAAAGTTCAAATTTTAACTGGAGAAAAGTTTGGCAATTTGGCATTCATACTAAGGATATCTTTGACACTATCTTCTTCAGAAATGCCTTTCCAAAAGACAAGACATCAATTTCCAGTCCGATTAGCATATGCCTTGATTATTAATAAATCTCAAGGACAATCTATGAAATTTGTTAGGGTTGATTTGTGCATACCAGTGTTTAGCCATGGCCAATTATACGTGGCAGATGTACATCCTTTGATCGTATAAGTATTCTCCTCCCTAAAGATAGTTTGGATTCTACTACAGATATTGTTTATCCTAAAGTGTTATTGTAGTGTTCCATGTTCATTAAATCATGTTTTATTAAAAGGTAACCATGTAGATTTATTTCTATTGATTATATATCTTTTTTCATAAAATTTTAATTTAATAATAATTGGAAATATGGATTTTTTAAGGATTAGATCGAAAAATTTATAATGCTTAAAAGGAGAAATGCAACTAGCTTGCTTTGATGGGGATGTGATAAGGTAATTTCAATCTCAAAATATTTTGATATGTATATTTCTAACAAATACATCAATCTATATTATTTTTTTGTTTCCACAAATTACTAAATTGTTGTGCATGTTTCTCATTGGGGATACATATAAGTTGATACAAAGAATTTTTCGAAAGTAACGAGGAGGAAATTTGGTCAAACACATGTTTGAAGACATGTTATTGACACATCTTCTGTAAAGTATACTGTTACCTAAAACACAACCTAAGAGGGGGGATGAATTAGGTTTTTACAATTAAAATTAATAATACCCTAATAAAAATTATAACTAGCACAATAGATAAATATAGTTAATGAAATAAAAATAATTAAAACAAGTGTCTTAACAACTATGTCAGTTAATGATTTTAGCACAGTAAAAATGTGAAATATAGTTATGACAATTTAAAATAAAATAAAGAGATAAGGGAGAGAAAGACAAACAAATTTATAGTGGCTCGGCTTCAACTCGACCTACGTCCACTCCTCAAGCTTCAGTTGAGATTTTCCACTATCTTCTAACTTCACAGGGGTGCTAGCAACCTCTTTACAAATAGGGCAATCCTCCACGGATTTTACACAGACTTCACAAGTCCAAACCCTTGCAAATCTTAGGTGATTTACAATCACTCTCAAGATTTCAAGAATACAGTGTTTGCAACACTTTTACAAGATGAAATGTTATTTTTGCTTTCAAAGAAAGCTTACAATAAATATCTCTCAAAGATAGATATATAAAATGATGCTTTGATTTTTCTGTAAATCTCACACAGGAAAGATGAGCTTAATGCTATAAGACTCGGTGTATAATTTCTGAGAATAGATGTGAGTGATTATAGATCAAAGAATATTTTCAAATTTTTTGTAACTTGTTTACATTAGAGACTTTGGTATATATAATAAAAATTATAACCGTTTATAGCCGTTGTAGTCATTTGAATTTATAGCCGTTTATAACCGTTGTACTTCCATCATTACCAATTTGAATATATTCCACTCTATCATTACAAATTTGAATATCTTCTACTTGAACCTTTTGGCCTTTTGAACCTTTATAGTCATTTATAGCCGTTGTACTTCCATCATTACTAATTTGAATATCTTTCAGTTGTACCTTTTGGCCTGCTGCTATGCTAGGCTGTTTGAACATTTGTTTTGAATTGTTTGAACTCCTGATTTAATCAAATATTAAATACATTCTAACAACATTTAGGATAAAGGTTTAGGTGAGAAATAATGGGACAAAATAAATTTTGATTCTATTTTTCTCTTTTAAATAAATTATCAAAATAAATTTTGATTAAAATATAATTAAATAAATCATCAAAATAAATTTTGGATTCTATTTTTTCTTTCAAATAAATTAAAGCATAATTAAATAAATCATCAAAATAAATAAGTCTATGTCACGACCCAAACCTGTCCCTATGGGTTTAGCACCGTAACCGGCCAGTAATCCAAGATTACCGAAGGCCTGCTTAACAGTAGTACAGTAAAACAGAGTACAGGGCCTGGCGGAAGCCAATACAGTAAGTAAATAGTGTCTATTGAGCTGTGACATTCTGTATGCAAAAAGGCTTTTCATACATTTACACATAAACAGTACAGAGCAGTATACACAATATTTACAATCATTCAGACTAGGGACTCAACCCTATGTAACAGTACAGTAACACCCGGTCTATACAGAACAGTAAAACAGTACAGAAGGGGGAAAACAAACAAAACACCCCCAAGCCATAGCATGGCAACTCGGAACCTCGCAATGAGGCACAAAGGCTGGCTTGACAAAACTGGAGTAACCCTGACGCCTCTAGCTGCGGTCTGGTGCCTGTACACCTACATAATTTGAATATTAAATACGACATATTGTTATTTTTTGTCAAGAGTTTCTAATATGTTGTAATTAGAATAACATGATTAATTGTTATTTATTTAAATTCCATTATTAATTGTGACATAGCATGAGTTGGTTATAAATCTACATTATGGTGCTATTGTATGGAATTATAATTTTTTATCATGCTTTTAGACATGCCATAGTCAGTGGGGGA
>NW_021027363.1:551844-563188 GCF_004153795.1 Camellia sinensis | reverse complement strand
TAACAAACATGCCCCAAAAAACATAACATGGTCAAGCCAAAATTCACATTTAGACAGTTTCCATACAGTTTCTGTTCTCCTTAAAGTTTGTTAGGGCAAGTCTCGAGATGATATTCATGCTCTTCTATATTCTTGGAGTAAATCAATATGTCATCAAATAAATACAACAATTAAAGTTCACAAGGTATAGGTTTAAAAATTCTATTTACATGAGCGTCCATAAAGGCAGCAAGGGGCGTTCGTTTGACTCCAACGATAACTAACCAATTCGTAATGTCATACCTCGTTCTAAAAGCAGTTTTCATCAAATGTCTTCCGGGTTTACTTCATTGAGGGATACCGGATCGAGATCAATCTTGGAAAACATTGTGCCACCTGTAAACTGATCCAAATAATATCAGTCCATACGGTGCAATTGGGTTATTTATTTTTCACATTACCTTATCAGTTCGCGATACGTCAATGCACAGTCTCAGTAGCCATCTTTCTGTCTTTACAAACAAAACATGGTGCACCCCATAGGCGAAGTGCTACGGCCTGATAAATTCTTATCCAGTAGTTCTGTAGTTGCCACTTCAACTCCTTCAAGTTCAGTTGGGAGCCATTCTGTAAGGAGCTTTAGATATCGGCTGTGTGCCGATTACCTCAATGGTCAAATTCAATCTCTCTAATCAGTCAAATCCCCTGGAAGATTATCCTGGAATATACATCTGGGAAATCTCTTACTGACTATAGGAATACGTTCATATATGCATTATCAATCAGGTAGACACGGTCAAAACGAACACAGAATACCCTTTAACCCTTTCTAATCAGTTTAAACCAGCTTTTACAGATGAAATCAGATACGGGGCGAGGTACTACTCAACCCCTTAAACCCCACAAATTCCAGGTTAGACCAGGTGGACGAAAACTATCTTGTCTTCGTTCACAACAGTCTATGGTGGCAATGATATTTCGTTAACCAGTCATCCCCCAAGTATAACATCAAAATGGTCTATGTTCAGTGCAGTAAATCAATTAAACACCGTGTGCATCTTCAACACATAATTTCAACAAGCAGGATACATATATGACAAGGTCAAATCCTCCTACGGGTGATTGACACTGCCTAACTAGATGTTCATGGGTTCAAAGGTTCTATTCAATTTACGCGAAAAAGCACTGCGATACATAAAGAATGTGTAGGACCCCGAATCAATCAATACATATGCATTTTGTGTACAAATAGAGAGAAACCTGACACAGGTGCTCGGTTATTCTCCATCTCCTGGTACTAGGGCGAAAATCGGCCCTGCCTCAATAGGCTCTTTCCCGGTAGCTTTAGGTGTTCGGTCTTGTGGGAGCGTTTGATTGCTAGGCGCCGCTGGCTGCAGCTTTGCTGGTGCCGTCTGAGGAGCAGAGGACAACTTTTAACCATGTGGCCCACCTTGCCACACCTATAACAAGCCCAGATTAGTTTGTAACCAACTCCCTTATGATTTTTCCCACATTCAGAACAGGGCGGTATTGTACGGTTTCCCTTGACTAGAAGTGTCATTGACCTGTGTTTTGCCTTTTTTGTTCACGCGGTTGTGTTTTGCCTTTCTTAAATTTGCAAACCCCTGCCTTTTACCATTGCCCATTTGGGTTGGTGTTTCACGATTGTTTTACTGCTGCCAATGTTCGACTTCGGCCATCAATCCCGGTCGAGAATCCACCCACCAAAAAGTCGGTAGCTTTTCAACACATTTATTTCCCGGTTCAAGATTGCAACATTCAGGGCCACCCTTCAAATTCCTGGCCTTCTTCTTTATCTCAGTATCCACCATAAATGCGGTGCCATAAACGGGCCAAGTTCCAAGTAAATTTCGTTTCATATTCGGCCAAACGACCATAGGTTGCCCTGTTTCCAAGTTGTTTCCAAAACTAGTTACTTTTCCTATCCCTGACACATTGTGGGAAGGTACTTTTCGAAAGAAAGGACTCCTTGAACTGAGCCCCCAAGTCATAACAGATTTGTAATCGCGAATCAACATCCACCACCTTCTAAGCTTCTTCCTTGAAGGGTAAGGTAGCTACAAATACTTTGTTCGGCTTCTGAGCAACGAAACACTTCAACACTAGTTTCTCCTGTTTCCGAACGCCAAGCTTCAGCTTTTAACGGTTCAAGGCCTCCTTGGAAAAGGTTGGCAGTTTCATTTTGCTGAACTTCTGGGTCAGAGCAATAATATCCCCATCATTCACATTCACATTAGGCTCCGGCTGTACCGGAGGAGGAGGAGGCTTTGGATTCTGTTGTTGTTTCAAGTCTAGCAGTTATCAGTTCCATCATTCTTTCCATTCTTTCATTCTTGCCTCAGTAGATGAGGACTCAGGTTCAATTGCATTGTCCATTTCACTATAAGTAGTTATAACAGTTTTTAAACATAAGCAGTCATTTGTTTAACAGTTTACCACATTAGTATTATTCAGTTCATAACATAACACACCACTTATCATGCTCATGAGATGCCCTAAATCACTTTTCTAGGACACCCTATAGCTCATTGGGACACGTGTGTGCGGTATAACCTCATGGTAAGTATCGCTCTGATACCACTCTGTCACGACCCAAACCCGGCCCTATGGTTAGCACCGTAACGGCCATTAATCCAGATACCGAAGGCCTGCTTAAACAGTAGTACAGTAAAACAGAGTACAGGGCCTGGCGGAAGCCAATACAGTAAGTAAAATAGTGTCCATTGAGCTGTGACACTTCTGTATGCAAAAAAGGCTTTTTCATAACATTTACACATAAACCAGTACAGAGCAGTATACACAATATTTACAATCATTCGGACAGGACTCAAACCCTAGTAACGTACCAGTAACACCCGTCTATTACAGAACAGTAAAACAGGTACAGAAGGGGGAAAAACAAACCAAAACACCCCCAAGCCATACATGGCAACTCGAACCTCGCAGTGAGGCACAAAGGCTGGCTTGACAAAACTGGAGTAAACCCTGACGCCTCTAGCTTGCGATCTGGTGCTTGTACACCTACATATATATATGAGCAGTGAGCTAAAAGCCCAGTGAATAACACAATATGTAAAGGGGTTAAGAATGAATTCCTTACAGTATGAAAACAGTTTCATTTCAATCAGTCATTCAGTTGTTCAGTACAGTAAACAGTCATATGTGGTACATCCATTAGCATAACAGTAACAGTAGGTTCTTGAAAGACCGAACAGTATATGGGCCATCAGTCAGTAAACAGTAGTAGTTCACGAGGGAACCGACAGAGATCTCTGTAACAGTAACAGTAACAGTAAACCGTAGGTACTAAGATGCCACAGTACAGTTCAGAAATAAAGGACATACATTCATTCAGTAATACCAGTTCAGTAAACAGTTCAGTTCAGTATTCAGAAGATAATCATTTTGAACATATCTTTACACAATTGTTACTCACAGAGTTTGGGCTACGGTATGCTAGAGCGTGTCTCTCCAGTCGCCAACCCTACACAATTAACAGATTGAACACACAAAGCTACACAGCTGGGAAAGATAATCACTTAACCCCTAATCTGCCTCGGTGTGTTCTACATCTATATCCTCAACAAGATGTCTACAACTAGGCCTAAGAATGCCTAGGATGGGATGAGGATGCAAAAATACACTTAGAAAACATTTTCAGAAATTTCAGTGAAACAGGGTCCCGCTCGAGCGTAGGTTTCCCCGCTCGAGCGGTCATGCAACAAAGGTTCACGCTCGAGCGTAAACTTTCCCGCTCGAGCGTACTATAAAAGTACTGGATGGGTGAAATCTCCGCTCGACGCCTGCTCGAGCGTGAGACATGACCCCGCTCGAGCGCCCAATACTACGCTCGAGCGGACTGCAAAACAGTGCAGAGATGCTGGGTGCTCGAATTCTACGCTCGAGCGTCACTAAACCCGCTCGAGCGGAAGTGCGAAATCTGGGAATTCCAGATTGCACCTTCAAGCTCAAAACCAAGTTGCTAACAACTCAAACCGATCCTCTTGGGCTCATTTTCTGGAAAACTCTTATAAACATATAGAATGTCATAGTTCAAAGCTCAATTTGAGAAATCAAAGCCCGAGGGTTTTCAATTCAAACCCAATTTCAAACCAATTTCAAGAACAATATGAACATGCAACATGCATGAATTCAAACCATTTTGAAGCTTCAATTTGATGCTCTTAGGAGCCAACAATTCTTTTCAAAACATGGTGAAATCATGGACTTACACATGATTATGAACATGCATGTAACCTTTTGCCATGAAAACAACTCAAACATCTACAATACAAACATGCATGCATGAAATGAGCTTCAAATCAACAACAATGAACCAAAATATGACTTAGTTCTACAATGAAGCATGACTCATGCAAGAACTAGCTCAATGGCAACAATAAGAAAGTGAGTTTCCTACCTTAGTCTTGTATTCAAGGTTTAGGGGCTCAAATGTGAAATCTACACTTCAATCCAAACAATTCTTCAAGATGAATTCCAAGTTCTCTCACTCTCTCCCTCTCTTGGTCGGCTAGAGCAAGAAAATGGCTGAGCAAAATGTTGCCTAAGTGTATATTGAGGCTCAAATATGTTATGTTGAGTGGGCCACTAAGGGTGGCAAAATGGTAATTAAGGCAAACTTTGCAATTAACTTATTTTAATCTAATTCAATCACACCTAATCAGTTTTCAGGTAAATACACCATAAAATCACATTAATTACGAGGGTCAAGGAACATCAATCGGTTTCTAATTCGGCCGCCGACAAGGCCTTCAATTAGCAGTTTAAACATATAAGCATGAACAGATAATCACACAGTTAAACAGATAGAATGCAATTTAACTAACATATACTCAATCGATTCGGTTTCCAATTTCAGTCAGTCAGTTAAGTACTTTAATCAGTTCAATTATCAGTCAGTTATCAGTTCTGTTTAACAGTAATCGGTGATTATCGGTAATCAATCAGTCATTAATCAGTAAACAGTATGAGGGTTGTTACAGTCTCCCCTCCTTATAAAGAGTTTAGTCCTCTAAACTCGAGTTACCTTCATTCTGGCAGAAAACAGGGTTCAGTGGAAACAGTTCGGGATATCTTTTAGCCATGTCGTCTTCCCTTTCCCAAGTGGCATACACGCCACCATGGTTTTGTCAGTCAACTTTCACTAGCGGGATCTCTTTGTTTCGCAGTTTCTTGATCCGTCGGTTTACAAATTAGTTTTCAAATAATACCAGAATTTGAAAATAATACTATAATACATAACATCATATAATTTCTCCTCCTGTGACATTATCAAAAGGAAATCATGGGTCAGAATCTGGAGGAAGAGGAGGAAAATGATAGTGATAAATGACATCAAAAATATATATATATATAGCAAATATATATATATACATATATATATATCAATCAACGGTCAATCAACAAATATATATATATATATATATATTAGAGCCAAGTTATGTTGGTATCAGAGCCAAGTTGTGTTGGTATCTGTTTCTTACTGCTTTGCTACTTCTGATTAATCAATTCCATTGTTTAGTTATTAATCTGGTCACAGTCATCTTAATCTGTTCAAAATTCTATCTGTGTATTTCCACCTAGCTAAGTCACCCACTTTCATCCTTGTCCAGAGTAAGTCCTTAGGGTTAGGCAGTGTTGGACTTAGGGGTCTTCCGAATAGGGTATATATGGATGCGGGTATGTGAAAACATGATAAATTTAGACAATGTATTAAGATTCCAGTAAAACAGATTAATTAAACAGAACAATGAATCGGTTATTTAGAAGTAACTCTTCAGTCAGTTCTAGATCATCAACTACTTTGCCCTCAATACCTAATCAAGGATTAGCAATTAATGAAGAAGAAATAGAAATACAAAATGATAAAATTGATTTAAGTTGGAATATACCAAAATTATCAGTAAAAGAAATTTATAAAACTACTTTTATACAAAATACCTTTCATGTTAATCTGCATGTTAAAACTATTGAACAAATTTATGCTTTAGAAAAACCCAGAGAAACTTGTCGCTTATTTGATGCTAATTTAATCAAAAGACATTTTAAAAATGGTAACAATTTTATACATTTAGGATTAATTCAAGTTGGTATTAAACCATTAACCCAACAAGGTAAAAATACTTCTGTTTTGTTATGTTTACGTGATACTCGCTTTCTAGATTATAATGACAGTTTAATGGGAATGATGGAAACTGGTCTTCATAAAGGTCCAGTACATTTTAATTGTTTTCCTGATTTTACACTCAGTTTACGTGATCCACATATTTTAGATGCATTAACTTTAATATTCAATTAAATGGTTCATTTACTAATATGAAAGAAAAAGTTCATAATATTGCTTTAATTTATCGTGTTCATTATAAATGCATGAAAACTAATTTAAATGTTCAAACTCTACATAAAAGTCCAAAAGATAAATAATATTGAATTAGGTTGTAATGATGTTTATTGTAAACCAGTTAAACAACTTACAGTTCTTACTAAACAAAATCAAGAAGAAACTGCTCTTATTGAATTAATTAGTCGTCTAGACGATCCAGAATTAAAAAAGAAATACGCTGATAAATGATTGATATATAAAGAAACTGCTTATATATATATATATATATATATCAATCAACGATCAATCAACAAATATATATATACATATTACATAGCTATACAATATATAGACAAATATGCATACACATACAACTCTCTCGCGTCTCTCTCGTTTTTCGCAAAATGCGTTTGACACGCGGCCTCACTTTTGCGTCATTGGCCGACAAAAGCAGGCTTCTCGATTGCCGCTCGCCTCGGCTATCTCTCCCTTCTTGTCTTCTTCTCTTTAGCCTTCTTCTTAATCACACTCGTCTGCGTCTTCTTCTTCACCTCACTCTCTTCTATCTCTTCTTCTATCTCTTCTGCATCACTCTCTTCTGTTTCTTCTTCCTCATCGAGAGACAAAGAAACTGAACAGAGGAGGCCAAACCTCAGTTTGTTCGCTTCTATTTCTCTGTAACTTATTTTTGCGACACCTCTCACCTCTAATCCATGGCTTCCTCATCCCGTCCCCTCACTCTGTTTTCGGACCTGAACGATCCCATAAGCTCTGCTGGATCGAGTGCCCCTACTCCTACTCTTCCTATCATTCCTTTACCTAACCTTCCTATGATGTCGATTGAGCAAATGATGGCAACTCAATCAGATATTGAAGCCAATCATTTCACACTAACGTCCTGTATGAAGACGGTGATTGCAGTCACAAAATTAGCTCACCGATTGCAGAACAGGACAAGTGAGCTCCATCAGGTCAACGCCCAACTCTCTCTACTTCAGCGCATGTACAAGGATGCGTGAGTAGAAATAGGTGCACTGAAGGCCGAAATAAAGAACTTAAACGGCAGACCACCTCCATGGCCCGATTTGGAGCAACATCGTTCTTGGCCTTTGATAGTCAACGGGAAGTCATCGCTCTCGACGAAAGCATGGGGGCAGGGGCGTCAAGGGTCGCCCAAGGTGATAAAAAGAAGAAGAGAGCGGTGGAAGAGGCGAGTAAGTAAGATCGGCGTATGGCCGGAAAAAAAATAAAGGGTGTTGTTTTGTTTTTTTTTTTTTATGTTTTTTTGGATCGGCGTGTGGCCGTAAAAAAAATGAAGGGTGTTTTTTTTTTTTAATGTAAATATTTGTATTTGGATTTGTTTTTGTTTTTATGTGTAAGTACTAAAAAATGAAATTAAAAAGCAAAAAAAAATAAGAAAATTAAGCCCAAACAAAAATAATAATAATGAGAAAAAATAAAAATAACAGAAATTAAGCCTAATAGCAAAATAAAATAAATTAAAATAAAATAATACCAGCATAAATTAAACTTAAAGTATATGTGAAGCAGTTGAGCATGATCTAACAATCGATTTGAGCATGATCTAACAATCAATTTCTGGCAAGAGCATACAGATTTTATACAAGATAATTAAAATATATATATATGAGGTGTATATATATATATGTGTGTGTGTGTGTGTGAGGTGCAAGCTCATGAGTGTGATATCAAAAATAGAATAGAATCTAAGGGAATTTTTATTTATTTATTTATTTTTTAAACTAATCAAATTTAAATTCTTCTCCTTGTTTCATTTGGCAAAATCAATAGGAGATATGAACAATGAAAGCTCATAACCGAAATGTTCTCCTCAATAATATCAAATAAGATGCCAAAATGATACCAACATGCAATCTACCAAGGATACTAATATGCAATCTAGAAGATTTAACAATCATAACTCAAGCATTATGTAGAATACCAAATATTGCTCATAATAGGTTAAACTCAATATAATCTCATGGAGCTAATATAATTCCAAAGAAATGAAACATGTTCAAGGTATAACAATCCATATGCCAAGAAAAATCATGAATTTCAATATGTATCACACATTTTAAGCATGGGCATGATTTTTAGGCAAGAGCATCATCAAAGAGTATACATTGCAAATCATATGAAACATAATCATTCATTTTCATATCATAGTAATAACTGTATCAGCTCAAAGGAAATAAGATAGAATTTTTACCTCAAAAGCTTAAGAAAGTATATGAGGCATACTGTAGACACCCCATTTTTGACCGACCTTGAGACTCAGACGTCACCAGTTGAGCGCTCGGTGATACTGCATATTGTGCTCGTTCAGAAGTCTCAGAGTCGCGGCCGTGAGCCCTGCCTCCGGATTTTCGAACCCTCTTCTGTGCTTTGCTTCAGTTTGCGAACCAGGCTCGATTTTCTCTGTTTTCTCTTTGCGAAGGGAGGGAGAGGTCTTGTAGATCATCTCTCAGTGGCCGTAGGCTACGTTTTGTGGTCGTAGGCCATTTTGCCCGTTTGGAGTTCGGTTTCTGGTTTTTCGGAGTCGTTGGCCGTGTGCCTCGGTTCGGGACCGCTTAACCACCTCCATTTGCTTCGGTTTTTGGCATACTTCTTATTTGCTCCATTTTGAGGGACACTGAGGTCTGAGAGACCCACTTCGTGGTCGAATGCCACTTTCGATGCTTAACATGCAGTTTTTAGGGCCCCGAATTGCGTGTTTTGGCCCCCGAACATTCGTTTTGCATCGGTTTTCATTCATTTTTGGCAGGTACCTCTGTTTCATCACCAGGAAGGCCGTAGAAGGGTGGGAGGCCAGCAATTGTTTCAGCAACCAGTTATATTCCTCCGGCGCCCTCCGACGCCCGTTTTTCTCACTTCCAAGCCAATATTGACCACCCTAGGGCCACTTTCTTGCACCCAAAACCACATATTTGTGATGTACACACCTGGGAGGCCACCAATATCATATGGCCGGCCACTAATGTTGCTTGACCCTTTTGAACCCCTCCTAAAAGTGGGTTGTTCTCTCTCCTGGGTTACTTTTTCCAGTGTTTGACCACATGGTTGTGTTGTACACACATGGAAGGCCACCAATATCATATGGTCGGCTACTAATTCTCATTAACCCTTTTGACCCTTGGCCGGCCGGCCATAAGAGGTGGCCGGCCGGCCACCTGCAGCTTGGATAATTGGCCGGCCATGATCCTCAGCGTTGGTAGATTACAAATATGTATTCATTTTCTCCAGATTTGGTATCGGAGAGGGGGTTGCCTTTTTGGAGGGAAACTTGGTTGGTTTTCCCTCCATTTTTTCCCCCCTTTTCCCCCCCTTTTTGCCTTTTTAACAGCAGCTCCAGCTGCTGGTTTGGAGGTTGGAAAAATTACCTAAAAGCCTTGTATACACATCTCCCTCCATCTCTCTCTTTCAAGCTCAAACAACCAAGTTCTACCCCTTTTTCTTCATCACCACCTAGCACTACACTACCACTTCCATTTCCAGCAGCTTGGGGAGCTTTCCAGCAGCTAGGAGGCATCACTTCTCAAGCCAAGACGCAACCAAGGGTTGGTCTTCAAGGGTAAACATCGATTCCCTCTTTTTGAGCTTAATTTTGTAACATTTTTCTAGCTATTTTGCTTGCTGTTTTGAGCTCCGACCAAAACTGAAAGTACCCTTTATTTGAGCTCTATTTCATGATTCATTAAAGGAATTTTTTCATTTGAGGTCCCCATCTTTCACTTCCTTCTTTATCTCTCCTTTAGGCCCTAATCTTGCATGTTATTTTTGGCCTATGTGTGATCTGTTTTGGAGAATGATGTAAACTGTAGATAGGCTTATTTTGAGCCCTTATTCAACATTGAATAATGGCTCATCACTGTTTGGGACCTCCATGTGCCACTTGTCGTTATACCCCTCTTTGGTCCCCATTTTTGCATGCTTTGGCAGCCCATTGTGCTTCTGTTTTTAGGTTCTTTTTAGAACTGAAAATAGTCTTATTTTGGCCCATTATTCATGTTTCATTAAGGGCCTTTCATGGTTTGAGGCATATTTTATATACTTCATGTTATATCTCTCTTTTGGGCCCCATTTTTGCATAGCATTTTGGACCTATTTGCATACTGTTTTGGGTCCGGCCATCAACTGTAAAATGCATTATTTTTGGCCCCTATTCAACATTGTTGAAGGGCCTCTTTATGTTTAAGGCCAGCAATCACTACTTGCTTCTTTGGCCATCTTTTGGCCCATTTCTTGCATGAGAGTTTAGTCATACCTGTGCTGGTTTTTGTGATTTTCCATAAACTGTAAAAGATCATATTTTGGGCCCCTCTTAAACTTTGTTGAAGGGCCATAATCTTTTTGGGGTCAGAAGCTGTGAGTTGTTTCATTATCTCACATTTAGGGCCATTTTTGCATGCTATTTTTGCCCTATTTGTGCTTGCTTTTTGGCTATTCTTTGAACTGTAAAAATGCTTGTCTAGGGGTTTACTTGCTTCTGTCTTTTCATCTCATGTTCAAATTACGCATGCATTGCATAGCTATAGGCCATTTCATGCGCCAAAATCCATGTTTCGGGACTTGTTCCATGCATCGGGTATCATTTCGCTTTATTTCGGGGCTGTTTTCCCCCTCATTTTGCTACTGTTTTTTGCATGTTTGCATATCATATTCCATGTCCTTGCCATGTCTCATTAGAGTGGCATTTCAGTGCCTGAGGGTCGGTCCTCGATTTACGTGCACGCGTGCACGCATTTCGAGTTGTCTTGTTTTCATCTGATGGCCTCCTATGTGAGTGTGGCTGAGGCTCTCTCATGTTGGTGTAAGCCCATTATTGCATTGCGTATGCCATTTCATCCATAGCATTGTGTATGCTCGGTTGTGTATTACCTCGTGCAGCGTGTATGCCATTCCATAACATTGTGTATGGTAGGATTGTATCTTAGTTGCATTTCATGCATGTCATGCGATTTGGTTTAAGTTCAGGAT
>NW_021027363.1:531552-547435 GCF_004153795.1 Camellia sinensis | reverse complement strand
CGGCAGTTCGAATGCGAGCATATAACATGTTGCAGCTGCATGATCTTCCGAAGTGGGCATGGTCGCCACCACCACACCAAGAGCAGCCACCCCCTTTGTTGGTGCATCCACTTCAAACCCCCGAGCTTCAGACTATCTACCCCGAGGCAAGAGGGTTTTCACCCCATTCTATATGTCTTTGTCTAAAGCCCTGGGGGTCCTACTCAGGAAAGGACATCTGAAACCGTTAGAGCAACGGCCTCTACCCGATCCTCTCCCTCCAAAACATGACCCGACTAAGTACTGTGCTTTCCATCAACAAACCGCTCATGACACCGACTATTGCGTCTGTCTCCGCCACGAGATACAAAATTTGATTGACAACGGGGTCATCCCCGCACCAGGTCCTGCAAAGTCTATCGGCACTTGATAAGTGAACTTGTGGGGGGGATGATGTGATCAAGGGATGAACCACCTGAGGGCGGCGTTCAGTTTATTTCAGATATGGTGTATGGCACGCACTGTTTTGAGCATTTGTGAATGCTGGTTTTGTACATTCTGACTTAGGTATTGGGTCAGTCTTGTTGTTTTTGAGTCTGTCTTTTTGTTTTGAGTCAGTCTCTTTTGTTTTGGGTTTGTCTTGTTGTACCGAGTCAGCCCTGTTATATAGGAGTCGGGTGATTCCAGGGGGCCTTACCTCGGATATCACTATTTTGTTTTGTGTTTGTCCTTTTGTTTTCTTTTGAGTCTGTTTCTGCCGGGGAGCCAGTAACACCAGAAGATTTGAATGAAATAGCAGTGGTTTTTTTTTCATGCTTTTGTGCTTGCTTCTGCCATGTGCCAGTTGTACCAGAAATTCCAAATGAGATGGCAGTATCTGACTAGAAGCTGTGTCTTTTCTGTGCTTTGAATTCACTGTATCGACCTAAGTTTTTCAAAACTTTTTTTTAAAAAACACTGCGGTGAAAACGAAGAGGAAGGAATTCCTCGGGATTTGCAAAACTTTGATCATTTGAGAGAAAGAGAGGCGTGCCAAGCCCTTAATGAATGAAATCATGCTTGTTAGCGTGAGTACTGAGAAGGACCCTAGCTTGATCCAGACTGGTTTCATACTATCTTCAGCGCGAGCGATTTGTCGCTTTCTTAAAAACTTTCAAAAACAAAATGTTTTGCGCGGTCCTGCGAAGACCTGTGTGGAATCGCTCCTGAGATTGTGCAGCCTAGGATCGCTCTCAGCCTCGAGACTCAACCCCTTCGCTTCCAAACCTTGAACTTGAATTCAGAAGGTTCAACGATCAACTACGATGTGAGGCCTGTGTGGCCAAATTTGAAGCAGCCCTCGAACAAGAGGCCAGGAAAGTCTGATAAAAAAGATCAGAAGAAGCTTGCAAAGCTAGAACGGAAGTACCCCTCGAACTAGGGGCAAAGATATCAGACATGCTCGAAGAGCTGAAGATGAGTCCTCTTGCAAATCAACAGCCACTCTCCTGGATACGGATGGCTTCGAAACCCTATAACCATTTGGCATGGACCAAGCTTTACTTTTACCCTTGAGAGGCTCGCTGGGCCGAAAACCCGGAAGGGCAGCCCAGGCAAAAGTTAGAGCAAAAAAAGAAGAAAACGAACAAAAAAAGAGAAAAAAACAAAAGAAAAAAAATGAAATATGCAAAGAAAAGAACAAAAAAAGAAAATCAAAAAAGAAATGAAAAGAAAGAAAAGAACACAAAAATTGAAAAGAAGAAAAACATAGCTCGCAAGGTTGAAAACCCGCAAAGGGCGGCCTTGGCAAAAGTTAGAGCGCAAAAGGAGAGGTTAATACCCGAGTGTACCTTAACCCCGAACTACGTAAGGCTTGATTCCCATCTTTGGGATACGTAGGCAACTTCATCCTGAAGTCCAGCCGTAAAACACTTCAAATTCGATTGTGTCATGCGATGGTTTTGGTCATCTTTGTCTTCTCTGTATTTGAGAATTCGGTTGTGTTCGCTGCTCTGAGGATTGCCTACAAAACGCTGCGGTGCCGTCCAAACAAGGGGCAACTTTCCGTTGCCATTCAATGCGCCGCGGTGCCGTTCAAACAAGAGGCAACTTTCCGTTGCCATGCGGTGTCCTTCAGGAAAAGGGGCAATTTCCATTGCTATGGATCCAAGGTTGTGCATCTCGAGAGTAGGATCCGTGCTCGTTGAGCAGTGGTCGTTTGCAAAAATAGTTTTTTGAGAATTTTTACTAAGGTTGACTAACCTTTTCGAAAAGTATACTGGACCATTTCTTGGACCCAAAAGAGGAAAATTTTCAGTGCTCACAGCCTAACTTGCATGATTTTAAATCAGAAAATTGAGCAAGTGTGTTAATCTAACTCTCATGTTGGCAAAATTGTTTTAGTAGAAAACCAAAACAAAAAATGGTCGAAATAATGAACTAGGGGCACAGTTGAGTCGAGCTTTCTGTCTTTTCCCCATTGTCAACATACTTGCCAGAAAAAGCACTCTACTTGCCAGAAAGGACACTCTACCCACCAGAAAAGGGGATAACTGAAGTTAACAACAAAGGGTTGAAAGCTCTCTCATCCTCCATACTTGCCAGAAAGGGCACTCTACTTGTCGGAAAGGGCACCGTATTCGCCAGAAAAGGGGACAACAAAGGGCAAAAAGCTCTCACATCCTCCAAGCAACGAGGTATCAAGCAAAGTGCGAAGCACGAACTAGAATGGGGCAAGATATCCCACTCCCTCACCTGGACAGGTCTAACCACGTCCAAACTCCCCGACAGAGCATCATCAATCGATGTTAGCTGCAGATTTGCTACACATCCTGTTGTAGCACAACCCCTCTGAGAGAGGAACTCACTAGTTGCGCGTAGGAAAAGAAGAATCTAGCAGAATGCCAGGGGCACGAGCCCACAGTTTTCTGTTCATCCATCAACCACCCAGGGGAGGGATGAAAAATGAGAGATTGAAGAATAGAGAGATGTGCGATGAGAGGAAAAGTGAAAATAGGGCTTTTTCAGAAAAACAGAGCTTGAGAGCCGAGTGATGTGAGAACCACAAATGAGAAAGGGTGGGAAACACTACCCGGTGAAACAGGCTCCCTGTGCACGTCTGAGTGTCGTGTCTTTTTGTTTTATCTCGATTCTTGTTTTGAGTCGTTCCGAGTGTTACTCGATGTGTCTAGGTTGTGTGCCTTTTATTTCCTTGTTGAGTCGTTTTGCTGTGTTTAGTCGTAGGCTCAATACTTGGTCGAAAACTCATCTCTCGATTTCAAAAAAAATAAAATAAAATCGTTTTGTACTCCGAGTGCCGTGCCGTTCTCCACATCTATGCAAAACGAGATTTGTTCTTTCGAAAACTGCAGGGTTTAACCCAGGTCATATGAGAACAGTGAAATCAGGGCCTATCTGAAGCTATATAGGTTCTGGACTGCAAAGCAAAAGAAAAGAGGAAAAATCGAAGCACCTGAGTGTATTTCACCTTCAGCGGATTCCGTGATTGTACTCCAGATGTACCTCCTCAGGCCTTGTCACTACTCTGAAGCATGAGTGTATCTCGGCCCCAAGCTTAAGCCTATTCCAAGTCAGAATGGCAATTAAAGCAGCAACAGATGTTATCTCTCTCTGGTATGAACAGGGTGTGCCCGTTTAAAAGGTAAATCAGAGGTCGTGTTTGAATTTGGTCTCGTTAAGGCTTGTATTCCCTTATTCGGCATTTTGTTTTAAATATGCATTGTTATGCACCCACTTCACTTGCATCGTGATGCATATTCCAATTGCATTGTTATGCAACCACTTCACTTGCATCGTGATGCACGTTCCAGTTGCATCGTTATGCACCCACTTCACTAGCATTGTTATACCTATTCATTGCATTGATTTTGCACACCTATCTAGCATTGTTATGCTCATTCATTGCATTGTTATGTACCTTTTCACTTGCAATTATCATTCTTTCTCCTCGCGCGTGCGACGGGTTAGACCTTCTCTGGTTAGGAGCATTTGGAATACGTTTCAACGCTCACACCATTCCAAAACACCGGGATACGTCCTTATGTTTCTCATTTCTTTTGAAACACCGGGATACGTCCCTACGTTTCTCTACTTTCCGAAACAACTAGGATAGTTCCCTATGTTTTCTCTTCCTTCCGATTACCAACGGGATACGTCCCTACGTTTCCCTCTCTCTTCCGAAAGCACCGGGATACGTCCCTATGTTTCTCCCTCTTCGGTTAAAAGCGTTCGGAATACGTTCCAATGCTTACACCATTCTGGAACACCGGGATACGTCCCTATGTTTCTCCCTCTTCGGTTAAAAGCGTTCGGAATACGTTCCAATGCTTACACCATTCTGAAACACCGGATATGTTTCTCCCTCTTCGGTTAAAAGCGTTCGGAATACGTTCCAATGCTTACACCATTCTGGAACACCGGGATACGTCCCTATGTTTCCCCCTCTTCGGTTAAAATCTTTCGGAATACGTTCCAATGCTTACACCATTCTGAAACACCAGGATACGTCCCTATGTTTCTCCCTCTTCGGTTAAAAGCGTTCGGAATACGTTCCAATGCTTACACCATTCTGGAATACCGGGATATGTCCCTATGTTTCTCCCCCTTCGGTTAAAAGCGTTCGGAATACGTTCCAATGCTTACACCATTCTAAAACACCGGGATACGTCCCTATGTTTCTCCCGCTTCGGTTAAAAGTGTTCGGATTACGTTCCAATGCTCATACCATTCTGAAACGCCGGGATACGTCCCTATGTTTCACATTCCTTGCGGAACAGCAGGATACGTCCCTATGTTTCACATTCCTTGCAGAACACCGGGATACGTCCCTATGTTTCTCATTCCTCGCGGAACACCGGGATACGTCCCTTTGTTTCACATTCCTTGCGGAACACCGGGATACGTCCCTATGTTTCTTCTTCTTTTCTAAATCTTGGGATACGTCCCTAAACCTTGGGATACGTCTCTAAACACCGGGATACATCCCTAAACACCGGGATACGTCCCCATGTTTCTTTGCATGATCTTAAGTTATGTTCGGCTTCTTGCATTATCAGTTGCATTTTGCCCCTACCTGCGGGCACATCTCTATTTATCACGCCTGTTTGTCTAAGTCTTCGGCCTTGTCAAAAATGGGTCGTCTCTGGGCTTTGACATTCACTCCCGTCACTTATGACTTTCGAGTTCTGTCAAAGAGGGGCAACTGTAGACACCCCATTTTTGACCGACCTTGAGACTCAGACGTCACCAGTTGAGCGCTCGGTGATATTGTATATTGTGCTCGTTCAGAAGTCTCAGAGTCGCAGCCGTGAGCCCTGCCTCCGGATTTCCGAACCCTCTTCTGTGCTTTGCCTCGGTTTGCGAACCAGGCTCGATTTTCTCTGTTTTCTCTTCGCGAAGGGAGGGAGAGGTCTTATAGATCATCTCTCAGTGGCCGTAGGCTACGTTTTGTGGTCGTAGGCCATTTTGCCCGTTTGGAGTTCGGTTTCCGATTTTTCGGAGCCGTGGGTGGGAGGCCAGCAATTGTTTCAGCAACCAGTTATATTCCTCCGGCGCCCTCTGACGCCCGTTTTTCTCACTTCCAAGCCAATGTTGACCACCTTAGGGCCACTTTCTTGCACCCAAAATCACATATTTTTGATGTACACACCTGGGAGGCCACCAATATCATATGGCCGGCCACTAATGTTGCTTGACCCTTTTGAACCCCTCCTAAAAGTGGGTTGTTCTCTCTCCTGGGTCACTTTTTCCAGTGTTTGACCACATGGTTGTGTTGTACACAGCTGGGAGGCCACCAATATCATATGGCCGGCCACTAATGTTGCTTGACCCTTTTGAACCCCTCCTAAAAGTGGGTTGTTCTCTCTCCTGGGTTACTTTTTCCAGTGTTTGACCACATGGTTGTGTTGTACACACATGGAAGGCCACCAATATCATATGGTCGGCTACTAATTCTCATTGACCCTTTTGACCCTTGGCCGGCAGGCCATAAGAGGTGGCCGGCCGGCCACTTGCAGCTTGGATAATTGGCCGGCCATGATCCTCAGCGTTGGTACATTACAAATATGTATTCGTTTTCTCCGGATTTGGTATCCGAGAGGGGGTTGCCTTTTTGGAGGGAAACTTGGTTGGTTTTCCCTCCATTTTTCCCCCCTTTTCCCCCCCTTTTTGCCTTTATAACAGCAGCTCCAGCTGCTGGTTTGGAGGTTGGAAAAATTACCTAAAAGCCTTGTATACACATCTCCCTCCATCTCTCTCTTTCAAGCTCAAACAACCAAGTTCTACCCCTTTTTCTTCATCACCACCTAGCACTACACTACCACTTCCATTTCCAGCAGCTTGGGGAGCTTTCCAGCAGCTAGGAGGCATCACTTCTCAAGCCAAGAAGCAACCAAGGGTTGGTCTTCAAGGGTAAACATCGATTCCCTCTTTTTGAGCTTAATTTTGCAACATTTTTCTAGCTATTTTGCTTGCTGTTTTGAGCTCCGACCAAAACTGAAAGTACCCTTTATTTGAGCTCTATTTCATGATTCATTCAGGGAATTTTGTCATTTGAGGTCCCCATCTTTCACTTCCTTCTTTATCTCTCCTTTAGGCCCTAATCTTGCATGTTATTTTTGGCCTATGTGTGATCTGTTTTGGAGAATGATGTAAACTGTAGATAGGCTTATTTTGAGCCCTTATTCAACATTGAAGAATGGCTCATCACTGTTTGGGACCTCCATGTGCCACTTGTCGTTATACCCCTCTTTGATCCCCATTTTTGCATGATTTATTATCCTATTGTGTCTCTGTTTTTGGACCTTGGTCCGAACTTAAAGTGGACATATTTTGATCCCCTTGTCATGTTTCATTAAGGGTCTTTGGCTGTTTGATGAATTTTTTGTATACTTTGTGTTTTGACCTCTTTTGGACCCTACCTTGCATGGCATTTTGAGCATACTTGTATATTGTTTTTGGGGTTTCCATAAACTGTAAGTAGTCATATTTTTGGTCCCTCTTCAGTGTTGTAGAAGATTCTTTTTCTATTTGGGCTTTGCATCTACCACTTGCTTCATTGCCTCCCTTGCGGAGCCATTTTTGTATGATAATTTAGTCCCATTTGTGCTTACTGTTTGGCCATGATTTGAACTGTAAAAATGCTTATTTTGGAGCTGCCTTGCTTCTGTCTTTTCATTCCATGTACCAATTATGAATGCTTTGTATAGCTGTAAGCCATTTCATGTACTTAGTTTTGCATTTCGGGAGAAATTACATGCATTGGGTGTCATTTCGCCTTGTTTCGGGGCTGTTTTGCCCCTCATTTTGCTACTAATTTTTGCATGTTTGCATATCATATTCCATGTCTTTGCCATGTCTCATTAGAGTGGCATTTCGGCGCTTGAGGGTCGGTCCTCGGTTTGCGTGCACGTGTGCACGCATTTCGAGTTGTCTTGTTTTCATCTGATGGCCTCCTATGTGAGTGTGGCTGAGGCTCTCTCATGTTGGTGTAAGCCCATTATTGCATTGCGTATGCCATTTCATCCATAGCATTGTGTATGCTCGGTTGTGTATTACCTCGTGCAGCGTGTATGCCATTCCATAACATTGTGTATGTTAGGATTGTATCTTAGTTGCATTTCATGCATGTCATGCATATTGCATCGTGTTCGGGATAGGA
Source organism: Camellia sinensis (assembly GCF_004153795.1). Classification (NCBI taxonomy): domain Eukaryota; kingdom Viridiplantae; phylum Streptophyta; class Magnoliopsida; order Ericales; family Theaceae; genus Camellia; species Camellia sinensis. Next base: position 539,799 of record NW_021027363.1, on the reverse strand, counting down.
GTTAGCCCAGGCACGGGAAACGAGGTACGTTCCGTACTCCGAGTGACGGAACGTGGTCTTCAATTCTCTAGTTTCACGACTACTCCGGACAATCCATGATGGAGTTTAGGTCTTTGTTGGTGTTTTCATGTGCATTCAATTTCATATTAAATATGTGCAATTTCGACTCATCGCCTATCATACATGCGAGATGGTGATTGGTGGCACGCAGGATCGAGGCATGCATACATTGTGTGAAAATACATGCTATGCCTTCTTTCCTGGCCTTCTGTTGCAGCACATAATATGAACAGCGTCTTCCCGAGGCTTGCACGCATTTTCAAGAACAGGTGCAAACAGAGCTAATTGGGACATTGTCATGGATTTCCACGCAAGGAACCCGGGCACCGGCATCATTAGAGTCCAGAAGTCAAGGCAGTCCCCTGGCTTGCATGCCAGTTTAAATCAGCTTTCTTAAGTTAATTTGTAAAATTAATTAGGAATTTGTACTATTATTTGGACGTAATATTTGGACTGTACCTATATTCTTTCATTTGGGACCTGTTTTTATTATTCGGACCTCTGCGCGAGGGCACAACTGTAAATAAAAGTGTGGCCGTGTGGTGATGTATGTTCTTCCAACCCTCAAACGTTTTTTCTTCGCCTTTTATTTACCTGCTTATAATGGTTATTAGTTTAGGGCATGTTTTCAATTAGCATACAGATATGTATAGCATGTTGCATTCATTTCATCCTGTTTTTGCATGCACCGGGCTCAGCGCACCATACTAACTACATTTGTATTCAATTTCAAAGTGAATACTTGTTTAGCTGTTGCAATCTCCCTATATGCATGTTTTTAGAATAGCCGAGCCTGCTGAATAGTTGCACTTTTTGCATTGTTGCATTAGGCATTTCCTGTTATAATTAGGATCAATGCATAGATTTTCTAATTAGCTTCTTTTTTTGGCTTGGAGTATCTCAGTGAGTTTTATGCTTTTAGCATCCTTGCATGCGTGTGATGACTGCCATGAATATGCATGCTTACCAATGCAGGCCTATATGCTTATGTGAATATAACTGCCTGACTATGCCTGTGGGTGAAAGTGGGTTTTATTGATGGAACAAATTCATCAAATGTGTGTTTTTAAACCCACTAGATAGTGGTAAAATCATGTTTTCTAAGCCCACCGAGGGTGGCAAATCCATTCTTAGCATATCTTGCGGGTAGCACCATCAAACCATTTTCAAAACACAAACATGAAATGTTTTGTTCGCAATTCAGGCGATCCAGTCTATACTTGTATGTTGTGGCCATCACAAATTAACATAGTAAACCATAGGCTAAAAAATCGGCATAAGAACACACAATGTTTCAAAACTTGATTATCATGGTTGTAGAGGCCGATCTTTGATCAGTAACGAGTCGTGGGTGCTCACGAAGATCCTTCCCCAATGTATCCCAAGTTTCCCAGGAGCCGAGGCAACTTTGGTGATGACGGACACGTGGCCTTAGGCACGAGTCAGGGTTTCCTAAATTTTCCAAAACAAAATATTTAGGTGGCGACTCTGTATCTGGCAAAGCAGTCCATGTTTGGCACTTCTTTCAAAATCTGTTTTCTCAAAACGATTTGCCGGATTTGGACTCTTTGGTTCAGATTGAGAACCGTGACGATTTGAGAGTTCGAGTTGTAGTGACCCCAAATGAACAGAACGGGAGCTCACCCTCCCGGGGCGTTCAGGGGACGTCTACACATACCTTAGGTTCAAGAGATGGAAGCTTTTCAATTTTCAATTTTCAATTTTCTTTCATGAGGAGTTCATCTCAAAAGGATTTAACGAACATGTTAGCAAAATAATTTCTCCCCCTAAGTTAGTGCTACCCTTTTCTATTTTGTGTAAATATAGCATTCATAGAACAATCACTATTACTCAATAAAAATACAACACAAATCACTTCTTATCACAAACTAAAATGGTGAAAAATAATTTAATGATCAAACAAGAGTTTGAAATGCTATTTTTCAGAATTTTCAAGTTGTAACACATAACATAATATGAATAAGAAAATAGTTTTATGCTCTTTGTTTTATTAAGAAATGATACAACAATCTCATTTAATCACATAACATTATCAAGAGGTATTTTCATCAATTCAATCAACATGCTCAAGTGTGATAAAATATTTTACTTAATATGGAACACAACATGAATGTTATAAACAATTAATTCAACAATTTATCAATCAAAAGCATTTCATGAGATGTATGCCAATATAATCCATATTCAAAAGATATTCAATAGGACAAATACAATGTCTCTACAAACGTATAATACTTCTTTTCATTTAGACATTGTTGATGGATCATAATCAAGGAATTTCACAACTCATTCAAATATTCCAATGTAAAGTATATAAGCATGAAATTTTCATATTTAGCATATTCTTGAGATCGCAAATGTACAATTCAAAACATAGATAGTATACATCTCAAAACATGCTATGACATCAAAATTGATTCTACAAAGATATGGCTCAAAAAGGAATTAACATATTAGTATGAAGTCATATGAATGATGTGAAAAGTATGAGAATATGCTAGTATGCTCACAAGTGAAAAATTATTTTATTTTTATTTTTCATGGCAATGGATGATAAGATGTAGGATAATCAATGTATACAAGAATCATTCATATTCTAATAGGCAATCATCAAAGATAATATAAATCTCAAATATGAGTTCAATGATGGTTTGAAACAGAATATGGCTAATCCAATCTTAGTACAATTAGGTTACATGAAAGTTATGATTAGACACAACCTATTGTACACAAATCACACCTTAAAGAATAAAGAACTTTAAGCTTAAAGGTGTGTTAGTAATTATACCTTCGTTTATCTCTTTGGAATCTTTACCCATACATTACCTTTTTTGTTCATCTTGGTGATTCTCATTTCATCATTCTTCTTCTTGTAGTGGCTGATTTTGCTCTTTAGATTGAACACTCTTGTTGTGCATTTCCTCTTCAAGTCCTTGGTGTTATTTGAGATTCCACCTACAAAATATCTTGATTTCTTTCTTAGTACCCATACTTTCTTGGGTCCATGGAGATTAGTCTCAAGAACATTTAATCTTATAAAAGGTTTAGAAGGATCAAAACCAATGCCTACTTTGTCAAAAACACATTTTTTATTTACAAGAAGCTTGCTAAGGTTTTCTTTTCCTTTTATAAAATTTTCAAGAGTTTTGTTTAAATCCTCAACATTGTTTTTCAAAATGTTTTTCTCATTGGCAATAGATGTAAAGTCATTTTTCGAAGTAGCATTTTCCATTTTTAAAACATCCATATCATTTGAAAGAGAAGTAACTAATTTCTTTAATTTAGAATTCTCAACACAAACATTTCTAAATATGTCATGTAATTCATTGAAAGCACTTTCAAGTTCTACATAATTAGAAATTACCTCATCTTGAGTGGATTCTTCTTCTCCAAGAGCCATGAGACACGGGTTGGCTACTCCATCATTTTCTCCCTAAATGGCTTCCTTTTTGCTGTCATCCATCATTAAAAGTTCATAAGCCATGAGTGAGCCTGGGAGTTCCTCAATGCCTAATTTTGTTAGGTCTTTTGCTTCTTGGATAGCTGTAACCTTAGCTTCTCATTCATTTGGCAAAGACCTAAGTATTTTTCTTGCAAGCTCATCATTAGTATAAGATTTACCAAAAGATTTTAGAGCATTAATAATATTGGTAAATTTATAAAACATCTTAGAAATGTATTCAAATGATTCCATAGTAAAGAGTTCATAATCATGAATGAGTATGTCAATCCGAGACTCTTTTATTTGGCTAGTTCCTTCATAGGTGATTTCAAGTTTATCCCAAATCTCTTTAGCAGTACTACACCCAGAAATTCTATTGTACTCCTTTGCATCTAGTCCACACAGAAGAATAAGCTTGTCTTTAGCATTAGCTTGAAGGAGTTTATAATCACGCTCATCAAATTCATCCTCAAGTTTAGGCACACTGATATGGTCTACTACCTTAGTAGGAATTTTAAGACATTTAGTGATAATGAGCCACAAAGCATAATTGGTAGCTTGAAGATACAAAGTCATTTTTTCTTTCCAATGAGCGTAATTACTACCATCAAAGAGAGGTGGTCTATTGCTAGCTTGTCTTACAACAGAGCAAGTAGAATACATGGTTGCTATGGATCAAAAACTCAAGATTATTAAATCTAAACAAGAACCCCAGACTCTGATATCAATTGTTACCCAAAAGACAACCTAAGAGAGGGAGTGAATTAGATTTTACAATTAAAATTAATAATACCCTAATAAAAATTATGACTAGCACAATAGATAAATATAATTAATGAAATAAAAATAATTAAAACAAGTGTCTTAACAACTATGTCAGTTAATGATTTTAACACAGTAAAAATGTGAAATATAGCTATGGTAATTTAAAATAAAATAAAGAGATAATGGAGAGAAAGACAAACAAATTTATAGTGGTTCGGCTTCAACTCGGCCTACGTCCACTCCTCAAGTTTCAGTTGAGATTTTTCACTATCTTCTAACTTCACAGGGGTTCTAGCAACTTCTTTACAAATGGAGCAATCCTCCACGAATTTTACACAGACTTCACAAGTCCAAACCCTTGCAAATCTTAGGTGATTCACAATCACTCTCAAGATTTCAAGAACACAGTGTTTTTTGCAACACTTTTACAAGATGAAATGTTATTTTTGCTTTCAAAGAAAGCTTATAATAAATATCTCTCAAAGGTATATATATATATATAAAAAGAAGCTTTGATTTTTCTATAAATCTCACACAGGAAAAATGAGTTTAATGCTATAAGGCTCAGTGTATAATTTCTGAGAATAGATGTGAGTGATTATAGATCAAAGAATATTTTCAAATTTTTTGTAACTTGTTTACATTAGAGGCTTTGGTATATATAATGAAAATTATAGTCGTTTATAGCTGTTGTATTCATTTGAATTTATTGCCGTTTATAGCCATTTATAGTCGTTGTAGTCATTTGAGTTTATAGCCGTTTATAACCGTTGTACTTTTATCATTACCAATTTGAATATCTTCCACTTGAACCTTTTGAACCTTTTGGCCTTTTGAACCTTTATAGCCGTTTATAGCTGTTGTACTTCCATCATTACTAATTTGAATATCTTCCACTTGAACCTTTTGAACCTTTTGGCCTGCTGCTGTGCTAGGCTGTTTGAACCTTTGTTTTGGGCTATTTTAACTCCTCATTTAATCAAATATTAAATACATTCTAACAATATTTAGGATAAAGGTTTAGGTGAGAAATAATGGGACAAAATAAATTTTGATTCTATTTTTCTCTTTCAAATAAATCATCAAAATAAATTTTGATTCCATTTTTCTCTTTTAAATAAATTATCAAAATAAATTTTGATTAAAATATAATTAAATTAATCAACAAAATAAATTTTGAATTCTATTTTTCTCTTTCAAATAAATTAAAACATAATTAAATAAATCATCAAAATAAATAAGTCTAACACATACATATTCTGGAAAGCTTTAATCCATTTTTTTTTTATAAAGTTTTAACCCCCTCTTTTAGTGTATGATAATATAATGTTTGTTTTTCTTATATAATTATAATTTGATTGGTAGCAGTAGCACTAACTGGTGTGTATTTTAATTTTAATTTCTTTTAAATTGCATAGCACTGGCTGGTGTGCATTATTTGATATTTAATTTTTTTTTATATTTGATTTATTTGGAATTATAGAGTACAGTCTGTTAAATATAATTTTGTAACTATATTTTAATTTTAATATTATTTATATCGTGCCTTTACGCATGGACATACGCTAGTTATTATATATGTGAGAGCACTTAAATTGATTTCTTTAAGTTTTATCTTTGTTTATGTCAAGTGTTCAAAAATAAATAAATAAATAAACATAGAGAAGAGAATGGAACAATATTTGAATTTAAGACTACAAATTTGATAGGAAATATTCTTACCACTTGAGATTACAATCAAAAATATTACCTATTTTATTTTATTTTTTTTTATTTAATTTACACGCATTACATGTATTAACTACTAATATATATTTATTTTTAATTTTAAAAGTCTGTTAAATATTTGGTTGAGTTTCGTTTATAAGAAAAAAGCAATCTAAATACTAAGATTTTTTCAAAAAAAAAAAAATAACAACTTTGGGAAAATTGAAATATATATATATAATTATTAAATTTCAACTTAAAAGAAATTACGCCAAACTGAGTTACTTTTTTTTTTTGGGAAATTTTCTCTCAATTTTCCTACTTTTTTGACTTATTTTTCTGCTTAAAAAAAACGACATTGCAAAGGCGGCTATCCTATTGTTTTTCTCTTGAGTTATCTCATACGAAGAATTTTTGTTTGATTTGGAGTTTTTAACTCATTTTTTAATAGTGTTCTTTTAATATCTTAATTATTTTTTTTAGTTTTTAAATTCACTTAAATACACTTAAAAGTATGAATATTATGTTAAAATCTTTCAAAAATTCACTTAATACAAAAAAAATATAAAAATTCTATACATTTTTATATTTTGTTATATTCAATGAATTATTTATGATTTTTGTGCAAATTTTATATTTTTTAAATATAGCTAGATTAAATGGATATAAAAGGAAAAAAATTAGATTACAATATTAAAAAAAATTCACTAAAACAAAAAAAATATAGATTAAAAACTCAAAGCTTCAAAATCACATGACACGTAAATTTGTAGTATTAAAAAGCAGGATAAATTATAAATATATTTCTTGAGATTTGCTTAAAATACAAATAATCTTCTGTTGTTTATGAAATTACATTATGTCTCTTAAAATTTTTAATTTCATAACAAATAGTTCATTTTGTTAATAAATCATTAAGTCAATAAATAGTTTTTAATGATGTCAGATATTTATTTTAATTATAATTCAAATGATTTTATTATAGTATAAAAAAAGTAGTTATGAATGCTAAGGGGTGAGTAGCAGATATACCGATCCGCCTAAACTGATCGAACCGTTCCGCTGCATTTTAGACGGATGTGTGATGACGAGCGGACGGTTGCAGATTAATTTTTTGCAATTCACATAGTTTTGGATGGATGACAAATTTGAGGTTCCTTTGACTGCAACTGAACCGTCAAACCGCGAGCACTCCTAGTAATTTGTAAGATTTTATATTTTCAATTTGTTTAAATATTCTGTTTGTGTTTTCAATTGAAAAAGAGTTTAAATATTCTTTTGAAAAAGAGTTTTCGACTTGAATATATTTTTTGGTTTTAAATCTAACTCTAAAAATAATATATAAAAAAGATGATATATGCTGGTTGATTTTTGTTTTCAAAAATAGATATAGATGTAACAATACAAAGGTATACAATCTCTACTACTGCTCTGTTCATAGTTTTGGTGGTTTGAATTGTTTTTATATTTTAAGAATCACAGATTGTAATACTTTATGTGGATGAGGCATACTGTGATTGTAATACGTAGATGATGTATGCAGTGATTATAATATTCTAAAGTTTCAAACTTTTTTTCTTTGGATGAGGCATGCAGTGATTGTAATATTTTTTTAAGTCATTGACTGTAATACTTTTTTCTTTTTTTTTGAGGAATTGCACAGGTTGTGTAACAACCTGAAAATTTAAGTTGTCCCTTAAATTTTATACTAGTATTACGGTTGTATGTGATAATATATTATGAAATAAATAATAATAGCATTGGATTATTAAATATGGGATTAATTATGAATTGCTATTGGGGTCAAATTAACAGAAATATAGAATCATAATACTAATTGGGCCATATTAAAGTTAAAGATAGTAAATAAATAAATATAAAAGTAAGAGTAAATAAATAAATAAATAAATAATAATAATAATAATAATAATAATAATGAGAGTGATAGTAAAATAAATAATTAATTTTCTGTCGATATATGATAAAATATAATTTAATTAAAAATTAATTAATTTATATAATTATATTAAGAATCTGGGCTAAAATGTAATTATTTTAATTATTTATTTAAAATTAGGATCAATCTATATTAAGACCGAGTCTGGGAAGATAAGAAAAAGTCAAAAAGTTAAAAAGTTATTCAAAAAGTTAAAAAGTTAATACTATTCACCAAAAGTTAACAATTACGGCTGCATAACTCTCAATCCTAATTTTCTCCTACAAATCAATTTTTACAATTTTTTAATACACAT
>NW_021027363.1:514456-531075 GCF_004153795.1 Camellia sinensis | reverse complement strand
TATCATATTGTTTTGAATTTTAAAATTCAAAATTGTAGATAATTAGAACTTTTTTTATTTTTGGATTTTTAACTTAAGGAACTAATCAATAGATTTTTTTTTATTTCTTTAAAAATTAACAAATTAACAAAATTAGTTTGGGAGTTTGGAACTTCCACAATATTCTTAAAAAGATTTTTTTCCTCATATACATAGATTTGAAAATTTTAAAAAATTATTTGGCAAACTAATTCAAAAACTTTCTTTTTTAATTTTTTTTTATAAAAATTAATCCAATTTTTAAAAAATAAAAAAATATATTTTCATAGAAAAATAAATATGATGAGAAAAAAAAAAGTGTTTTTAATTTTTTTTTTATTTTATTAAAAAAAAAACCCAAGAAAGTCCTAAATTTTCACGGTGCTATGCAAAAACCAATTGATCAGGGTGCTGAGAGAGAGAGGGAGAGAGAGAGAGAGAGAGAGAGAGAGATAAGGAGAGAAAAGACCACGAACTTACGAGGAGATGCATAGCGGAAAAGATTCAAACGACCAACATGACACGTAAATTTGTATTATTAAAAAATAGGATAAATTACAAATAAATTTCTTAATATTTACTTAAAATATAAATTGTCTCATGTTATTTATGAAATCACATTCCATCCTTTGAAGTTTTTAACTTCATAAGAAATAGTGTATTTTGTTAATAAATCATTAAATTAATAAATAATTTTTAATGATACCAAAAATTTATTTTAATTAATAATTTAAATAATTTTATTATTGTATAAAAAACAGTTATGAATATTATTTTTTAATTAATTATGTTAAATAAAAAATTATAACAAAGGAATATTGTAATTTTTTAAAATATAGGAGACAATTCATATTTTAAGTACATATTTAAAAAAAAAAAAAAGAGTTAGTGTAGCATTTTATTTTCCTGAGCTTCCAAACACGGCATAACATTTTCTCTCACTAGGTCGCATTTCTAAAGTAGAGCTACCAGGGAAAAGGTGAATAGGTGAAGGAGATGGCCGGAGAAGATGCAGGTCCAGCTGCCCCAAAGGTCGTTCGCCTGCTGTACTTCGTCGGCGCCGGATGTAATCTTTCTTTTCAATCTCATACCCACACAATATGTATATATATATATATATGTATGTATTGATTTGATTTGAATGTATGTATATGTATTGTTAGATTATATCTTTATATATGATTCAACAGTTGTGTGATCATCGACAACATTTGGGCCATTTTGTTTCAGTCATAACCACTTTGGCTATCAACAAGTGGAGAGATCTTCAACGAAAGTCAATTCAACAACAGCAAGATCGATTATCGGATGGGGTACACAAAGCTGTCGAATAACAAATTGTAACTTTGGAGTTTTAGGGTTTCATTCTAGAGCATTGTGAGTAATCTTCTCAAGTTTGATTTTGTTCTTTTACTCAGTTATTTGTGTTGTGAAATTGAAATTCCAATTGGCTTTTAGCAGAAAATCCATGATCCAATTCAGCTATATAGTGTCTCAACTTTTTCCATACGCATATTTCTTTCTCAATTTTGGAAATTTCAATGTGGGAAGCTTTTTATATGTGAAGAAATTTGCTATTATATTGTGGGATTGTGCTCAATAGGGCTGTAAACAAGCTCAGTCGAGCCAAGTTTCATTCTAGAGCATTGTGAGTAATCTTCTCAAGTTTGATTTTGCTCTTTTACTCAGTTATTTGTATTGTGAAATTGAAATTCCAATTGGCTTTTAGCAGAAAATCCATGATCCAATTCACCTATATAGTGTCTCAACTTTTTCCATACGCATATTTCTTTCTCAATTTTGGAAATTTCAACGTGGGAAGCTTTTGATATGTGAAGAAATTTACTATTATATTGTGGGATTGTGCTCAATAGGGCTGTAAACAAGCTCAGTCGAGCCAAGTAATAGGTTGTTCAAGTTTGAGCTTTGAAAATGTGTTTAAGCTTGATTTGCTTATTTTTTGGGGCAATCTCAAACAAGTTTTAATTGAGTTGAGCTCGACTAGTTTGCTTTTTTTATAGTATATATAGCATATTGAGCTGACTTCAGGTCAGGTTTGGAAAATTAACGAACTTGTGGGATTATGGTTTGTTGGAGCTTTATAATCATAATTATAATATTCCCTGATTGTTTGATGAAGGTTTGAAGCTCAGACATGTAGTTATAATCTAACAAGGTCATAGTTGTCTGACGAAAAGAAAATACCTATTAAAAATTAACCAAAACAAACACTTGAATCACAAAATCTAGATCCATCTTAACAAATAGATTTGGTTTATATGTTGTGGTTTTGTTTCTTTTTTTCTTGGGTTATGTACATATTTATGGCTTTTGTATGGGTAGAAATGATTCTAATTGATATATTTCTTTTGCTGGAATGCAGAAATGGATTCCTTGTTTCATTTGAGAGAAAAAAATGTGTACCCTACAATTTTTTTGTGTCTATGGTCCTTTTCTATAAAAATAGAGTAGTCTGGGAAGCTTCTCTCACTCAACTGACCACATATAAATCAGTATGTGTATTCATCTATGTAGATGCCTGTATATGTATATATGTATGTATTTACTGTACTAGCAACTCTCACTCACTTAACGATAACCCCAGAGGTATAATTGGTTAGTTCGGAAATGGGGGTCTAGAATTTGAGAGATATTGCATGTGAATGTATTGGAATATGGCAATCATTTAAACCACAACCTTTGTGCAAGTCACTTTAAAGAGAGAGTGAGAGAGAGAGAGAGAACCAATGTACAGGTTAGACTAGAGTGGCCTGTTTAGAAACAGAAATTTAATCTAGCTGAATAAGTGAAATACTAAAATGTGATCCTCTTAAAAGATTTTGATCATGGCACATAAATTCCGTACTAAGTTCTGGAGAAACTCTGGATAGAGTTTAAAAAGCCATTGATTATATGAATGAGTTGAATCCAGCCCAATAGTAGGTATTGAGCCGAACTGAGAAAATTAACTAGTTTCAAATTGTGTTCAAACTTGACTTGTTTATATAACGAGTCGATCTCAAACAACTTGTAATGAGTTGAACACGTGTTGAGCTTGAGTAGTTTGGTTCATTTTACAACCCTACGGTGCTGAATCTCTTTGTTCTCTCTGTTTTTTTTTTGGGGGGGAGGGGGGCACCGGTTTTGGCCGCATTAGAATATCTTCAAGGAAGTGGCGAAACCATGGTGGCACTGGCACAACACGCATACCAAAAAGTATAGCTTCAAAGCCCAGATCCATGCACACAGAGGAGCATCATTATGTATTATGGGAAATGACTAAGTAGTCAAAGTTTCCAACCTCTCTAATGAAGATATGAATGAATGAAAAATCAAACAAATATTGTTTGGATGATCATCGATTAGTTGTGTTTTATTTTTCTCTTCATTTTTTTATTTTTTTTGACAGCTTGTCCAGCATGATTCAGTAATTTGCTTAGATTATAGTGGCACGTGCTAAGCTAACCTACAAGACAGAATTACCACCATTTAGAAGAGGGAAAGAAAGAAAAGATCAGATCAGACCAGACCAGACGTTGCTTTAATTGTCATATTGCATTGAACCTATTGTGTTCCACTTTTACATGGCTCTGTAATACTCACAAAAAATATCATCTCACTGGGCAGTTCTCACTTCACATCATAGTTCACTGCTGGCACATTCTTGATGCGAGTCAGAGCTTTATTTGTACCAGACTAAAATGGTTGAAATTTTTTCATTCCCTGTTGTTTGTTATTTTGGACTTCAGAGTGGAGCTTTTTGTATGAGTGGGGTTTGTCCCCTGAATTTAGTTCAGTCAATTGCATCCAAATCAATGGTTAGTAGGTAGTACATATAGAATTTGACACTGTTCTAGATCTTCACTTTAAGATGTCTTGATATTTGTTGAAATTAAGTCCATCTTATATTTTACAGAGGATTTTGATTTTCCTTTTTTTAATTCTCTTCTACCAATTGGAAAATTAAAAAGATAAATAAAACAAAAATGATAAGCATAATTTTTTGGGGGTAAGTCATTCTTTGTTGGAGGAGATTTTCTTGAAAATACTGCTGGACTTTGGGGTTCATCACAGACTAAGCTGGATATATGATTTTGTAACTATACAATGTATGAATCAAACAAAGGTAATGTGCGTTAAAGTCAGCGATTAATAGGTTTGATGTTGCAACTATTTTGTTAGGTGAGAGAGAGGGAGAGAGACATGACAAAAGTTACAACTCATTTTTTATTGCTATTTTACTATTATTGGAAACAGTTCCGATTCGTAGCTCGAAAACACTATGGCTCAAAATGGGTCGAATCGAAAAACAACGTCGTTTTGCTTCTTCTTTTTTTTCCCTTTTTTTCCCTTCTCTTTGTTCTGAAACAGAGACGATGAAGAAGAAAGAAGAAAAAAGAGGAGAGGAGGGAAGAGAGAGAGATCAACCAAAAATCAAACAAAAATTAAATCCAAATCAAATAGAGAGAGAGAGAGTGATACAGATCATCATCATCACAAAAAAACCGAACCCAAATCACCCGAGCAGAGAGAGAGAGAGAGATCAACCAAATCAAACAAAAATCAAACCCAAATCACCCAAAAAAAAAAATAAAATAAAATAAAATAAAAAAAATCAACAACATATATATACTACAGATCATCATCATCATCATCAACACCAAAAATTAACACCATATTTATACTGCAAATCATCATCATCATCAACACTAAAAATTTACACTGCAGATCATCATTATCATCAACAACATATATATACTACAGATCGTCCTCATCATCAAAAAAAAAATAAATAAAATAAAAAATGCAGAAAACAGAGAAAGTGGTGATCAACATATAAAATAACATTATTATATAAATATATAAATAAACAAAAAAATAAAACATAACATAAATATGACCATAAATAACATTCCACAAATTTTATTAATCAATCATTTTCCTTCAGTTTGTTCCAAAAAAAAAAATATATATCTTACTCATAGAGTGATTTGTCATTCACAAGAAAAATTATAGAATATTTCTAGAATACCACATGTCCGTACTATTTAACCAATTATTATTTATACCTTCTCATATTCCTCAATTACCCAACACAATACTTCACTTATCCATTTTTTTCGCCAATTACAATATTATAGAATACCATGACTAAATAATTACCTATTCACAAGACGTTTACAATAGGAAAGAAACTGAACTGTCCACTCATATTCTCCCAACTAGTATGCATGTGCCTGTCTCTAAGCACGCCTCAGCCTCGGCCGTTTTACAAACCTCCCCATCTAAAAACCAACCCCAACCCCAACCCAACCCCAGATCTCTCTCTCTCTCTCTCTCTCTCTCTCTCTCTACAGTTCACACTAAATGAGCTTCCACCGGTTCCACCAAACGTGGTTCGACCATCTCTGTCGCCTGGTGAACCAACTAACCCAAGCCCCAAGACCTCAGAAAATTAACTAGTTTCAAATTGTGTTCAAACTTGGCTTGTTTATATAACGAATAAATCTCAAACAACTTGTAACGAGTTGAACACGTGTTGAGTTTGAGTAGTTTGGTTCATTTTACAACCCTATGGTGCTGAATCTCTTTGTCCTCTCCTTTTTCTTTTTCTTTTTTTCTGTTTTTTTGTTGTTCTAGGAAGGTTGGCACTAGCACAACATGCATACCAAAGTGTAGCTTCAAAACTCTGATCCATACACACACAGAGGACCATCATTATGTATTTTGGGAAATGACTTTAGTCAAAGTTTCCAACCTCTCTAATGAAGATATGAATGAATGAAAAATCAAACAAACATTGTTTGGATGATCATCGATTAGTTGTGTTTTCTTTCTCTTTTCGATTTTTTTTTTTTTTTTAACGACATTTCCAGCATGATTCAATAATTTGCTTAGATTATAGTCCCACGTACTAGGCTAACCTACAAGACAGAATTACCACCATTTAGAAGAGGGAAGGAAAGAAAGGATCAGATCGGACTAGACGTTGCTTTATTGTCATATTGCATTGAACCTATTGTGTTCCACTTTTATATGGCTCTGTAATACTCACAAAAAATATCGTCTCACTGTGCATTTCTCGCTTTACATTATAGTTCGCTGCTAGCACATTCTTGATGCAAATCAGAGCTTTATTTGTACCAGACTAAATGGTTGAAATTTTTTCATTCCTCGTTGTTTGTGTTGGAACAAATTTCTGTGTAAAATAAATAAATTGAAACAGATCAAACAAATAAAAATAAATTACTTACAGAATTTATTTTACCGAACCGAATAAATATTTTCAAGATCAAGTCGAGTGTGTGACAATATGTCCTTAAGACAGATTCGTCCCGCTACGGTGCTTACGGATAAAAGGCGTGTATCTCCCAGGATACAATGATCTTTACAAATTGTAGTAACACTCCAAACAATTTGTTCGGCGAACCAAACCTGTGTTCTATACTCACAAAGTATTCCCTAAAATTTAATATAAATAATTATGCAAAGAAAGAGCAAAATGGAAAGAGAACATATTATTTTTTGGATCTTTTCGGATGCAAAAGACTGTTGGAAATGGCCTCTATTTATAGGCAAAAAGACACACCCGAACAGGTACATATTTAAAGTGAACAGATGCAAATTCAAACTAGATAGATACTGTTTAAAATTCAAACAAATCTGGTGGCAGTTTCACAGATAACCGCACAACAGTTTTAAATTTGTTCTGGGCATTTTTTAAACCTGTCGAAATAGTTTGAATCTATTAGGAATTTTGAACTGAATGAGGTAAATTTGGACAGAAAATTAAATTCAAATTCAATTTTGGCACAAAATTTGAATTTAATTTCATTAAGAATTTCTGGCAAAAATTTAAATAAATTTTGTCCAAATATTAATATAAGAACCGACCCGACCCACACCCACATTCGGCTCGACCGGCTGGTCAGACGGACGGACGGCGTCGCATGTGTGGTGGTTTGGGCTAAGGTTCATTTTGTCCATAACTCCTCCCTTCTACAAACTTAGAGTGCCCCTTGGGGCCCAACCTAAGGTTGTACACCTAGAGCTTATATACTCACAAAAGCTATGTTCAAGTTTCAATGTGGGACAACCCATATAAGGAAACCCACATTTAATTCTTGAATTTGTTCAATTCCACGAACCTGAAAACGACGTTAAGTTCCCATTCACTCATAAATGGTTTTGGCGAACCATCTTCATCGTGTGACTTACCACGCGGCAAGGAACACTTCACCTCTTCGGACCCACCCCAAAAGACGTTTGGGGCCCACTCAATTTTGGGCTCAAAGTTGGCCCAAAATAAGCATATATAAACCATTTTTTCCAACATAACATATAGTATTCATACCTACTTGAAAATTTTCAGGATATGACCAAATAGATCACGGTTCATGTGACAAAGAAAGAGAGGAGTGAGGGATTGGAAAGAAAATATCACCATTGTAAAATTTTTGAGGAGGCTGCGACCAAATAGATCACGGTTCATGTGCCAAAAAAATAGAGGGTTGATGGATTGGAAATAAAATATCACAACCAAAATCCATGGTCCCTTATTACCATTTTTGTAGTAGTGACCAACATCAACTCAATCTATGAAAAAAAAAAAAAAAAACAAAACAAAACAAAACAAAACCTTTGCACATTTGTAGTAGTGACCAATATCAACTCAATATCAGAAAAAAAAAAAATTCTATAGTCCACAACTATAAATACTGTCGAGAAAAAATTTCAAAATCCACATGCATAAAACATTGTTCAAAACTCGTACCTACTCAAAAATGTAAATTTATAATTGCATAATGCATCCATTATACAATTAGATCACTTTTATTTATTTTTTATCCGAAAACACATGTTTGCACATGATGCTTTGGACGAATACCATGAGGAATAAAATAAAGGCTACCCATTTGTTTATGTTTATGATATCATACACTTTGATATAGAGAGAATATCTTTCTAGGTGCTTTTTTTTTTTTTTTTTTCCTGAAAATAATCCAGAAGGACCTCGCCGCTTTAGAGCTTCTGGACGTCATCAATTTCGCCCCTTTCGGTAATCATACTACTATTTTCAAGGTTCATCTTTCTTTTAAATTTGTTTTTATTATTTCTATGTACATTATCAATCATCATTTTGACTGTTGATAATTTTTTAAGGAAGAAAACTCCCGATTTCCGGGGGGAAAAAAATACTGTTGAATAGCTTGATATGTGTTGTTAGGCCCATTTTCTAACATCTTAAGTTTTTGAAAAATTATGACTTGACATGGTATCAAAGTTCAGGTTAGACGAGGTCTTGTGTTCAACTATCCCTGTGCTCATCAGGTATGTTTGTTTGCATCTTCATGTGCAATACGGGGTTGCACATGAGGTGTTGAATAGCTTGATATACATTGTTGGGCCAATTTTATAACTACTTTCTCACTCATTCCCCTGCTCAGATCTTTTGTCAAATGCGAATTTTATTCCTGAGAAATAAAATGTACATATCCTACCATTTTCTAGTCTATTTCATGAATAATGACTTGCTGGCAACTTTTTGCTCACAAGGTACCAGCATCTAGGCCAATTTGCGACTCTGGGTGGAGATCAGGCGGCAGCAGAACTGCCTGGCGACTGGGTTTCTGTGGGTCACAGCACACAGTGGCTGTGGTATTCTGTATATGCAAGGTGATCATTTACTACAGCTTGAATTGCGTTTGCTTTTCCTTAGATCAGGTAATGTCGGTGAATCTAACTCTTTTAGTCGTTTGTTACTTTCAGCAAGCAAGTCAGCTGGCGCACGAGGTTCTTAGTGGTATCTGATTGGACAAGGAGATACATTTTTGGCAGAGATTCAAGTCGAATTTGAGGCAATTTCCGTCTTTTATACAAAAATAAACCATCTGGGACTTGGGCTTGAGATTCTGGAAGAATTTTTTCCTATTTTGATCTTAACTTGAGATTTTTGGCAATTATAATAAATATAAAAAAAAAAAAATTTTAAATTAAAAATTTTAAAAATCATAATTTTCGAAAGAAAAATTTTATATAAATAAACAAATTTTATAAAATTTTCTTATTAACTATGTGGCATGCAATAAAAAAAGTTTCAAATTCGAAACACAACCAACTTTAATAATCACTGTTACATTACTCTAAATAATATTTTATCAAATTTTTTTACTTTTTATCATTTTTTTCAAATATGCTAAATCAACATATAAAATAAAATTATTATATAAATATATAAATAAACGAAAAAATAAAACATAACATAAATATGACCATAAATAGCATTCCACAAATTTTATTAATCAATCATTTTCCTTCAGTTTGTTCCAAAAAAAAAAAAAAAATCTTACTCATAGAGTGATTTGTCATTCACAAGGAAAATTATAGAATATTTTTGGAGTACCATATGTCCATACTATTTAACAATCATCATTTATGCCTTCTCATATTTCTCAATCACCCAACACAATACTTCACTTATCTATTTTTTTCACCAATTACAATATTATAGAATACTACGACTGAATAATTACCCATTCACAGGACGTTTACAATAGGAAAGAAACTGAACTGTCCACTCATATTCTCCCAACTAGTATGCATGTGCCTGTCTCTGAGCACGCCTCGGCCTCAGTCGTTTTACAAACCTCCACATCTAAAAACCAACCCCAACCCAGATCTCTCTCTCTCTCTCTCTCTCTCTCTATAGTTCACACTATATGAGCTTCCACCGGTTCCGCCAAACGTGGTTCGACCATCTTCGCCGTCTAGTGGGCCAACTAACCCAAGCCCCAAGACCTCAGAAGATTAACTAGTTTCAAATTGTGTTCAAACTTGGCCTGTTTATATAATGAACTGATCTCAAACAACTTGTAACGAGTTGAACATGTGTTGAGTTTGAGTAATTTTGTTCATTTTACAACCCTACGGTGCTGAATCTCTTTGTCCTCTTCTTTTTCTATTTTTCTATTTTTTTGTTGCACTAGGAAGGTTGGCACTGGCACAACATGCATACCAAAGTGTAGCTTCAAAACTCAGATCCATACACACAGAGGACCATCATTATGTATTTTTGGAAATGACTTTAGTCAAAGTTTCCAACCTCTCTAATGAAGATATGAATGAATGAAAAATCAAACAAACATTGTTTGGATGATCATCGATTAGTTGTGTTTTCTTTTTCTCTTCGATTTTTTTTTTTTTAACAACATTTCCAACATGATTCAATAATTTGCTTAGATTATAGTGGCACGTACTAAGCTAACCTACAAGACAGAATTACCACCATATAGAAGAGGGAAAGAAAGAAAAGATCAGATCGGACTAGATGTTGCTTTATTGTCATATTTCATTGAACCTATTGTGTTCCACTTTTACATGGCTCTGTAATACTCACAAAAAATATCGTCTCACTGTGCAGTTTTCGCTTCACATCATAGTTCGCTGCTAGCACATTCTTGATGCGAATTAGAGATTTTTTTGTACCAAACTAAATGGTTAAAATTTTTTCATTCCCTGTTGTTTGTGTTGGAACCAACTTCTGTGTAAGATAAATAAATTGAAACAAATCAAACAAATAAAAATAAATTACTTACAGAATTTATTTTACCGAACCGAATAAATATTTTCAAGATCAAGTCAAGTGTGTGACACTTTGTCCTTAAGACAGATTCGCCCCGCTACGGTGTTTACAGATAAAAGGCGTGTATCTCCCAAGATACAATGATTTTCACAAATTGTAGTAGCACTCCAAACAATTTGTTCGGCAAACTAAACTTGTGTTTATACTCTCAAAGTATTCCCTAAAATTTAATATGAATAATTATGCAAAGAAAGAGCAAAATGGGAAGAGAACAGATTATTTTCTGGATCTTTTCAGATGCAAAAGACTACTGGAAATGGCCTCTATTTATAGGCAAAAAGACAGACCCGAACAGGTACATATTTAAAGTGAACAGATGCAAATTCAAACTGGACAGATACTGTTTGAAATTCAAACAAATCTGGTGGCAGTTTCATAGATAACTACACAGCAGTTTTAAATTTGTTCTAGGCAGTTTTTAAACCTGTCAAAGCAGTTTGAATATGTTGAACAGAAAATTAAATTCAATTTTGGCACAAAATTTGAATTTAATTTCATTAAAAAATTTTAGAAAAAATTCAAATAAATTTGTCCAAAAATTAATATAAAAATCGACCCAACCCATACCCACACTCGTGCCCAGCTCGGCTCGACTGGTCAGACGGACAGCAGCGGCGGCGGCACTCACGTGCTCGTGTGTGGTGGTTTGGGCTAAGGTTTACTTCGTCCATATCTCCTCCCTTCTACAAACTTAAGGTGCCCTTTGTGGCCCAACCCAAGGTTGTACACCTAAAGCTTATATACTCACAAAAGTTCTCTTAAAGTTTTAAT
The DNA here is from genome assembly GCF_004153795.1 of Camellia sinensis. Lineage (NCBI taxonomy): Eukaryota > Viridiplantae > Streptophyta > Magnoliopsida > Ericales > Theaceae > Camellia > Camellia sinensis. The sequence goes on along the minus strand of NW_021027363.1, from coordinate 519,644 downwards.
GTGGGACAACACAGTTCAAGGAAACCCACATTTAATTCTTTAAATGTCCATTCCACGAACCTGAAAACGACGTCAAGTTCTCATTCACTCATAAATGGTTTTAACGAACCGTCTTCACTATATGACTTGCCATGCGGTAAGGAGCACGTCACCTCTTCGGACTCACCCCAAAAGATGTTTGGGACCCACTCAAAATTGGGCTCAAAGTTGGCCCAAAATAAGCCTATAAAAATCAAATTTTCCAACAATTCTCCACATGAATGGAATTTGACAGAGAGAAAATGCAACAACATGATCTAATTATAAAGAGTACAGAATTTGAAAATATTCTGCAAATGATAGGTAGCTTTTGGAGTTGAACCTTCCCTTGTGAGACACTGTCGAATTTACTAGCTAACCAGCGAATATAATGTCTTGAACTGTTCAACCATTTGTGTAAACCAAGAAAATAGAACTCACACAGTATATTACCAGACACAATTTAGTTCTCACTATTGTGTTCATTTTGGCCTTGAATAACCTAGTCTTTCATGAGTGCTATAGAGAATTGTAGCCCTTCACAAATCTCATAGAACCGGCCCAATTCACACTCATATAGGTGATTCTTATAAAGAGTATCCTGCCATACTCCACTAAGTATACCTAGATATAAGAATCATTAAAAGTATTAGTTAACCTAAAACGTTGCAGGCATCACTATTTTCAACATAGAAATGGGTAGGAGTTTGACTCCCCAATGATCCTTATGAGTCATACACAACTCGGTTGTCCCTTTGAACCTAAATTATGGGATCTCCAGTCAACTAAGTTGGGTTGCCGTTGTGGTAACTCTTATTTAATAGGCTTAAGTCCCATTCCCCTTGATGAATTCTCAACTAACTTTCTTGCTAATCCTTTGGTTAGTGGATCCGCTGTGTTGTCTTTAGACTTCACATATTCAATGGAAATAATTCCATTAGAGAGTAGTTGTCTTACGGTGTTATGTCGACGACGAATGTGTCGCGACTTACCGTTATACATATGACTCTGTGTTTTACCTATTGCTGATTGACTATCACAATATATGCAAATAGCAGGCACCGGTTTTGGCCACATTAGAATATCTTCAAGGAAGTGGTGAAGCAATTATACTTCTTTCCCAGCTTTATCTAAAGTTATGAATTCTGATTCCATAGTAGATCTAGCAATGCAAGCCTATTTGGAAGATTTTCAAAATACAGTCGCCCCACCAAGAGTAAAGACATGCCCACTGGTGGATTTCGAGTCTCTAGTATCCGATATCCAGTTTGCATCACAGTATCCTTTAAGTACTGTTGGATATCTAGCATAATTAAGCCCAATGTTACGAGTAATTCGGAGATATCTTAGAACCCTTATAATTGCTTTCCAGTGTTCTACTCTTAGATTAATCGTATATCTACTTAATTTACTTACTGCATAAGCTATATCTGGGCGAGTGCAGCTCATCAAGTACATTAAGCTTCTAATAATTTGAATATACTCTAATTGAGAAATACTTTCATGTACATTCTTAGAAAGAAACAAATTTACATCCACAAGTGTTCTAGCGAGATGATCATCATCTTTGCTAAATTTCTCAAGTATTTTCTCAATGTACTGAGATTGTGACAAAGCATAACCTTCTGATGTTTTGGTAATTTTCCTACCAACTATTACATCCGCAAGCCCCATGTCCTTCATGTCAAAATATTTATTCAACATTTTCTTAATAGTTTTAATCATATCATTATTGCTACCTATGATGAGTATATCATCCACATAAAGGCATACAATGACATAACATTTGTCTGTGTTTTTAATGTCACGACCCAACCCTATGGGCTTAGGGTTGGAATCATAACCTACTAACTTATCCTATTCTTAGCAAATTTAACTATGCAAGCGAAAATAAAAATAAGTAAATAGGAAATTACTCCATTTTACTATTTTAATGAGAGAAAATACATCTATAGGGCTTTTATTATTTTATTATTTTATGACCGGCCCTGAGTAGAAACAAAAGGGAGCAAAAATATAATTAAAAAAAAAAAGAAAGACAAAATAGTGGTTCAACATCAATCCACGTGCGAGTTCCATTTCGTGAGATTATGGGTTTCCTTTACATCTCGTCACCTGAAAGGGTAACAGCTATAAGCACACAACAGAGTGAGAAATATTATGCCAAGAGTATAGGAAATACAAAATAACCATAGATGGTTAGTTAGGCCAAAACATTTACATAACTCAATTTGGAGAATAAATCATTTAAGTGGTAGAAACTGAAATACAAAAATTATATAAATAAATAACCATAATCACGGTACAAAACAGAACAAAACAGAGGTCACAGAAGTGACAGTCAGAACAGAGGTCAATGGATCCATGACAAACAGAAGACCACAAAGTGGCCAAACAGAGGCCAATGGTTATTTAAGTCCCCCAAAGCATGAGACTCCCGTGGTGGTACTTACAAAACATAATTGTTAATAAGGTCAAAGTTAAATATATACTAAAATTTAAACAAACATATCAATGGGTTTCATTTTAAACAAATAAAGTTCAGAAAATAACTCACGTAATTGAAATATTAATATAATTTATAAAACATAACTTGTATAAAACAAATTATGGTGAGTCAAAACGTACATAAAATATATTATGATGTCTCAAGGTATAATATAACTTACCGTAATATTGACCCTTACTATCTCCTTTGATTTTTCGGTATTTCCCTTACTCACTTTTCTGTTGAAGCCCTTTTCTCTTGGTTTTTTTTCTTTCTTTTTTTTTTTCCTTTTTCTTTCTTCTGCTGGTACACAACACTACAGCTCCCTCCTTCCTATTTATATACTAAGTTGGGTGATGACTCACCACCCCTAGATGCACAGATGGCTCCACCTCACTACCACAATAACATTTGCAAATCCTTTCATTTAACAACAAATCTTGAAATAGATTTTTGCTTGATTTGTCTAAATAATTCTATACCTTCCAACCTTCTTACACTAATTAGTGATTAATTTAGTTCCCAAATAATTCTCTTCATTACATATTTGATAATCACAATAGTAAAATAATTTACATAGTACGTATACCTTAGCTATTTTATTATTATTGTTATTATTATTATTATTATTTATTTACTCTTACTTTTATATTTATTTATTCACTATCTTTAACTCTAATTTGGCCCAACTAGTATTATAATTTCATATTTCTGTTAATTTGACTCCAAATAATAATCACTAATTAATCCCCTATTTGATAACTCAATACCAAATTAGATTCTGTATTTATTATTATTTATTTAATAATATATTATCACATACACCCACAATTATATATGACTATAAATATTTATGTGATGTTTAATTAAACATTCAGGGTGTCACATTTAATATAAACACATTTGTCACACTCATTAATTTTGAAACCATTTGACATCATTGCCTTGTCAAATTTATCATGCCATTGCTTTGGTGCCTATTTTAAACCATATAATGATTTAACCAATTTACACACTTTCTTTTCTATTCCTGGAACAGAAAATCCTTCTGATTGTTCCATGTAAATTTCTTCATTTAACTCACCATTTAAGAAAGCGGTTTTCACATCCATTTGATGAATTTCTAGGTTATACAACGATGCAATAGCAATTAGCATTCTAATGGACGTTATTCTAGTAACCGGTGAGTATGTGTCAAAGTAATCAAAACCTTCTTTTTGTCTAAAACCTTTGGCCAGAAGTCTTGTCTTGTATTTGTCAATTGATCTATCCGCTTTCATTTTTCTTTTGAAAATCCACTTGTACCCAAGAGGTTTACAACCTGGTAGTAAGTCCAATAATTCTCAAGTGTGATTTTGCAAGATAGATTCAATTTCACTACTGACAGCTTCTTTCCATAAAGGAGCTTCAAGACTAGACATAGCCTCTTTAAAAGTTAAAGGCTCATTTTCTAACATTTTTGTTAGAAAATCTGGACCAAAAGATTTTGAGGTTCTAGCACGTTTACTACGCCTAGGTTCCTCTTCATCAATTTGATCTAACTCTTGCTCTTATTCTTGATCATGACTAGTAATAGTATCATAAGATCTTTTATTTATACTAGTCTCTTGTCCAATCTTATTTGGAAATACATATTCAAAGAAAGATGCATTCCGAGATTCAATAATAATATTTACATGCAATTCAGAATGTTCTGATTTATGAATCAAAAACCGATATGCACTACTATTGTTAGCATAATCAATGAAAATGCAATCCACGGTTTTAGGACCTATCTTAGTCTTTTTAGGAATAGGAATAGCCACTTTAGCCAAACACTCTCACACTTTTAAATATTTGTAGGATGGTACTCTCTCATGCCACATTTCATAATGTGTTTGATTCATTTTCTTTCGAGGTACTTCATTAAATATATAATTAGCAGAGAGTATTGCTTCTCCCCTCAAGTTCTGAGGTAATCCAGAACTTATTAGTATGGCATTTATCATTTCTTTTAAAATCATATTTTTCCTTTTAGCAATTCTATTTTGCTGAGGTGAATAAGGAGCAGTGGTTTGATAAATTATTCCATGTTCTTTACAAAACTCACCAAAAGATGATTCATATTCACCACCTCTATCACTTCTAAGTTTTTTAATTTTCTTACCAAGTTGATTTTAAACTTCATTCTTATATTAAATGAAAGTTTCCAAAGTTTCATCATTGGTTTGAATTAAATAAATATAACTATATCTAGTTTAGTTATCTATAAAAGTGATAAAATACTTTTTCTCATCTCTACTTTGAATTGATTTAAAATCACAAATGTCACTATGAATTAATTCAAGTGGTTCCGTACTTCTTTCTATTGAATGAAAATGAGTTTTGGATAATTTTGCCTCAACACAAATTTCACATTTATGATTTAAATCAATGTCTAAATTTAGGTAAACATTCCATATTAATTAATATATGCAAAGATCCATAATTAACATGTCCAAGTCTACCATGCCATAAATTTGAAGACTTATAGCGATCCCGGGTTTACCCTTGTTGTACAGTGATCCGGACATGTGTCCGTGGATGTTGGTAGTTGATTATTATCGTGTTTACATCCTTTTTTACTTTGTATATTGAGTTATAGGATGTGTTGGGCAGGTTTGTTACAGGTTGGTTGTGTTTGGGAGCCTAGTGTTGCTGCCC
>NW_021027363.1:494864-514431 GCF_004153795.1 Camellia sinensis | reverse complement strand
CTGCCAGAATTTTGGATCTTCGCTCGAGCGAGGAGTTGGTCGCTCGAGCGAGAGTGGGTTCGAGTATGGTGGGTCGAGCCAGAGTGGCTCGCTCGAGCGAGCGGTTGCACCTGGTTCTGGACCTGAGAGTTGCATTTCTTGGCTCGAGCGAGCTTCCTTCGCTCGAGCAGTCTGGTTTTTCTTCGCTCGATCGAGAACTTCTTGGCTCGAGCGAGAGTTTTCTGTGTCTGGTCGCTCGAGCGACGAAGGCTTCGCTCGAGCGAGCGTGTTTTATATCAGCGGACAGCAGCGTCTAAAACATCACTTTTTCACTTCTTTTCTTTGATCTAACCCTTGATCGAGCCTCTCTCTCTCTAAACTTGCACTCTCTCTAAGATTTGATTCTCCTAGAGTGTGAATCTAGCCTAGGGCCTTTGTTAAAAAGATAGAGGGTGTTGAGAGCTTCGATTTAATCTGAAAAAGTTTGGATTTGGAGCACGTTGATCTTCGAGTCTTCATCTCCTTTTTGGCTAAAACTTCAAGGTAGGGATATCCTACTCCTCTCTATGGGTTTTGTCTTTAAATTTTGATATTTTGAGATGTTGGGCTTGGTTTGGTAATTTTGTGAAAGTTTGGGGCTTTGTGTAATTTTACAAAAGTTGGGGTTTTATTCATAATAAACCTAGATGCATGTTGCATAGAAAAATGGAATGATTTGTGAATCATTGATGAAAATGGGACCTAAGGGTTGAAATGTTAATTATGAGAATTGACCTAATTACATTGTTTAATTAATTGGGATAATTAATTGAAAAGAATGAAGAAATGAAATGTTGATTGAATATCCATTGTGCATTTATTTTCTGTTAGAAATAACTGCTTTGGGCTATCGGTGAATAGTCTGATTGTTGTAGACAATGCATGATGATTAGGCAAACTGAAACTAATCAATGAAGTGTGTCATGGAACTTGACGGTTGATAGAATACATTAATTGTATGTATTGGGTGATTGGGTACAGAACCAATGTGTTTGTATACGTTATATGTAGAGGAGGAGATAGGGGATGTACTCCGCGGTTTAAGGGGAAGATAGGGATGTACCTCTAAACCGGTAGTGTTGGGAGAAGATAGGGATAAACTCCGTAGATACAGCTCATATGCTTGTCTAGAAGTAAAGATAGAGCTTATATGCTTATCTTTGTGATGTGTGGATATAGCTCATATGCTTATCTGTGGATATTGTGGTTATACATATCTGTTGTAGAATGTGGATATAGCTTATTTGCTTATCTGAGAATGTGGATATATGGCAGGCCTCGAGGGCCAATCCGGGAGTTTCGTCATCCCAGTCTGTGCAGCAGTCTTTTGCTCCGAGAGGTGAGCAGGTAGACCAGGGGCCTACGGGGCGCGTGTATGCTGTTACCGCGCAGGATTTAGTACCGGCTCCATCAGTAGTGAGAGGTACTTTTCTGTTTTGCAACTCAGTTGCTAATGTGTTGATGTGTAAACGAGTTAGTACTCTTTTGTTGTAACCAAGTGTTAACTTGGAAAGCTGTAAGCCCGTAGGGCATTTTGTTATGATGTTAACATGTAATACTTATGTAATGGAACTCTAAGGAATAAAGGAATGTGGTTAGTTTATATATCAATGCATGTCTTATTTGATGGATTTAATGTTGTTATTTTGAGGGCGTTACAAGACTCAAGCAAGTAAGAAGAAGATATATCTTTATTAATAATAGAGGGTATAATAGTCATTACATTTATTTTGAAAAAGCAATCAGACATGTAACATTTTTCTACATATATCTCGTTTTTCGTAAGTACAAACTTGTCACTTTCAAAAACTAGCCTAAATCCATTTTTACTCAACAAAGATCCGGAAACAAGGTTCTTGTGAATGTCCGGTACATGCAGCACATTGTTGAGAGTGGGTTCCTTTCCAGATGTCATCTTCAGAATAATCTTTCCTTGTCTTTCAACTTTAGAAGTTGAGGAGTTGCCCGTAAAAAGTTGTTCACCATTATCTACCATTGAATAAGATGTGAACATCTTTTTTGTTGGCACAGATGTACCATTCTTTAGGATTTCCGACAAGGTTTGCTTCGGAAACAACTGCAGAAAGATTTATATCATCTACACCATTGGAAATATTGTCCACTTCGGTCATATGGGCTTGAGCAGGTTTTTTGCCTATTCTTCTTTTGCTTTTGTCTTTGCTACGGCAATCTTTGGCCCGATGTCCCTCTTTGTCACAGATGTAACATTTGCCATTAAACTTGTACTTTTTATTTTCCCCTCCTTTAGAGCCTTATGCAGAACTTTTTCTAGAAAACTTCAATTTCTTTGCTTTTGGAGCATGTTCTACCATATTTGCCTTAAACTCCATTAGATGCTTACCAGCCCGCTTCTTTGAATTGTGGTTGCCCTCCTCAATCCTCAAACGCACAATCAATTCTTCTAAAGTCATTTCTTTTCACTTCTGTTTGAGGTGATTCTTGAATTCCTTCCAGCCTTGTGGTAATTTTTTAATTAAGGCAGCAACTTGGAAAGATTCACTAAAGATATGCTCTCTGCATGAATGTCATGCAGAATGAGTTGGAGATCTTGAACTTGGCTGATCACAGTTTTAGAATCGACCATCACAAAATTTAGGAATTTGCCAACAACAAATTTCTTTGAGCCAGTATCTTCTGTTTTGTACTTTTTTCTAAAGACTCCCAAAGTTCCTTTGCCATTTTCATAGGGTTGTAGACATTGTATAATGTGTTGTGAAATCCATTTAAGATGTAGTTCCGGTAAAGGAAATCAGCATGTTTCCAGGCATCGACCACAGCAACCACTTACCGGTCAGTTTCATCCTCTTTCGGAGTAAAAAAAAACCAGGTTCAGAATTGTAAGATAGAACAGCATTTTTTGTTGCCATCTTTTAAAATCAATTCCTGAGAACTTCTCTGGCTTTTCACCGTGATTAACAAGCATAGTCACAACAGGAGAGAGGGTTGGCGCAATTTCAGTCATCATACCAATACTTGTTTGAGCATTAGTTTCAGTAGCCATGAATTCTTAATTATAAAACAAAATTAGAATTAGAATTTTATACTACACAAAAAATTAATCCAAATCCACAGAATTAAATTCTGTAAAAATAAAAGAAACAAGAATTGTAACTTTTATTTTTCAATTAATTTGAAAATAAAATAAAATTTTATGTAAACAAATTAATTCCACACATAAAATATTTCTGTAACACTTCAATAATTAAAATACTAAACTGAATTTTAATTAATGAACACTCAGAAATTATTTCTGAAAATCAAAATTAATTTCTGACAAACTTCACAAATAAATATTCAGAGTTGTTAATGACGCCAGTATATTACTACTAGTTGTCAAAGAAAATAGACACTATATTATTACTATCTGTCAAACAGTATATTACTACTATTTGTTTTTCTAACCAGAATATTATTTTGTAAAACCATAAAGAATAATTTCTATAAAAAGAAGAAAGAAAAAAGGAAACAAATGAAAAATTATGTATGAACAGAATAATTCGAATCTATCTTAAGATTGTTGGAACAAACGTCTGTGTAAGATAAATAAATTGAAACAAATCAAACAAATAAAAATAAATTACTTACAAAATTTATTTTACTGAACTGAATAAATATTTTCAAGATCAAGTTGAGTGTGTGACACTCTGTCCTTAAGACAGATTCGCCCCATTGCGGTGCCTACGGATAAAAGGCGTCTATCTCCCAAGATATAATGATCTTCACAAATTGTAGTAGCACTCCAAACAATTTGTTCGGCGAACCAAACCTGTGTTCTATACTCTCTAAGTATTCCCTAAAATTTAATATGAAGAATTATGCAAAGAAAGAGTAAAATGGAAAGAGAACAGATTATTTTCTGGATCTTTTCGGATGCAAAAGAATGTTGGAAATGGCCTCTATTTATAGGCAAAAAGGCAGACCCGAACAGGTACATATTTGAAGTGAAAAGATGCAAATTAAAACTAGACAGATACTGTTTGAAATTCAAACAAATCTGGTGGCAGTTTCACAGATAATTGCACAGCAGTTTTAAATTTGTTCTGGGCAGTTTTTTAAACCTATCGAAATAGGTTGAATCTATTAGGAATTTCATACTAAATGAGGTAAATTTGGACAGAAAATTAAATTCAATTTTGGCACAAAATTTGAATTTAATTTCATTAAGAATTTCTGGAAAAAATTTAAATAAATTTTGTCCAAAAAATTAATATAAGAACCGACCCAACCCACACCCACACCCGCGTCCGGCACCGCTCTACTGGTTGGTTGGAGGGACGACAACGCGCGTGTATGGTGGTTCGGGCTAAGGTTCACTTTGTCCATAACTCCTCTCTTCTACAAACTTAGGGTGCTCCTTGTGACCCAACACAAGGTTGTACACCTAGAGCTTATATACTTACAAAAGCTCTCTTAAAGTTTTAATGTGGGACAACCTATTTCAAAGAAACTGGCATTTAATTTAAATGTCCATTTCACGAACCTAAAAACGACGTCAAGTTCTCATTCACTCATAAATGATTTTGACGAACCGTCTTCACCGTGTGACTTGCCATGCGGCAAAGAACACGTCACCTCTTTAGACCCACCCCAAAAGATGTTTGGGATCCACTCAAAATTGGGCTCAAAGTTGGCCCAAAATAAGCCTATAAAAACCAAATTTTTCAACATTTTGTTATTTGGACTTCAGAGTGGAGCTTTTTGAATGAGTGGTGTTTTGTCACGACTCAAACCCACCCCTATAGGTTTACTGTCGTAACCATCCAGTAATTTGTAATTGCCGAAGGCCTGTTTAAACAATAATGACAATAATACAATATAACGAGACTGGTGGAAGCCAAACAATAATAATCTACATCGTCCAATGAGCTGTGAAGACCTGAATGGAAATATCTTTTATGTACGTAACCATATTCATAACCACTTATATCAAAAATACAAGTACAAGATAACATACAAGTTAGGGACATAATCCCCTCATCAAAACTGAACAATCAAAAGCCTTAGGCGTTCATTACACTTAACAAAAGGGTGGATAGCATCACCCAAAAAGCCTTGGCTCATGTAGGTTCGGAACCTCGATATGAGGCACAATGGCTAGCTTGACAAAACATGAGCTTGGGTCGGCGCCTCTAGCTTTGGTCCGGTGCTTGGCCACCTACATATACATATTATACTGTGAGCTATAGCCCAATAAATAACAAATGTGTAAAGAGGTTAAGAATGATGTCCTTCAATTATTTCAAACAATCAATTAGCATTAGAACATTCTCAATCAATATTATTTGTCAATCAATCATTCAATTCGATCCATCATATTTATTAGATCATACGTGGTACATCCAATAGTAACAATACACTAGGTCTTAAAAGACCGAACAATCAATTGATGGCCATCATACAATAACAATAGTTCTAAGATTTGAAACTGACAGAGATCTCTGTAACAATAACGATATCAATAGCAATAACAATCACAATACGCTATGGATGCCACGAGTACAATTCGAAATAGGATCATCATTCAATCGATAAAAAGTATCATTTTGGAGAGCAATATGATTTATCAATCTCAAAGTAAATATGATTAAACATATCTTTACAACATTGTTACTCACAGATAACAGGGCTGTACGCAGGCTATTCAGCTTCCTTGGGGTACGAAACCTACACAGTTACAGAACAAACGCATACTAAATTACACACCTGGAATTGATAACTTAGTCATTTCTACTGGTGTTGGTGTGGTTCTACCTCACTATCCTCATTATGATGTCATAATTATGGCCTAGGAATGCCTAAGACGGAATGAGGATGCAAAAATGTACTTTAAAATATTTTTCAAACTTTGCTGAAAACGAGATCTTGCTCGAGCGTAGCTTTCTTCGCTCGAGCGGACATACCAAAAGTGAGTGGTCGCTCGAGCGTACACTCCTTCGCTCGAGCGGTCTGCAAAATGTGAAAAAGTTCTGGTTGCGTGCAATCTCCGCTCGACGGTAGCTCGAGCGTGAGACACAGGTCCTCGCTCAAGCGCAAGTCTTGCCGCTCGAGCGTGCTTCCAATCACGCAACTTCTGAGAGCATGCAATTTACGCCTGAGCCAATCTTTTGACGCTCGAGCGGAAGTGTGAAAATAAAGGTGGTCGCTCGAGCGTGGAAGCAAAATTCTGGGTTTTCCAGATTTGCTTCCAAAGTTCAAACTATGAATTCAACATTCCAAAACTCTTCCTTTTGGGCCAAACTTCTGGAAAACAATTAGAAACTCACAAAACTCATGATTTAAAGATCACTTCATGAAATCAAAGCCCCAAAATATGTTAATGGTACACAATTTCAACTTAAACTTTATGAACATTGCAAGAACATAACATGAATGAATTTTCTTGATCTTGAGCTTCTCAAAACATGATCAAATGCAATATTCAACTAAAAAACATGGTGAATTTTTAGAGTACAACCATCATATGAACATGCATGTGAGAATTTTCATGAAAACAACCTCAAAACTCCATGATATGGACATGCATGCATGGATTGACTTAGCTTCCTTAAATTCTAGCTCAATTCTCTCATAAATTCACCTGTTTCATTTGTATTCAACTACTAAATGGCTCAATTTCAAGATTGAAAGGTTGGGCTCTTACTTAGGCTACTTAATCGGGCTTCACTTAAGCAAAATCTTGGGCAATTCCTTGAATCTCCAACTAATGGCCTTCTCTCCCTCAAGTTTGATCTCAATTCCTTAGCCTTGCACCATCTCTCTCACGTTTATGTGTGTGTGTAGGCTCAATTTGTGTGTGTTGAGTGGAGGAAAAATAGATGAGTGGAGGCCAAAAGGTGCTTATATGGGCTTTCATAAAGATAGGTGATTAATATTAAACCCATGGGCTTCAAATTAATCTATTTAAATCGTTGCAATTCAAATTTCAATTAAGCCTACCATAATATCTAAAAATTCCAAATAGCACATAAATCAAATCAATTTCCGAATCAGATACTGACAAGGCCTTCAATTCGCAAACCGAATACAACATGAACAGATCTTTCTAAGTTAAACAGATATAGATACAAATAATGTGACACGCAAATGCAACTTAATTCAGGATTTTACCTTACTTACTAATTAGGCATAATTAATCATAGATTAATGTTAATCAGAGGTCGGGGTTATTATAGTCTTCTCCCCTTAAAAGAGTTTGGTCCTCCAAACTCGAATTACCTTCATCTGGGAAGAACACTGGATTCAAGGGAAATAACTCAGGATATCTTTTCGTCATGTTATCTTCCCTTTTCCAAGTCGCATAAATGCCACCATGATTTTACCTTACTTACTAACGGGATTTCTTTATTTCTCAACTTCTTGATTCATCGGTTTACAATCTAAATAGGCCGTTCCTCATAAGTGTAGTCATCACTCAATACCACATAGGTAGGCTCAATAACATGAAAAGGATCCCAAAGATAATCCCACAACATCGAAACATGAAAAACATTATGCATATGTTTCATCTCGGGAGGGAGTGCTACTTGGTATGCCACTAGATTAACCTTTTCAATGATTTCATACGGCCTAACATACCTCGGTGCTAGCTTGCCCTTGGTTCCAAAGCGAGTCTGTCCCTTCATTGGTGTTACTTTAATAAAAACATGATCCCCCACTTCATATTCCCTGTCTCGTCTTCGTACATTCGTATAGTTTTTCTGTCGACTCTGTGCAGTTTTCAATCTTTGTTGAATTAATTTCACATTTTCTGTTGTTTCATGCACAATCTCAGGCCCAAGTAAACGTCCATCTCTAACTTCTGCCCAACAAATAGGAGACCGACATTTTCCGCCATATAATGCCTCGAAAGGCGCCATACCAATACTGGAATGAAAACTATTGTTGTAGGCGAATTCAGCTAAAGGCAAGTGACTTTCCCAATTCCTTTGGAAATCAAGCACACACATAGGCAACAAGTCCTCTAGAGTTTTGATCGTTCTTTTTGATTGGCCATCTGTTTGTTGATGGTATGCACTACTCAATCTCAATTCGGTACCCAATGCCATTTGTAGACTTTGCCAAAATCGTGATGTGAACTTCGAGTCCCTATCAGAGACAATAGACATAGGCACTCCATGTAATCTAACAATCTCATTAATATAGATTGTAGCCAACTTATCCGTATTATAAATTGTTTTGACAGGTAAGAAATGAGCAGACTTAGTTAACCAATCAATAATAACCCAAATCGAATCCATACCTCTACTGGAGCGAGGCAATCCAACAATGACATCCATAGGGATATGCTCACATTTTCACTCTGGTATTGGTAAAGGTTGAAACAAACTCACAGGTCGTTGATGTTCGGCTTTGACTTGTTGGCAATGTAAGCATTTTGACACAAACTCGGCAATTTCTTTCTTCATTCCCGGCCACCAGAAATTAAGCTTCAAATCTTCCTCCAAAAGTCATCTTGTTGTTGTTTCTCTTTAACTTCCTCAATAAGTGCCGATTGAGCAGAAATAACAGCAAATGTCCCACCTAGTTCTCGCAAAACAATTTTAACCTCAAATTTCTCATGGTCATGTAATAATTTTTTTTGCCGGTTAAGTAAGCAAGCCAAATTCCCAATTGATTTCCGACTAAGTGCATCAGCAACAGTATTAGCTTTCTCGAGATTGTACAAAATTTGCAAGTCATAGCCTTTTATCAATTCTAGTCATCTTTGCTGTCTCATGTTTAACTCTTTTTGTGTAAAGAAGTATTTTAAGCTCTTGTGATCTATGTATACCTCACATGTTGCCCCATACAAGTAGTGGCGCCAAATTTTCAGTGCAAATACTACTGTAGCAAGCTCCAGATCATGAGTTGGATAATTCTTTTCATGTGGCCTTAGTTGTCGGGAAGCATATGCAATAACTTTACCATTCTGCATCAACACACATCCCAAATCCTTATAAGAAGCATCACTAAAAATAGTAAATCCATCCGTACCTAAGGGTAAGGTGAGAATCGGTGCAGTCACAAGTCGAGTATTCAATTCTTTAAAGGCTTATTCTCTTTGGTCGGTCCAGTCAAACAGTACCCCTTTCTGTGTCAACTGAGTCAAAGACAAAGCAATTTTGGAGAAATCTTTCACAAATCTCCTGTAGTACCCGGCTAAATCCAAGAAACTCCGAACTTCAGTAACATTAGTCGGTCTAGGCCAATTTACCACTGCTTCAATCTTCTGTGGATCAACTGAAATGCCATCTTTACTAATCACATGTCCCAAAAACATAACATTATCAAGCCAAAATTTGCACTTTGTTAGTTTTGCATATAGTTTCTGTTCTCTCAAGATCTGCAAAGCAATTCTCAAATGATGTTCATGTTCCTTACTCTTGGAATAAATCAAGATATCATCTATAAAAACAACCACAAATTCATTGAGAAACGGTTTGAAAAATATGTTCATAAGATCCATAAATGCAGCAGGCACATTAGTAACTCCGAAAGGCATAACAAGAAATTCATAATGTCCGTACCTTGTTCGGAAAGCAGTCTTTTCAATGTCTTCAGCTTTGACTTTCAGTTTGTGGTATCTAGATCTAAGGTCAATTTTAGAAAAGACTTAAGCACCCTACAGTTGGTCAAATAAGTCGTCAATGCGAGGCAATAGGTTCTTGTTTTTCACTGTCACCTTGTTCAGTTCACGGTAGTCAATACAAAACCTTAATGAACCATCCTTCTTTTTCTCAAATAAAACTGGAGCACCCCACTGTGATGTACTAGGCCTGATAAACTTTTTGTCCAATAACTCCTGCAACTGGGTTTTCAACTCTTTCAATTCAGTAGGTGCCATTCTGTACGGAGCCTTGGAAATTGGCTATGTACCCGGTAACACCTCAATAGTGAACTCAATCTCCCTGTCAATAAGATCCCCAGGCAAATCATCTGGAAAAACATCTGAGAATTCTCTGACCATAGGAATACTATCTGTATTAGCTTTAGCATCAGCAGGCACAGTCAGTACACAACATAGATACCCCTTACATCCCCGTTTTAATCAATTTAAATGTTTTCATATATGAAATCAAGTATGGGGGAGGTACAACACCAACTCCATTAAATATAAATTCAGGCAATCCAAGTGGACGAAAAATAACTTGCTTTGTTACACAGTCAATGGAGGCATAATATTTTGTTAACTAGTCCATTTCCAAAATTACATCAAAATGATCAAGATTCAAAGGTAGCAAATCAACATATAAAAGCACATCCCCAATAACAATCTCACATGCAAGATACACATAAGCATAAGTCATGAATCCCCCAGCAGGTGATGATACAGCTAATAAATAGTTCATGGGTTCCAATGGTCTATTTACAAATATGAGTAAACAAAGGCCCCACTAGATGGCAAAAGTGTAATTAAGTCCAACTCTTCAATTGGCTTATTTTAATCTAATTTAATCATACCTAATCAGTTTTCAGATAATTATACCATAAGATCATATTAATTATGAGGGTCATGAAACATCAATCAGTTTCTAATTCGGCCGCCGATAAGGCCTTTAATTAGCAGCTTAAACATATAAGCATGAACAGATAATCATGCAGTCAAACAGATAGGATGCAATTCAACTAACATATACTCAATCAATTCGGTTTCCAATTTCAGTCATTGTCCGTTTCGTTTAACAGTAATCGGTGATTAACGGTAATCAATCGGTCATAAATCAGTAAACAGTACGAGGGTTGTTACACTTGCCTCAAAGGTTCTTTCCCGGTATTTTTGGAATTGGGTTTTGGTGTAACAGTTGATGCTACAGCACTTGTTATGGGTCTGTTAAAATTCTGGGAAGCGAGAGGACAGTCTTTGACTATGTGGCCTACCTTGCCACATTTATAACATTCCCCAGAGATTCTACAACGAACCCCTTTGTGTCTTTTGCCGCATTCTGGACAAGACGGTATAGAGTTGTTGCCTTGACTAGAACTACTTGTTGACCCTATTTTTTGTTTTTTATTCAATGAACTGTTCCGGCCCTTTTTGAAATTAAAACCTTGCCTCTTACCACGCCATTCAGTCACCGGTTTGTTAGCTTGTTTCAACGCAGCAATATTTGCCTCAGCTATGATAGCTCGGTCAAGGACATCGACATACTTGAGTAATTTCAAGACATTAATTCGATCAAGTATTTCCACATTAAGTCCGCCCTCAAACTTTCTAGCCTTTTTATAGTCAGTATCCACCATGTGTGGCGCGTACCGGGAAAGCTCGGTGAACTTAGATTCATATTCAACTACTGACATGGTGCCCTACTTCAGTTGTTCAAATTCGGTCACTTTTCGGTCACAAACGCACTGGGGGAAATATTTCTCATAAAAAGCTTCCTTAAACTGAGCCCAAGTCATAACATTGTTTGTATCACGAACAAGCATCCACCACCGTCTAGCCTCTTCTTGTAAAGTAAAAGTAGCCAATAACACTTTATGTGCCTCTAAACATGGAAATACTTCAAACAGTTTTTCAGTTTCTAGGACCCATGCTTCGGCCTTCAGTGGCTCAAGACCTCCCTGGAATGTTGGTGGCTTCATTTTCTTAAACTTTTGTGTCAAAGCAATCACATCGTCATTGGCATTTGGTTCTGTCTGCATTGGTTGTGGAAGAGGAGGCGGGGGCTGTTGGTTTTGTTGTTGTCTTATAGCCTCAGTCAATAATTCAACCATTCTTTCTAACCTTGCAATTCTTGTTTCGGATGATTCAGGTTCATTTGTATTTCTTGCATTCTCCATTTCACTATAGAAAACACGGTAATAATAAACATAGGAAAGATAGTTTCATATTCATATATGTTTATTCATATGCACATATCGCACCCACACACACTTATGTATGCTCATGAAATGCCCTATTACTTTTCTAGAACACCTTATATCTCATTTGGACACTTATGTGCGGTATAACTCGTGCTCTGATACCACTCTGTCACGACCCAAACCTGCCTCTATAGGTTTAGTGTCGTAACCGGTCAGTAATCCGTAATTACCGAAGGCCTGTTTAAACAATAATGACAATAATGCAATATAACGGGGCTGGCAAAAGCCAAACAATAATAATCTTCATCGTCCAATGAGCTGTGAAGACCTGAATGGAAATAACTTTTATGTACATAACCATATTCATACCCACTTATATCAAAAATACAAGTACAAGATAACATACAAGGTAGGGACATAATCCCCTCATCAAAACTGAACAATCAAAAGCCTTAGGCGTTCATTACACTTAACAAAAAGGTGGATAGCATAACCCAAAAAGCCTTGGCTCGTGTAGGTTCGGAACCTCGATATGAGGCACAATGGCTAGCTTGACAAAACATGAGCTTGGGTCGGCGCCTCTAGCTTTGGTCCGGTGCTTGGCCACCTACATATACATAATATACTGTGAGCTATAGCCCAATGAATAACAAATGTGTAAAGAGATTAAGAATGATGTCCTTCAATTTTTTGAAACAATCGATTAGCATTAGAACATTCTCAATCAATATTATTTGTCAATCAATCATTCAATTCGATCCATCATATTTATTAGGTCATACGTGGTACATCCAATAGCAATAATACACTAGGTCTTAAATGACCGAGAAATCAATTGATGGCCATCATACAATAACAATAGTTCCAAGATTTGGAACTAACAGAGATCTCTGTAACAATAACGATATCAATAGCAATAACAATCACAATACGCTATGGATGCCACGAGTACAATTCGAAATAGGATCATCATTCAATCGATAAAAAGTATCATTTTGGAGAGCAATATGATTTATCAATCGGAAAGTAAATACGATTAAACATATCTTTACAACATTGTTACTCACAGATAACAGGGTTGTACGCAGGCTATTCAGCTTCCTTGGGGTGCGAAACCTACACAGTTACAGAACGAACGCATACTAAATTACACACCCAGAATTGATAACTTAGTCATTTCTACTTGTGTTGGTGTGGTTCTACCTCACTATCCTCATTATGATGTCTTAATTATGGCCTAGGAATGCCTAGGACAGAATGAGGATGCAAAAATGTACTTAAAAATATTTTTCAAACTTTGCTGAAAGTGGGATCTCGCTCGAGCGTAGCTTTCTTCGCTCGAGCGGACATACCGAAAGTGAGTGGTCTCTCGAGCGCACATCTTTCGCTCGAGCGGTCTGCAAAATGTGAAAAAGTTCTGGTTGCGTGCAATCTCCGCTCGATGGTCACTCGAGCGTGAGACACAGGTCCTTGCTCGAGCGCAAGTTTTGCCACTCGAGCGTACTTCCAATCATGCAACTTCTGAGAGCATGCAATTTACGCTCAAGCCAACCTTTTGTCGCTCGAGTGGAAGTGTGAAAATAAAAGTGGTCGCTCGAGCGTGGAAGCAAAATTTTGGGTTTTCCAGATTTGCTTCCAAAATTCAAACCATGAATCCAACATTCCAAAACTCTTCCTTTTGGGCCAAAATTCTGGAAAACACTTAGAAACTCACAAAACTTCATGATTTAAAGATCATTTCATGAAATCAAAGCCCCAAAGTATGTCAATTGTACACAATTTCAACTTAAACTTTATGAACATTGCAAGAACATAACATGCATGAATTTTCTTGATCTTGAGCTTCTCAAAACATGATCAAATGCAATATTCAACTCAAAAACATGGTGAATTTTTAGAGTACAACCATCATATAAACATGCATGTGAGAATTCTCATGAAAACAACCTCAAAACTCCATGATATGGACATGCATGCATGGATTGACTTAGCTTCCTTAAATTCTAGCTCAATTCTCCCATAAATTCACATGTTTCATTTGTATTCAACTACTAAATGGCTCAATTTCAAGATTCAAAGGTTGGGCTCTTACTTAGGCTACTCAATTGAGCTTCACTTAAGCAAAATCTTGAGCAATTCCTTGAATCTCCAAGTAATGGCCTTCTCTCCCTCAAGTTTGATCTCAATTCCTTAGCCTTGCACCATCTCTCTCACGTTTATGTGTGTGTAGGCTCAATTTGTGTGTGTTGAGTGGAGGAAAAATAGATGAGTAGAGGCCAAAAGGTGCTTATATGGGCTTGCATAAAGATAGGTGATTAATATTAAACCCATAGGCTTCAAATTAATCTATTTAAATCGTTGCAATTCGAATTTCAATTGAGCCTACCATAATGTTCTAAAAATTCCAAATAGCACATAAATCAAATCAATTTTCGAATCAGATACCGACAAGGCCTTCAATTCGCAAACCGAATACAACATGAATAGATCTTTCTAAGTTAAACAGATATAGTTACAAATAATGTGACACACACATGCAACTTAATTCAGGATTTTACCTTACTTACTAATTAGGCATAATTAATTATAGATTAACGTTAATCAGAGGTCGGGGTTGTTACAGGTTTGTCTCCTAAATTTAGTTCAGTCAATTGCATCCAAATCAATGGTTAGTAGGTAGTACATATAGAATTTGAGACTGTTCTAAATCTTCACTTTAAGATGTTTTGATATTTGTTAAAATTAAGTCCATCTTATATTTTACAGAGGATTTTGATTTCACTTTTTTTAATTCTCTTCTACCGATTGGAAAAATTAAAAAGTAAATAAAACAAAAATGATACGCATAATTTTTTGAGAAAATTAGTCTAAGGCTTCTCTCCCGTTTTTAGTAATGAGAGAGATCCACTACATTATTATGTGATGTCTAAAGTCCCTCACTCACCTCCATATATCACACTCACTCTTTTTCATCACCATGAAACTTTTGTTCCTGCAGTGTAATAGTACTACTGCAACCGCTTCTCAATCTCTCTCTCTTCTTTATACCCCAACAACAACATTTGCATTCTAACGCTCTATCAAAACCAAAATCCCCAATCTCATCAAGATCATCACAACAAGAATCTCAGCCACAACAAGAGATCTCCCAGCGCAAGACCGAGTTATAGGTTTTAGGAGATACAAAGGGAAAATGCTAAAGACCCTTCCTTGGACCTATCACAAATGGGTCTCCAACCATCTCCAACCTTGCGACTTGTAAGAGGGGGCTGTGCTCATAGACCAAGTCCTCGACGACCCCATTTATAGGGATCGAATCGAATAGGAGTTCGTGCAGAAAGTCTTGAATGGCGACGACGGAGTTAGCGGCTCTTAGAGATCTGAAACCTCCATCATTCAACCGTCATAGCCCTCTGATAAAGCAAGGAAGGCAAACATGGTTGCTGAAAAAGAAGCTAAAGCTGAGAGCAAAAAAGAGAAAGAGAAAGAGAAAGATGAAAGAGAGGGGCTTTCATTGGAAGAGATTTCCAAGTACAAACAAAGTACACAACAAAATTCTATAGATGCCATTAGGGTTGCTGAAAAGAGGTACGCGAAGAAAACCAAGAAGTTGGGATCTTGGGCCTTGCAAAATGTTAAGGAAAGTACATAGCATGTCAATTGTCTGCGAATAAAGTCAAAGAAATTTGTGAACAAAACCAGAGAAATTTTAATTTTCTCTAGATTTCTTTGGTTTGGACTCATAGAAATTTCAATTTTCTCTGAAGTTCTTATTCAATGCATCAAATACATTTTGTGCACTACTTTTTAATAAAATTATAGACATGCAAACCAGAGAAAATTAGAATTAAATCAATGAAAATTGATCAAAACATATAGAAAATTATAAGCAAATCACAGAGAAATTTGTGAGCAAACCAAAGAAAATTTTCTCTTGACTGTGTAAATTTTCTCTAAATGTGGGAACTGTGTGAATTTTCTCTAGTTGTGGTCACTGTTTGTAATTTTGTAAGTTTTCTTGAGCTGTGGTCACTGTATGAATCTTCTCTGGCTATGGTCACTATGTAAATTTTCTCAAACATTGTGGGATTGTGATGTGTCTAGAGAAATTTCAGTGAAAATGCCCGAAGAAATTGTAAACATGAACACACAAACACACCCAGAGAAATTCTAAGGGGATTCTGATGTGTCAAGAGAAATTTCAAACATGAACACACAAACACAATGTTCTTCGGAAATCTAGAAAAATTTTCCTTTCGATGAGTCTCTCTCTCTCTCTCTCTCTCTCTCTCTCTCTCTCTCTCTCTCTCTATACATATATATATATATATATGTATATTGGTTGTTGTTTATTTGGGTGATCGATTTGTGTATTGCACATCGTGATTAAGAAGATAGAGAAATTTTCTAGTTTGAACCTAGAGAAATTATTGCGAAAACCAAAGAAATTCTCTGAAAATCCAGAGAAAATCTGTAGATTGGTATCTAGAGAAATTCTCTGGCCTTCCCAGAATTTCTCTAAAAAGAAATTCTCTGGGAAGAAATTCTCTGGGAAGTCTAGAGAAATTATCTGGATCGAATTTTTTCTAAATCGATGTTGAGGGACCTCAGACATTATAAAAATATTAAATGTCCTTTATGTTATAAAATTTTAATACCATAAATCTTTAAAAAAACGATCCCCTAATTTATTTATTTTTGGGATAAGTCATCCTTTATTGGAGGAGATTTTCTTGAAAATATTGCTGGACTTTGGGGTTCATCACAGACTAACCTGGATATATAATTTTGGGATGGTTTGGAATGATTTAAATAAGTGTATTTTTTGACTTTTTATAAAATATGAGTTGGATATGAGTTGAGTTTGAAGTTATGTGATAGAGAAATGATGTGACTTAAATAAGATGATATAATTTAAATAGAATAGTGACATTTTAACTTTTTAATTTTTTTAAGTTATGATAAAAAAAAAAAGGCGTTTGTAACTGTACAATGTATGAATCAAACAAAGGTAATGTGCATTCAAGTCATCGATTAATAGGCAAAAAGTTGCAACTCATTTTTTATTGCTATTTTACTATTATTGGGAAAAAGCTCTACTTGTCTCAGTTTTATTATGAGATTGGACAAGTCAAATTCCGAGATCAATAAGAAACACAATGAAGTTTGATACCGGTCCGATGCTGGATAAATACTCTACCCTTAACTTGTGATTTTTGACAATTATAATAATAATAATAATAATAAATATAATTTTTGAAAGAAAAATTTCATATAAATAAACAAATTATATAAAATTTTCTTATTAACTATGCGGCATGCAATAAAAAAAGTATCATATTCGAAACACAGCTAACTTAATAACCACTGTTACACTACTCTAAATAATATTTTATCAAAATTTTTTACTTTTTATCATTTTTTCAAACAACCCCGCTATGTAGCTTGAATCATCCGAGGCCCGAATGGCTCGAGGTGCCAAAACGACGTCATTTTGGCACCTCTTTGGCCCCTCTTTTTTTTTTTTTTTTTTTTTTTTTTTATGTTTTCCTTCTTTCCTTCGTTCCTTCATTCTTCCTCTTTCCTCTTCCTCTGTTTTTTCCCTTCTTTCTAGACTGTTGAATGAAGCAGAACAAAAAAAAGCTGAGAAAGAGAGATGGGAATTTTACACCAAACCCACAACCACAAATCAAAATCAAAATCGAAAACCAAATCAGACAAAATCAAACAAAAATTCAAACTTCCATGAAATAATTGCTGCATGTACATATACATATACATATACATATACATATATATATATAAATGTTGAAGACAAAGGTTTATACCTTCTTAATGCACAGAAGCTTCCAATGTCTAGGATTTGTGAAAAGACAAAATAGATGTTGAATAGAAGGCGAGAAGGGACATAGAATTCTGCAATCAAGCTTGGAGCGCAAAAGAGATTTCTGGAACGAAGAAGATTCTGGAAGAATTTGTACAGAGCAATCCCACATCATTAAACCTAATTCTTAATTATAGCCACCATATAAAGCAAACTCATCTTTTTCTCTCAATTAAACCCAAAATCTAAAGTCAAAACCCAAATCTAAAATCAAAATCCAAATCTGTTGACATAACCATAGATCGTGGTTCCTCACAGCCATAGATCGCTTTTCCTCTCTGATGAAATCGAATCAAAGAGAAGGATGAGAGGTGAGAGTGATGAGAGGTGAGATTGGGCCAGAGAGAGAGAGAGGATCAGAGAGAGGGATGAGAGGTGAGAGTGATGAGAGCTGGCTAGAGAGAGAGAGGATCTCAGAGAGAGATGAGAGGTGAAATCGGGCCATTCGAGCCTCAGTTATTCGAGCTACGGAGCATTTTTGTTTTTCAAATATGCTAAATCAACACATAAAATAACATTTATTATATAAATATATAGATAAAGAAATAAATAAAACATAACATAATATAAATATGACCATAAGGAACCTTCCACAAATTTTATTAATCAATCATTTTCCTTCAATTTGTTCCAAAATATATATATATATATATATATATTATTCATCGTGTGATTTGTCATTGAGGGGAAATTATAGAATCTTTTCGAAATCAACAATGATTCATACCACTAAAAAAAAAGATCACTAATAACACTGATGTATTGGGAATACAAAACAAAAAAAAAAAGGCATAGGCAGTGGGCCGCCTACTGCCACATCATTAGTGGTGCTATTAGAGCATCACTTTTAGTGCTCTCAACTATTTTTCTTTCGAAATATCATGTGTCCGTACTAGGAAAATATTTGAGATCCCCTTTTGGGATAACTCTCACACTCCCAAAGTAAACCTGACCCTCCATATATGTGTGAGGCTCACTCATATATGTGTATCATGAGTGGTCCAAAATTGTGAGGGTCTTGTGGGGTGAAGGTTTCAATCATTGTTTGTCTGTACTATTTATCCAATCGTCATTTAATATGCTTTCTCATATTTCTTAATCACCCAGCACAATACTCCATATATTTATTTTTTTCACCAATCATAATATTATAAAATATCATATATTTATATTTCGGAATTACTAAATAATTATCCATTCACTGCACGTTTACAATAGGAAAGAAACTGAAGTGTCCACTCACGTTCTCCCAACTAGTATGCACGCGCCTGTCTCTGAGCACGCCTCAGCCTCGGCCGTTTTACAAACCGCCCCATCTAAAAACCAACCCCAACCCCAACCCCAGATCTCTCTCTCTCTGTCTCTGGAGTTCACACTAAATGAGCTTCCACCGGTTCTACCAAACATGGTTCGACCATCTCCGGCGCCTGGTGGACCAGCTAACCCAAGCCCCAAGACCTCCAACCACAGAAGAAGACCACCACATCCTCCACCAACTAGTCCACATGGTCACGTCCCACTACGCCGAGTACTACCGAGTCAAGTCCCTCTCCTCCAAGCACGACGTCTTCTCCCTCTTCGCCGCACCCTGGTCCACCTCACTCGAGCGGAGCCTCCACTGGATCGCCGGCTGGAGGCCCACCACCGCCTTCCACCTCATCTACACCGAATCCAGCATCCGGTTCGAGTCCCACGTCGTCGACATCCTCCGCGGCCTCCGCACCGGCGACCTCGGCGACCTCTCTCCTGGCCAGTTCCGCCGTGTTAGCGAGTTGCAGTGTGACACTGTTCGCGAAGAAAATGCCATCACCGATGAATTGTCCGAGTGGCAGGTTTGAATTTTATAGAACAAAATTTGAA
>NW_021027363.1:464511-494481 GCF_004153795.1 Camellia sinensis | reverse complement strand
TCATCCCAAAGCTGCTTCTGCAGAATCTGCTTAGAAAACAAACAAACTATCCTGATGTACAGAAATCAAATCTGTTCTCACTCCTTCTGTCACGACTGCACGAGCAAACACATCGCAGCAAAGATCCAAGAAAACATAAAAACAGTTTTATGCCCCGGGGAAGATTGCAAGGCAGCATTAGATTTCGATGCCTGCAGGCAGATCATCCCGAAAGAGGTCATTGTCCAGTGGGACGAGTTCCTATGCAAGTCAATGATTCCCAAGTCCCAGATAATTTATTGTCCTTTCAGGGACTGTTCAGCCATGTTGGTTAATGATTCCGGGGAGATCATAGAAGAGATCAACTGTCCTGCCTGCAAGAGATCAATCTGTGCACGGTGTCGTGTTCCATGGCATGTAGAATTTACGTGCAAGGAGTTTATGAGGCTGGGTGGGAAGAAGAGAGGGAAAGAAAATATGTTGGTGGAGGAACTTGCTAAGAAGAAGAGCTGGAGGAAGTGCCCAGAGTGTGAAATTTATGTGGAGAAGACAGAGGGTTGTTCACATATTACTTGTAGGTGTGGACATGAGTTTTGTTATAGGTGTGGATTGAAGTGGGTTAAATTTCATAGTGGTTGCAACCTAGCACAGGGACAGGGATTCAATTCCCAGCTGCCCCCCCATCCCCACTCTATGAACTGGGACCTTTTTTTATAAATCCTTAGACTAATTTTAATGATGATGTTCTAATGATGATTGATGGATCAGTACCATATACTAGAGATGCATGTAGGCTCTCTTTGGATTGTTGGTATGTGTTCAGAATTCGTGCAGAGAAAAATACTAAGAAAATAAAGTATAATTTAAATTTAATTCGGATACAGTATAACTCGTATTTAAAATGAATCTAAACCACATAATATTTTTTCATGATATATTTTTGTGCATGAATTTTGTGTGTGTAACATTGTTTTTTTTTTGGGGGGGAGGGGGCCACAAATTCAAACCCAAGTTTGACTGCAGAGGAACATACAAAATACACTTCTAAAATTGAATTCATTTCCATCTCTGATTGTATTCGTTAACAACCATCTAAAAATATCCTTACAAATAAGGGACCTTTGGCTCTCTCTTTATATATCTCTGTCTTTCCCTTCCATGGCTTTTCATTGTAGTTTCTTTCTCCTTTCGCTATTACTTTCTTTACTTACCTCTTCCCATTCCACCGTAACTAACCAGTCTCAGTTCTTCACTCTCATGAAAAACTCTCTCAAAGGGAACCCTTTGTCGGATTGGGATGTTTCCGAACCAAAACCCCTTTGCAGCTATGCCAGAATCAGATGCAATGAACAAGGCTATGCCACGAAGATCGATATCTCTGAGTCATCGCTCTCTGGCCGCTTCCCTGAACACGTCTGCTCTTACCTCCCGGAGCTACGTGTGTCTTCACCTCGGCTACAACAACATCCATGGAAATTTTCCTCAAAGCATCAGTAATTGTTCTCTCTTGCGAGAACTAAACGTGAGCTCTGCCTACCTCACTGGAACACCTCCGGACTTTTCGTCCATGGTGGCTCTCCGGTCACTCGACCTCTCCTACAATCTCTTCTCCGTCGATTTCCCTGTTTCCGTAACCAACCTTACCATTCTCAAAGCTCTGAACTTCAATGAAAATGAAGGTTTCAAGGTATGGCAATTGCCTGAGAATATTTCCAGGCTAACAAAGCTCAAATCTATGGTCCTGATGGCGTGCATGGTTCGCGGTTTGATCCCAGCGTCGATCGGAAAATGACATTCGCTCATTGATCTTGAATTGAGCAGGAATTATCTTGTGGGTCAGATTCGGGCAGAGCTTGGGTTGCTGAAGAACTTGCAACAACTTGAGCTTTACTACGACAACTCCATCGGGCGCTGAATTACTAACTGTCACAACCAAAGTCTCCCAACTTTCGGGTAAAGAACTTAGTAGCATCAAAGCCTGTAACTCATCATCAAAAATAATTTTCTTAGAAGCAAGTTGGTTAACAATACTCTTTATTTCATTCAGATGTTCCGGAATAGGGCTGCCCTCTTTATATTTTAAATTAACCAACTTACGAAACAGAAAAGCTTTATTTGTGGCTGATTTCCTATCATAAAGACCCTCTAATTTTTTCCATAAATCATGTGCTGAAGTTTCAGTAGCAACATGATGAAACACACTGTCATCAATCCATTGACGGATAACACCAATGGCTTTTCGATTAAGCCTATTCCATTTATCATCTTTCATACCCTCGGGTTTGCCAGAATCACCCTCAATGGGTCCATATAAATCTTTACAAAATAATAGGTCCTCCATTTTAGTTTTCCAAGTTACCCAATTGCTTCCATTGAAGCTAGACATACGACCCACATTCCCCTCCATTGATTTACACAAATAAATAGACCAAAATAAACCGTAAGCTCTGATACTAGTTGTTAGGGAAAATGTGTGATTCCCCACAAGTAAATCAATCAATGGGAATAAAAATTAATGCGGAAAAATTAAATCAAAGGCAACACAAGAATTTTTACGTGGTTCCCTCAATGTGAGGTACGTCCACGGGATCGAAATCCGATTCCACTATCAACCAAATAATTCCAAACGATTACAAACGAGACACTAATGGTCTCACAAAACACCCTTAGGTGAATTCCAAATAATCACAAATAAACAAAGAGGAAAGACCTCACCAAATAGAAGAACCAAAATCTTCTGAACCAAAGTTGAAGAAGATCCAAAATAATAACCCAAACCAGCTTTACCAAAGCTCCCAAACAAAGATGCACCAACTTGAATATACACCCAAGAATGAAAGGAACCAAGTACATCAATGTTGCTGTAGCTTCATTCAACTTCGGGAAAAACCAAATTCATCATCACGATTTGCTGCCTTCGGAAAACTAAATAAGGAGGCAGCCCTCTGTCCTTTTTTTCTCTTGGGAAAAATAATACACCAACAAAATTGTGAATCTAGGGTTTTGTAATCAAACCCTAATTATATCCAAATTGAATTGGGTCTCCTCAAATATAATATATAAAAATACATTATACTAAACCAAGCCAAATTAAAACTCTTTTAATAAATCAATTGGGTCCCACACTCCAATAAGGAGGTATACCCAACACTATTCACTTCAATCCATGCATCACATTTTGATTATATGAACAGTTAATTTTTAAAATCTCTATTGATAACCTATTTATATATAATATAAAAAAATTAAGATCGTCTGATATTTGTAATCATATAATATATTATTATATTTATTTTTGATAAAATACTCAACCTATTTTAAAATTATACTTATTGTTTATTTTTTAAAAATAAAAAATAATATTATATAATTATAATTTTAGAACCAATTAAATTATTTTACGATTGATTACATTCGCATTACTATAGATTCAAAATAAGGCCGACGATCAATGATGGCCCATAGAACAATTGTCATTACACCCAGACCCAGTCAGTCAAAGTAGAACAAACTCCTTCGTCCTCACGCTAAAAAGTAAACTAACAAACAAACCATAACGTCACATGTCTGTCAGCGAAACAAAGCTACCGTGCCCCTTGCGAATGACACGCGTCCAAAAGATTAAATTAAAGCATCATTTTTTTTTTTTTGGCTTTAAATTTTATTTTTTTTTGGGTCATTTTAACCTTTATGTTTCATGTTTTTTGTTTAATTTACTTTTAAAATTAATTTATATTCTAAATTACGTAAAAAAAATATTACGTTAGCTATTACATAGTGGGTAGTGGGTTTTGGGAAGTGAATTTTTTTATAGATATTTTTAATTTTAGAATATTATTGGAGAAAAAAAATTTTATGTTTGGAAAGATAGTTGGGTTTATTGTGATTGGATGTGATGTTTATGAGAGAAAAAGTAAAATGATTATGGGATTTGATGTGATATTTTGTTTAGATTTATTTTTTTAGTTTTATAATCAATTTGTCTTTTTAGTGAAAAAATAAAAAAAAAATAAAAAAAATCTTTTCCAAACACTGTCATAATATTAAAAATATTTTATTATATTAAAATTTGAATTTGTATTAGTAATAATATGAATGGCAGTGGCTTTGGTCCAGTCCAAGATCAGACTGAACCGTGTTGTTGGGCCCGTGGGGACCCATCACGGATCTCATTTTGATAATCTAAACCGTTTAATGTGTAGAACTCATCGAGTACTATATCCCTGTAAAAAATCACATTGATCGAATATCGATAGCTATGTGAACAGAACAGTTTTTTATCAATCGTTAATTTTTTCACCGTCTATTTTTTTTTATACAAAACTGATTTGATCACATAGCTATTGATATCCGATCAACGTGATTTTTTACAAACATATAGTACTCGACGAGTTCTACACATTAACGGTTCGGATTATTAAAACGGACCTAAAAATGAGCCCTATAAATTAAACTAAACGGATTCAATTTTGATCTCAACTTCAAACAAGCTGAATCCAATATGAATTTTTGGGAAGTGGGTATAAGAGTGAAGGTAACTCCTAAATCGAAAAAAAGAAAAAAAGGCTAATCCAGTCAATTTGAGGGTTAAAGTGACATTGCAGACCTATTTTTGTAGGCCTTGTTTAGAAATTCCAACTATTTTTGTCGAGATATTTTGTCGAGATATTTTATTACTTGGCATCTCAACATCATTTCAAATAGATTACTTAATACAAAAAACTCAACAAAAAGCCAATCTATCATCGAAAACACAAAGAACACTGTGAGTGTGTTTGGTTTATATTTTGAGATAAATTTTTAAAAAAGAATTTTGAAAAGAAATTTTTTTAGTTTATTTGATTGTATATTTTAAAAATAATTTTAGAGTTTGAGAGTTTGGAATGATATGATATTTTGCTATAATTAGGGTTGTGTAAAATACCGCTCAATCCGTTAAAATCGCACCAATCCCTATCGATCTGCACCGCTCTGACCGTTAACCGTAGTTTAAACTTTAAAATTTATAATCCGTCAACCGAACCACTCCGCTCTACTATAGTTAATACATATATATTTTTTAACTTCTAATGAAATATCTATGTAAAAATAAGTGTGAGAGAGATTTAAGATATAAAATTTATTACAATTAGTAATTATATATATGAAATACATTATGTAAAATTACTTTGTATTATATATCTAAAAAATATTAGACAAATTAGTGTTATATATCATGTAAATGTATGATAATTAGTTAGAATATTATTCAATCCACCAATCCGCCAAAAATCCCTGAAACTATAATTTGTCAATTCGTTAATCTGCTAACCTGTCATTCGGTTTGTAATTTTACTCTCCAACAGTCCAAAATCGCACCGCGCACACCCCTAACTGTAATTGAGTATATGTGTGTGAGAGAAAAAGTGATTGAGAATGAGATAGAATAGAGAAAAGTGATTGATTGATGTGTGATAGAGAGAAGTAATTTTGAATTTTTTTTTAGAAAATTTGTAACCAAACATGTTTTTGAAAATTTTCTTCAAAAAATATGTTTCAAAACACACACCAAACACACCCAAAGGTTTATTTTGGAAAGTTGATTTTTTTGATTTTTTTTTTTAAATAACATGTAAAAAATAGAGAGTTGATATAATCCAAAATAAGTTAAAAATCAAATTGATTTTTAGCCAAGTTCCCAAAACACTCCAAAAATTAAAATAGCCTATTAAGGGTTCATTTGAGATGTGGGTTGGTTTTTTGATTTTTTGATTATTTTAACTTGAGATTAAAAAATCTTATTTGGGATAAACTTTTTAGTTTTTTGACTTTTGTGAGAGAAAAAATAAAATAATTATAGTTTAGATCTGACATTTTATCTTATTAAACTAAAAATTCTATTTTATCTTTTTGTGATTATTTTAGCCAAAAAAACTCATTTTAACTTTTGACAAACGAAGGTTAAAATAGTCCAATTTTTTTTTTAAAAAATAGTCACTTTCCAAACACTCTCATAATAAAATATTTTACGTCACTTAACTATTAATGTATCATTTTTATCTAATTTTGAATATAAATTAACTTTTGAAGTAAATTGAAAAAAAAAAAAAACCTTAAAACATAAAAAAGTAAAATGAAAAAAAAAAATTAAGAACTAAACTGAGCAAATAACCTAACATAGGCCCTGTTTGGTGCAGCTTAAAAACTGCTTATTTCAACTTTCAGCTTAATTTAAACTATTTTGATATGTTTAGTTTAGCATATAACATATAATTTATAACTTTTGAGAAATTAAAAATCAATTTATTTTTTGAGTGAAATAAAAATTACGTCACTTAACTATTAATGTATCATTTTTATCTAATTTTGAATATAAATTAACTTTTGAAGTAAATTGAAAAAAAAAAAAAACCTTAAAACATAAAAAAGTAAAATGAAAAAAAAAAAATTAAGAACTAAACTGAGCAAATAACCTAACATAGGCCCTATTTGGTGCAGCTTAAAAGCTGCTTATTTTAACTTTCAGTTTAATTTAAACTATTTTGATGTATTTAGTTTAGCATATAGCATATAACTTATAACTTTTTAGAAGTCAGAAATCAACTTATTCTTTGAATGAGACAGGAGATTTTTAATTTATAAATCAGAAATTAATTTGTATTCATAATTATAAACTATAAGCTATTTAAACATAAATTATAAGTATTTTCCCACAACCCCACCAAACAGGACATAAAATGATCAAAATGTAATCTACCCGTCAACTTGTTACGAAAATCTCGACAAGTCAAGATGAGCAAAAAATCTCAGACAAGCCAGTGACACTATCAATTTTCTCTGGTTTCCTCTCACTTGCTCCTCTCTCTCTCTCTCTCTCTCTCTCTCTCTAGATGAGACGCTACAGATAACATGTCACTCAGAAGATCATTTCTCTCGCGAAGGATCAACAGTCGCTCCTTTGCGCTATCCAAATCGTTCAAAGAATTCAAAACCCTAGACACTGCACAGGCTGAAGCGAATTTGAGGAGTAATGGTAGAGACGACGATGTTGAGGCCGAATTGGAGGGCTCTTGGTCGAATATGCTGCCGGAGCTACTCGGAGAGATCATACGGAGAGTCGAAGCGAGCGAAGATCGGTGGCCGATCCGACAAAACGTCGTCGCTTGCGCTTGTGTGTGCAAGAGGTGGAGAGGAGTCACCAGAGAGATCGTTAGGTCTCCGTTTCGCAGTGGCCAGATCACCTTCCCTTCTTGCCTCAAACAGGTCTGATCTTTTATTGATAATTTTTTGTGATTTTTCTAATTTGAAGTTTTAGGGAATTTTGTCTAATCAAGGTTTTGATTGATCTTATTGATCTGATTTTTATTTTTATTTTTTTAATTGCTCAACAACACATTTGAATTTTTAGCAGTAATTGGAACTTCAAATTTTCTAATGTTGCTATTAGGGGTGTTAGCGGTTTGGATGCCGGCAGGGAATCTCTAATCTGCCGTCCGTATGCTGGATGGGCGGATTGAAATAAATCAATTTGCATCCATCCGCCGAATTGATGGATACGGATTAAGTAGATTGGTGGATTGTCGGAACCGTTTGGTGGTTCAAACTTTTATAAGTTTTAAACATAATAATTCAGCTCAACATAATTAAAAGATTATCATGTCAAATATCAATAATAAATACATATAAAAAAAAAATACCATGTATTATCAAAATTATTTTTTTATTTTTTTATTAAAAAACTATTTAATTTGATTTTTTTTAAAATGACAAAATTAAACATTCTATTTTCCATACAAAAATATCAAATATTAACCTTTTCCATTTGATTAAAGTATTTTCAAATTGAAAACACAACAGAATATTTAAATTATTTTTCAATTGAGAATATAAACATAATATCTAAAAAAATTGAAAACATAAAGTCTTACAAATTATTAGGTTGCTTGCAGTTTGGCGGTTCGGTTGCGGCCAAATGAATCTCAAATCTGTCATCCGTCCAAAATACGACGGATCGGATCGGTTTGGTCAATCTGGGCGGATCGGAATATTCACTCCTCACCCTTCGTTGCTATAAAATTAAAAAATAAAAATTTTAAAAAAATTATTTAATTTGAATTTTTTAGCAATCAAAATACATATAAAAAAAAAAAAGTATCATGTATTATCAAAATTATTTTTTTATTTTTTTATTAAAAAATTATTTAATTTGATTTTTTTTTAAATGACAAAATTAAACATTTTATTTTCCATACAAAAATACCAAATATTAACCCTTTCCATTTGATAAAAGTATTTTCAAATTGAAAACGCAACAGAATATTTAAATTATTTTTCAATTGAGAATATAAACATAATATCTAAAAAAATTGAAAACATAAGGTCTTACAAATTATTAGGTTGCTTGTAGTTTGGCGGTTCGGTTGCGGCCAAATGAATTTCAAATCTGTCATCCGTCCAAAATACGACGGATCGGATCGGTTTGGTCAATCTGGGCGGATCGAAATATTCGCTCCTCACCCTTTGTTGCTATAAAAATAAAAAATAAAAATTTTAAAAAAATTATTTAATTTGAATTTTTTAGCAATCAAGACACATGACCTCAAAGATCTAGCACAAAGGTCACTAGGTCAGTGCCCCTTGACCACAGTATCAACCTCAAGGGATTCCTAGGCGTTGCTCCCAACCTAGATTAACGCAAGAACGTTGGGGTTCCATTGAAGATAAAGAACTGTAAGGTAGAGGAATTCTCTGTAATGGTGGACCACTTGATTGAGTTGAGAGAGCCTTTTGGGGATTATCCACGAGGGCATAGGCTTGAGGCTAAGTTGGCATGTATATTAGCTATGACCAAAAAGGTTCAACGTGGGAGGTAAAACCTAAGATATGTGGTGAATCGAGTGATATCTCTTTGGTCCAAGTGTCACCTCATGAAATTGACATATGAGATCCAATTTCCAAGTACATGGAGATGATGTTGTGGATGTGATATGGCTGCTACATGGGTAGAGACCAAGGTTTTAACTAAGGTTTTAAAAAGCGGCCGTAACTGTTACGTAACGCCATTACGTAACGGTTGTGATGGTTACTGCCACCCATTACGGCTGCTTTTGCAATGTAATTGAGATTTACAGATGTATCGGCCGTAGCGACTATCATAACGGCCGTAACGGTCTGTTACGTACCGTTACATAACGGTTCTGAACTATTTTTTTCAAAAAAACACAAAAAAAAAAAGTTGAAAATGGTAGAAGAGGGATAGAGAGAGAAGAGGGAAGATGGAGGGGTAAGAGATAGAGAAAGAAGAGGGAAGATGAAAAACATGTTATTGATTTATTGAAATTATAAGACCTATGCTATTCTAGTTAGCTGCTCTCACTTAACCATTTTGTTTGTATGTGTCTATCTATCTATATATTGTTTGAAAATAATAATAAATGTGGTCATTATCTATTTGGCATAATTAAATAAATATATATATATATATATTTAGTCTCTTATTTATTCTCTTTCTTTTGTCATTGTTTATCTTATGTATAATAGTTAGTGATTGTTTTTTTGTATAATATAGTGTTATTAATTATTAAAATAAAACACCTATAATTATATATTAATACATATTTTATACATGTCAATTTTTTTTTATTAGTTTATTTTATTTTTATTTACAATACAGGTTATCCAAAAAAAGAATGAATATTCAAGTGATCCAAATTCAAAAAATATATAAAAAATTCTTTATAATTTATTTTTTAATTTTTATATGATTATATTAGCATGTATAATTTATTTTTTTAAAACTATTCAAGTTAAAATTTACATATGCTTCCACAAGTATAATAATTAAAAAATAATTTTATACATCTAAGTCCAATAAAAAAAATTTTTTTGCCATAAGCGTATGAATTTATGACATATAAAGTCATTAATTATTAAAATAAAATGTAAAAAAACTCAGTTTTTAGTGATTTAAAAATATGAAGTATATTGGATCATACTTAAAAATTTAGAAAAATTAATCAATATTTATTTTGTAACCCAATAAATATGATTATTGAAAAAAAATATGCGTATCGGTAAGTTTTTTTCAAATCATGCGAAAATAAAAAAATTCATGGTTCCGGTTGTCACAACCGTTACGCTACGGCCGTTACACCTTGCAACCGCAACCGCAACCGCAACCGCACTACCGCCACCGTTACGGCGACCGCAACTGCTTTTCAGAACCTTGGTAGAGACGGTCACATACACTGACTATGATCATTATATTAAACTGGAGTATGCTGGTTTATTGTGATAACTAGGGGAAAGTTACGAAATTTGAATTCTCTGGTAGCAAATGATTAAGTCCAAGAAGTTCCTTCATTCCCCCCTCCGCCATTGTATTGCATTCGTGAGGTTGTTTTGCGGTTGACATTGTACCATCCAAGGGAAGATGGAAATTTCATTGAATGGGTGTTTCTTGGCTGTTTGTTTGACATCTTAAAACCTCCACAGATATTTTGACAATTATCATTATTGTTGGTGGTTGGAGAAGGTTTTAGTGTTTGGGCTTGATGGTCTAACTATTTTTTTTTTTTGTGCAGCCGGGTCCCCGGGACTCTCCTCTTCAGTGTCTTATAAGACGGAACAAGAAGAACTCAACATTTTACCTGTATCTTGGTCTTAACCCATGTAAGTAGATCAATTTAAATGTTTTTTGGGATGTGACACTGTTCTACATTAAAGCGCTTTCGGAGTTTCAAATTTGGTTGTTCTGTAGTTGAAGTTATTGACCTGGTTCATGATGTATAGTGAATAAAGACTCTAGTTAAGAGGGACATTCACCACTTTTTCAATCTTCCTATGTCACTATCTTAATTTTGCTTAGGAAATAACCATAGGTGGTTGCTTAGTCAAGTTTCTGAAATTTGACCATCTACGGACAGACTTCATACTAAACCAAAAAAAGCTTTAAGTCCCATCAAACGGGGTCGGCTATGGACAGACTTCATATGCAAAAAAATAATTTACAAGTCTTACATAAGATCATTACCTATCAAATGTCGTTTTACATGAGAATGTTGACTAGGATATATGCTTGTTTTGGCTGCTTTCATATTCATGTATACTTTCTTTAAGCATTATTAGCATCCTAGAAGCAAGGTTGTTAAAATCGGGATCCTACGTTGGATCGTTGGAAGTGTTTATAGGATCGGATCGTGTATACTTTCTTTAAGCATTATTAGCATCCTAGAAGTGAATTTAGCAATGTTACACAGTAATTGCATCTATTGTCTGCATTTTATATGCAAGGCAGATATTTAAGAGTTGTCTGTGAATGGCGTATGGTAGATGATATTGCATATTCAAGTTTCTAAAATTAGGATTTGTTGAATGTTGTGTGACATTTCAAATTTTTTACAAGATTTCACACACTTGGAGTGCATTTTTGTTTGGTTATCAATGAACGCTTCTTTTAAAATTGGTTTGGTTCTATCAGTCTAGTGCTGTATTTGATGTGTGTTATAGGCCATGTACATGGTATAAAATATGGTGCATTCTTACTTTAAACATTAATTACTTGTATAAGCTCCAAGTAATAAGTACCAGTATCAGACTCATGAAATTACTGAGATACCTATATTTCTCCATAGGATACTGACAAAGAAAAATTGAACACTTTAAAAATTCATCTAGATCAGGCAAATCCATTTGCAAAATGATGTTGAAGTTAGGTTCCCAAAAGAGGCAATCGAGTCTTGAAGGAAAAATAAGCTTGACTTTCCTCATTCTTGAAGAAAAATGTGAAATCAAATCAGCAAATTATGCTCCATTATTTTGGGCCAAGCACAAATTTCTGGCCAAGGGAATTTTTACATCTTGTCCCTTTTGTACAGTTTATTAGTGCTCATCAATGTGCTCTCGTAATGTAGGATATTGCTTAACTGCCACAAAAGCAGACTCCATATGAGTAAAACAATTTGCTGCTATTGTGTATGTGCATACCAATAGATTTGGACCACCAGTTGCCTGCAGATTATTCTTATCTTCTTTCTGTAGTAATTTTATTAATATGATCTTTTGGGTGGATGCCAACTAGTTTGAAGATTCCAAATGGCATTAGCTGCCTCTGACATGCTGACAGTTTGCCTTCCATTAAGGTATATACACCGAGGTGCATTTATTAATGCTGATAAATATATCTTTTTGACAAGCAAAAAGATTGTTTGCCTAATAGTTGTGTGTGTGTGCGCGCCCGCATCAAAAGGAATAACCAAATAAGGTTTAGAATATTAGGTTCTTTGACCATCTGAAACTCCCCACTAAATTATTATTATTTTTTTATTTATTTATTTTTTATTTTTTTTATTTGACATACGTCTTCTTGTGGTTTTCCTTTGTGTTTTGTTCTAAATATCTTCTGTGATTTGAATTCCTAAATTTTGTCTTTTCATTTTTGCAGCCTTTACAGACATGGGAAAGTTTCTCCTAGCAGCACGAAGATATAGACATGGTGCTCATACTGAGTACGTTATATCACTTGATGCAGATGACATGTCCCAAGGAAGCAATGCCTATGTTGGAAAGCTAAGGTAAGGCATCCCCATGGAAAAACTAAATAAATAAAAGTGGAAGAAAATTTGTTGATGGTGAGCCGTTGTCTACTTTCTTTTGTTTGAATACAGCTAATCTTGTATTTTCTTTGAGTCTAAAACCTCTCTCTATAAATTTCTTGTGTGAAATTTTGAAAAGCATGTCTCTTATTCTCTGTGATTAAATTTTAGATTTTAATTAATTGTATACATACATAAAATTTTAGGCTAAACCGAAATAACCTAGTGGGTGCTCAGGATGTGAATTTTTTTTTTTTTTTTCCCCATATTAGAATGCAAATTTTTTTTTTTCAGCATTTGCATATGCTGACGCTTTACTGATTCGTTTGGTTTCGTTGCCCTTTGCCGTCTTTTATGAGAAACAATATTGAACATAAGGAATATATCTCAAGAATCTTCATTGTTCCAATGTTTTGCTGTCTTTTATGAGAGACAATATTGAACATGAAGAATACATCACAATAATCTTAATTGTTCCAATGTTTTATTTACGTAGTTCCTACTATTTAACATTGTGAAAATACAATGTTAGTTGACAATAATAATTACATTAGTGGATGGTACAACCATCAGGATCGTTTTTCTCTATTGGTGATCACATGTTTGAGATACATGAAGCTAAACTGTAGTGGATGCCAAATTGTTAAATCCTTAAGCATTATGTTTATTTTTGTTGGGGATATTTTTGGCGTCAAATTTGTTTCTTCACTTAATGGCAGTGTCAGATGGCAATTATGTCATCTGAGGAGTTTATTAATACAATTAAGGCTAAGTTTGGCATCTCATAAAAAATTTAAAAAGTCAAAAAGTCACTATCCTATTTAAATCATATCATCTTATTTAAGTCACATCACCTCTCTACCACATCACTTTAAACTCAATCTATATTTCATAAAAAGTCAAAAAATGCACTTATTTAGAACATCCTAAACAACCCCCAAGTCAGCTCTTAAACTTTTTAAGTGCTAAAAATAGCAAATGAAGTAATGGTAAGGTATGTCTTAATTTGGCTAAAAATAGGGTCGAGTCATGTCCTCAGCCGAAGCACATTTGGTTTGATGGTTTTCATCATCTAAATGATATAGGCACCCATCTGTTAGATATGAAACAAGAATATGAATACTCAGTACTCTAAATGATATAGGCACCCATCTGTTAGATATGAAACAAGAATATGAATACTCAGTACTCTTTCCATCGTGATCGATACTTTTTCCATTTCTATTTGCGCAGTGAATGTTTCTTTCTACCCTTGTGCTTCTGCTAGTATTTCTAATACACAATCCTGTGCTTTGCAGTTCCGATTTTCTCGGTACCAACTTTACAATCTATGATAGCCAACCCCCACACAGTGGTGCAAAGCCCTCTAGCAGCAGAAGTTGCCGCCGTTTTGCAAGCAAGCAAATAAGTCCCCAGGTTCCTGCAGGCAACTTTGAGGTTGGACAGGTCTCCTACAAGTTCAACCTCTTGAAATCAAGAGGTCCAAGGAGGATGCTATGTTCGCTTAAATGCCCGTGCTCAGGAGAAACCGAAGCAAACAAACCTCAGGACAATTCTGATACAAAAAAGCCAGAGTCTGCTACCCCCAGCTTCACTGTTCTGAGAAACAAAGCTCCGAGATGGCACGAACACTTGCAGTGCTGGTGCTTGAATTTCCATGGCCGGGTGACAGTTGCATCTGTGAAGAACTTTCAACTGGTTGCAACAATAGATCAGAGCCAGCCAGGAGGAAAAGGCGATGAGGAAACAGTTCTCCTCCAATTCGGTAAAGTAGGAGACGATACTTTCACGATGGATTATAGGCAGCCCTTATCCGCATTTCAGGCATTTGCCATTTGCCTCACCAGCTTTGGTACAAAACTCGCCTGCGAATAGTTACACCCTGTGTTTTCAATTGCCACCTCTTTTCTTTGGACAGCTGTAGTCTGGTTGGAGGAAGCAGGTGATGTACATGTATATTGCTTTAGTATGATATTTACTTGACTTTATCCGAGTTCATTTGCAAACAATCTTGCTTGAAAGTGTATTGGACGTTTGTTATTTAAATGCATATCAGAGTGAATGCCTGTAAAATGTATGTATTGTTCTAAGATCTACATTGCATCACATTTAAGTCAAGTTTTACCATTCTTAGAAAACAGAATAAAGGTTTTACCATTCATCAGCCAGAGTTTCTTACAGATGAGCCATGGCAATCGGTTTTAAAAGAAAAAGGTTACATTTACTAACACCAAGTACTAAGACTAAAAAGAGAGGCTGAAAGAGCCCAAAGTTAACTTCCATGCAGCTTCTTTTACTTCTTTCCTCGCAGCTTTGCACCGAGAGCCCTCTCCAATTTTGAGATTATCTGTTGATTTGGAATGGCTTTTCCAGATTCATACTCCTGTATCACTTGTGGTTTCTCATTAATCAGCTGCAGAGAACAAAAATAGCCAGTCAGGATCTGTGTTTATGCATGACACACACACACACAAACAGAGAGAGAGAGAGAGAGAGAGAGACTTGAGCAAGTTGAGACTGAGTGAGTTTCTTATCCATCCTAGCTTGCATGATGGCTTTCTTCAGTTCAGTTGGCACCTTATCATCTGCACAAGTTCAGAGTACAGGCAAGTGTTAGGGCACAATGCTAGGATAAATAGAATGCCATGGCAAAACATATTCAGGTTTTTTAATAAGATACAGCAAATGCAAGAGATTTGAAGAAACAAAAAAGTAACGTTGTGCTTTACTTTTCTTTTGTGATATTGGGAATTCATCAATTCACCTCAACAGAAAGAATGTGCAAAAGAATCCAGCTAGTACTACAGGAAGATAGCGGTACAGGAGAAGCATCCCAAGATGTTTGTGTCCTAAAAGTTGGAGAAGCGATCTTTTTTTTGTTGAGCTGAGTACTTTCAATTCATAAAACTGAAAGAAAAGAGCGAAAGAGGATGGTATATGTCCATACAACTTTCGTCTCCCATGCTAAATATTGAATGATCAGAGAAATTTATTCCACCCAACAACTGAATTACGAAAATCTTCAATCAACACTTCTTGTTCTTTCCCCTTCTCAGTATCCACTTAGGACAGCACTCACACAAAACAACACTAGCCTCGTTTGGAAATAGGCTAATTTAGTAATTTTTTGACTTTTTAGCTAAAATATGAGTTAAAAAAAACTAACATGTTTGGGATGACTTTTTGACTTTTTACGAAAAGATGTGCAAAAAGTAGAGAGAAAAGAAAATTTTGACTTTTTGATATGGATTGTTGACTTTTTGGCTAATTTAGTAACTTTTTGACTAAAAATGAGGGTTTCCAAACGAGACTAAGTTGGTGGAATTTGAGCATCCTACAACTGAGAAGGCAAAGGGGTGAGCTGGTAGTATTGACATTGAACATTGAAACCAAGTTCCGTTCTGCTATAGTTAAAGTGGAGAGGAATAAAAAATGCAGTGGGAGGGAGCAAAACTGCAGTGCTCTTTCTACCCTTTCCGTGCACATGAACAATGCCACTGCAACAAGAGTTTGGCAGCCGAATCTTATGGATCCCACCTTATCTCACTCCCAATAAAAAATATGGATGCAGCATGACATGGAAGATGATACTCCACTTCAAGGTGTATAAAAATATAATTCCTGAACATGTAGCCACAAGAAACAACTTCACATTACAAAATATTACCAGCGAGTGGCCTTTCCCCCGAAGTATGTCAAATTCGGATCTTTTCAATCTTGTTCTTTTGACTCGTGCAAAGTCGTTTAAAAAAAATTATCTAGATGAACAAATTCACCTCACCAAAGACGAGGCACAGAAATGCATAATTCATTTGCATCAAGGTGGTGCTAGTAGTGTGACACCTAAGCAATTTAGAGTTGTGTAAATTATTCTATACAAAATGTATATGCAGTGCTAAAAAAAATTCTAAATAAACAAGGCCACATGACTCGCATCACCAAAGAAAGTTAGCAACACATATATCATCTCCATGTGGAAAAAGTTTAAATGAATTGTAAAATTCATTCAGAAAATGTACATGGAATTTAAGGGAAGTAAATGAGTCATATGTATACGCACGCGCACACTCGAATTTAAAATATACTCACGAGAAAGATTCTCTGTCTCTTCGTCGAGCTTCCTAGTGTTCAAAGTAGTGCTGCTCGAGGCAGCTTTGTTTGAGCCCGCGTTTGCTGTAAGAGAAAGTATGAATAAGCACCGGTAGTTCAGTTCAAATAACTAACAAATACACAACCCTCATCATACTGTAAATACAAAACAGGCAATAACAAGTAATGCGTTAATTAATTAATATAATATGCTGTTGACTCTTGGCACTTAATTCAGAAGAATAAGATGAACATCAAAATAGTATCAGTTGCAATTGATTTTTAGACAGTCCAATAGTGCAAAACTAAAAAGTAAAAAATTGTATCTTAAATAAGCATTAAAATTGCTAGAGCTTCACATGTTAATCACGAACTAACATATTCCAAGGAAATCCAGGCTTTAAAGCAAATATCTGATCATTTCTCATACAAAAAGCTAAGAAACCAAAAACAGAGCAGCCGTAGGACATAGAAAATTCAATCTATCAATTCCTCTTCACGATATGCATCAATTCACAGCGTAGCATAAACAATCGAAACAACTCGATACACACAACTAATCTATGCATATAGAGAGAAAATATATCAAAGACAAATCGATTTAAGGAGGAAGCAAATGAATCAGAAACCCTAATTGACAGAAAAAGTAGAGAGAGAAAGAGAGACGAACATTTCTTGATAGTTTCGATGTCAGCGCCGGCGCGGCGAGCGGCGTTGACGGCTTTCTCATCCTTCCGTGCGGCCGCGGTCGGAGCCTTTTTGCGGATCACCACCGGCTCCCAGTCTTGTGCGATCGGACCAACTCCTGACATTCTTGAATGCTTCTCTCTCTCTAGATTCGTATATATCGAAAATCTAATCGCTTCTCTCTCTTAGATATCTAAAAACCCTTGCGCGATTCATCAATGGATAGGTTCAATATATAGAGAGGGGTTTGGGTAGTGTTTGGACGCAGAGTTTGTGCTATCCCAAAGCCAGCGGCAAAATATAGGGTAGCTGGGTGGGTACACCCGAGTTACCGTGTGGTACAAGGTTAACTTATACTGTCTGTGTCTATGGTATGGGTTGGTTCCACATTTTAGCAATTTCTTTCAAATTTCATGTCCTACTTGATTAGAAGACAAAAAAAATACAGATAAAAAATGAAAATTAATTTGTTTTGTTTTTAGTTTTTCAGTTGTTTTTTTTTTTTTTGGGTGCAGTTTTTGTATTTTTCTTTTTTTAGATCCTTCTAAACTAAAAGAATATGAAAATATAAACTTTTGACACAAATTTTTTTTTAAAAAAAAATCACTAAAAATTAAATGAATAAATTAACATTTTTAGCTTTTACCAAATAGAAAAAATGTATAAAAAATATATTAAAAATGTATTGAGATTTTGATTATTTTGACATTATATATACACCAACGACAGTAGAGTATTATTAGCCTAACCAAATAAATAAACAAAAAAAGAAAGGCTTATATATATGCATATTTTTATATTAAAAACATGAGCACTGCTGGGATCCCCAGTGGAGGGTGACCCCAGCACCATCACCTCCACATGGAGGGTTGTGAGAGCAAACATATATTAAAAAAATTAAAAAAAAAATTTTACACCAATAAAAAAACAGTGAGGGAGGTGGGGTCTAACACTTTTTCTTAAAAACATACATTCCAATAGCCACCAGCCCCACTTACACTGAGTTCACTTTTTAAAATTATTAGAAAAAGGGCATTTTGCTTTTCCTATTTTTTAAAATTCCACTTTCTTTTGAATATAGACCAAATTTGGCTGCTGCTTTTTTTTTCTTTTTTCTTTTCTTCTTTTTATAAACAAATTTGATAAGAACCACATATAAAAAGGGACTTGACCTCAAGTTTGCTAGTTCAGAAGTCGTCCATTTATTTTGAAAACTATTTCCTTCTCCTATGTTGAATAATGGAGAAATGAGAAATGACACTAAAAGAAAGTTCAGAAGTTGTCCATGTAATTGAGGATTACATAGAAAAAGGAAAGAACTACAAGTTCTTTAATAAAAAATAAAAAAATTAGTTGAATTTGGAGTGTTGCAGGCACACAAGTGATCTTCACTGCACAATAAAGACCCAATCTGAGCTTGGGGGCCGATGTTAGTGCATTGTTACACAACATATAGGTCAAGTTTGGCATAACTGAAAAAAGATAAAAAGTCAAAAAGTCACTATCTTATTTAAGTCACATCATCTTATTTAAGTCACATCACCTCTCTAACACATCACTTCAAACCCAACTCAAACTCAACCCATATTTCATAAAAAGTTAAAAAGTACACTTATTTAGTCTTCCCAAACTAGGCCATAGAGTAGTGACACAGTTGTGACACAAGTGAAAATTCATGAGCACTATAACGTGTGATAGACTCGAATGTAGGCAACACTTCCAATTTTCTTATCACAACATATAGGTCAAGTTTGGCATAACTGAAAAAAGATAAAAAGTCAAAAAGTCACTATCTTATTTAAGTCACATCATCTTATTTAAGTCACATCACCTCTCTAACACATCACTTCAAACCCAACTCAAACTCAACCCATATTTCATAAAAAGTTAAAAAGTACACTTATTTAGTCTTCCCAAACTAGGCCATAGAGTAGTGACACAGTTGTGACACAAGTGAAAATTCATGAGCACTATAACATGTGTGATAGACTCGAATGTAGGCAACACTTCCAATTGTGAGCAAAATATCTTTGGAGATGCCGATAACACATACTGAGAAAACAGTAGTTGGCCTATGAGGCTCCTTGCTTGGTCCAGGATGAATTTTTTTACCAGTAATCGCAACAACTCAATTGCAAAAACTCTGCCCAACCAACCAAGCTATCTTCTAATCAAACTTCATACCATGAATCAACCAGTTGGATTTGGAATGTACAACAAAAAAAAATTGGAACAAGTATTTAACTTGCATAAATAAACAACTAATATATGCAATCTTTTTCCTGAGGAAAATTTGCAAGGTTGATGCGGTTTTATAATATAAATCATCCCCTCATCGGAGGTTTGTGAGCAATGCATCAGACAATGGCCTCAACATAATAATCTTAATACTAGTATATCTAACACTTATTGTACCTACCAAACATTAGTAGTTATCTTACTGTACGTATCTAATTCCACGCTGCCTGCTGTGAACAGTACTTGCAAAGATGTTCAAAGAAAGATCATCTAGCTTCAAATGCACCTACAAATTACATGACATAAGAAACCACAAGCACCAAATGGTGCACATTGAATGAGTGAAGATCTAAAACAATGGTCAATCAATGATCTGTGAATAACAAGAATAATCTCACCAAGCAATCCATTGTTTTCCCTAAATATTTATTGCCACTACCTCTACAACTTCCTCGTCAATTCTCATCCCCGTTGTTATCCTTCAGATCATTAGCTACAATCTGTGTCTGATTGTTTTTCATGTTGTTTCCAG
Organism: Camellia sinensis; assembly: GCF_004153795.1. Lineage (NCBI taxonomy): Eukaryota > Viridiplantae > Streptophyta > Magnoliopsida > Ericales > Theaceae > Camellia > Camellia sinensis. Next base: position 474,384 of record NW_021027363.1, on the reverse strand, counting down.
TACCATTGTCCTTGAAAGGTTCCTGCACTGCATATGTTGTTAGTTATGGTAAAAAACAAAATGTCAACCACCTAATAGCCAGTAACCACCTGTGAGAAAACTTATTAATCATATACAACATACATTAAAATTTCTCCCAACTTTCATCAGTATAAAAATGTCCCCCAGTACACAATTTCACTTTTTATCTTCTCTTCCCAAAAAGAAGAGAGTCATAAACATATGTCAGGAGCATTGTTGTCAAATCATGAATTGTGAATCATAAGTTTCACTTTATTTAATATAATATATTATTTTACAAACATATATATGTATAAAAAAAAAATACGCATATAGTGTTTTAAATGAAATAAAGATCAAAATAACTAAATTATATATACATATAAAGCCACATAAATTAATATAACAAATCAATTTCTCTTTCTTTCCTTCTTTTTCCTTGAGATATAGGCGAAAATGCCGCCATTTCATGTATATTATGCAAACAAAGTAAATCACAAAATGAAACTGCATGTTTTACAGCAATTTCCGATGCGACAACACAATTCAAATTGAGTTTGTTGAAGCTTGTATCAAATTGTGAATCTCGTGATTCTAACAACAGTGGTCAAGAGTTATCATTTTCCAAAGACATAACATAACCAAGTTAGGCAATCTTCTTCATGTAATTACATTTATACATGATTGCACTGACTAGCATAAGCAAATCTTTCATCAGAAACATATAAGATAAATTAGATAATAGGTACAGCCATCAATTACCACTTTGGAACCTGTTTGGTTAATCAAGCAATTGTTTATTGTTATGGAATGAAATATTAGCAAGTTATAAAAGGTGTTATAAGACTAGTATCCTAATTTCTTTCTTATTTTTTCTTGATAAGTACTCTTATTCTAAACAATTGAAAACAACCAAAGAAGGAAAAATAAAATAAAATACATTGAGGACAGACATCTCACCAGACCATTAACCACTCCCTCTGTCTTCCCATCCACTACACTAGAATCCCCATTCTCAAGATTTTCCGTACATTCATTGGCATCACCAACCTTCAAAGAACTCTGCAATGCACAATAAGAAGAGATACAATTAATCCAATTCACTGTTTAAAATTAAAATATCACAAACCCAAAACTACATATCTACTGCTAAAAGTCATGAAAATAGTTAACTAACCTCATAAAGCATCACATTATCACCATTAACACTTGACATTCCAGGAAAACTAGAATTGTGCAAAACTCCCTCATGACCGACATTAGAGACCTCCTTCACAACCAGTTCACCATTATTAACATTCTCCACACTCGAATTTTGGTTAAGCATATGCAAATCCTCCATTCCAATCTCAGCATTGCCCTGTAATATTAATAATTTGGGGTCAATCTAGTAAATAATATATAAATAAATAATAGGATTTAGTTTTTAGAAATTAGAGAAATAGAATTAAGTTGAAATTAATTATTTTATGAATAATTTGATCTACTAGAGATTAGCCCATGAATAACTTGTGGAGAAAACAAATTTTAATGCTTAATACATACACCTCACATCTTTAACCAAGGGTCATTTTTTTTCTAACATGACATGTTAACCCGACACGATCACAACATGATACAATACAATAACATGAAAAAATTAACAAGTTAAGATTAGTGTTGAAAAAATTCTGACACAACCTGATATGATGCGACGTGAACATGATCAACATGACACAATGTCCACTCCTACTAAAAGTCATGAAAATAGCTAACCAACCTCGCAAAGCATCACATTATCACCATCAACATTCGAAATTCCAGGAACACTAGAATTGTGTAACTCTCCCTCCTGACCAACATTAGAGACCTCCTTCACAATCAGTTCACCATTATTAACATTTACCGAACCTGAATTCTGGTTAAGCATATGCAAATCCTCAGCATTGCCCTGTAATATTACAATTTAAGCTGATAAACGAAATTCAAATATGATTATGAGCAAAATTAATACACACGAATTGCTATTTACCTGAGACTCCCCAGATTTAGCCAAAGATCGACTGAGCGGATCGCCCAATGACAAAACAATAGTTGGAAGCCTGTCAATATTCCAACCAAGAACTTTACATATAACCTGAGCTAAAGCTCTGTGTGCTTGTTTCTTCTTCGTCTTTGCGATCGAAACCGAATGTTGAACTAGGGCAACACAACCCTTAAACCTCTTCCCAATCTTCTTCCCAATTCCTTCACACACCAAGCAACTAAAATCACCACCCTCACAATTCTTCTCATAAAACCCCCTCAATTCACCGTCCTCTGTGAACATCTTCATGAAAAAACTGTACTCCTCGTTCCCATCTTCGTCCATCAAATCATCATCATCACTATCATCGTCTTCTTCTCCATCACTGTCCTTCGCGGCGGCGAAGAACTCTTGCGATGCCTTCAAGGCCTTTTGCTGGGCTTGAGTCGCTGCGAATCGGTCTTGTTCTTCGGCCGATGGCAAACGGATGATCCGACCCAATTGGAGGTTGAGGACGGGCCAACCCGACGAAGAGGGGATCTCGGAGGGCGTTTTGCAGGGCCATTCGATGTCGGAGATCCAGGGTGGGTCGGATTTGCCCTTTTTGCCTCTCTTGTGCTTCTTCTTCTTCTTCTTTTTGTCTTTCTTGAACTGTGTGGGGTTGGAGAGATGGAGGTGGGTTGATGGGTTTTGGTGGTGGGTGAGATTAGGGTTAGGGTTAGGGTTTGTGGGGGGACCTAGGTGCCAGAGAGAGTGAAGGTAGAGGACCTCGTCTCTTAATCTCTGTTCGTAATATGGATCCATTTACAACTCAACTCAACTGAAACTAGGGTTTTGAAACTGAGAACCCCTGCTTCTTCCACTGATACATGAAATAAGAATAGTGCGTTTGTCGCAAAATTATTGTTCGACCCTTGATGTTGCTATTAACTTTATGATAAATTACATTCACCCCCTTGAAATTGTAATTAATTTCATATATTTTTATATAATTACACTAATATCTCTTTAATATGGTTAAAGAAATCAAAACTAATAGTAATGTGGATAGACATTGAAATAAATAAAAATAATGAGATTTTTTTTTAGATCTCTGGTGTTAAGATTTTATAATATAAAGAATATTCAATATTTTTATAATGTCTAAGGTCCCTCAAAATCGATTCAGAAAAATTTCAATTCAGAGAATTTCTCTGGACTTCTCAGAGAAATTCTCTCTAGATAAATTCTTCCTAGATAAATTCTCTCCAAATAAATTTTGGACCTCCCAAAAATTTTCTTTAGGTTCAAATCAAAGAAAATTGAAATTTGTTTAAGTTCAAATTAGGGAAATCCATAGAAAATTGAACATCGCAAAGAAAATTAAACAAGGTAGAGAAAATTAAACATGCCAGAAAAAATTACACACATGAGAGTATTAAGTGGCAGTTATCTCTTTTCTTCTAACTTCATTCCTCATCTTTCTCAAATTCTTTGGTTTATTTGTAATTTTCTCTGTGTTTTGATCAAACTAGAGAAAATCGTGTTTTGACTCAATCAGAGAAAATTGATTAAAAAGCCAACACAAAGCGATTTCAACACATAAAAAAATTGTGCTGCACCAATACTATAACTCTTGTTTGTTACAGTGATTCGTCAAAAATCAAAATTGTTGCTGAAATCAATGACTCACTTTGAACAAACTTCATATAAACCCCTAGCACTGGACTGCTAACAAATTACCCAACATTGTTATACTTTTAGTGATCAAGTCAGTTTTGTAGGTAGGAAAATTCAATATAGCATCAAAACCATACAAGACTCTTGCACCTTAACATAAGAAAGTGCAGCATCAACAGCATTATAGAAAGTTCCAAACCAAAGAAAATTTTCCATTCAAAATCACGATGTGCAATACACAAATCAATCACCCAAATAAGCAATAACAACAACCAATATACATATATCAATAAAATTTCTCTGGACTTCTCAAAGAATTTATTTCTAGATAAATTATAGGAAAAGAAATTCTAAGAAGATCAGAGAAATTCTCTGGATTCCAGTCTAGAGATTTTCTCTGGATTTCAAGAAATAGTAATGAAGAGTTCAAATAATAGAGTATCTGGCTTCACTGTGATTTGCACTTATCCGTAAGAAGGCCAGAAAAATTCTCTATATTCTAATCTACAGATTTTCTTTAGATTTTCAAAGATTTTCTCTGGATTTCGAGAAACAGTAATGAAGAGTTCAAGAAACACCATAAAATTTTCCTAGTTTCCCAATTACAACATGCGATACACAAATCGATCACCCAAATAAGTAATAACAACAGCCAATATACATATATCCAGAGAATTTCTCTGGATTTCCTAGAGAATTTATCTCTAGAGAAATTCTAAAAAGGTCAGAGAAATTTTAAGAAGACTAGAGAAATTCTCTGCATTTCAGTTTAGAGAAATTTCTCTGGATTTTCTCTAGATTTCAAGAAACAGTAATGAAGAGTTCAAGAAACAAAGCATCTGGGTTCACTGTGTTTGCCATTTGTTTATGGGGAGGCCAGAGAAATTCTCTGGATTCTAATTTAGAGATTTTTTTCTGAATTTTCAGATATGGATTTTCTTTGGATTTGAAGAAATAGTAATGAAGAGTTCAAGGAACAGAGCATATGGCTTCATTGTGATTTGCATTTGTCCATATACATAATATATATACAACTTCTCAAACACTAAAACTTTAAATCCAAAATTCAAGAACTCAACTGTTTCATGTCAATAGAGATCGCAACTTAAACCCGGCCCGACGAGGACCTGAACCCCCTACCCCGATTAGAATGGTATTCGAAAATTAATCCCCAACAATTTTTGGACCGGGGACGGTGATATGTTTTTTAGCCCCGCCCCAGCGCCGTTTTCCCCAAGCTGAAATTACATATATCAAACAACCCAAATTTTTAATTATTCTAAAAAATTTATACTAATATTATTTAATCACAATTAGGAAAATATACGATTTATTTTGTATTATTATATGTAATTTTGTAAAATAATATAATTATTAAGAATTTAGGGGTCAAAGTATAAATAAATAACTAAGTTAAGCTTATTAGGTTAGGGATAAACTTGAATTAATGATATATTAATGAGAATGCGACACGTGGCAACTTGGTGACTTGGTGGCCACGGCTCTCTCTCTATAAAATAGAGAATTTGCTGGGGTGAAAAAAAGAAAGGAAGGACAATGGAAAGAAATGAAGAAAACTGAAGAAAAAACAATGAAAGTTAGAAAGATTTTTGATAATGGAAAGAAATAATGAGGTATTAAAGTTAATGTGAGTTGTATTATACCTTGAGTTACCATAATATATTTTACGTATGTTTTGACTTACCATAATTTATTTTATGCAAGTTATATTTTATTAGTTATATTAATATAAGTTATGTTTTATAAAGATTTCAGCTACGTGGATTAATTTATGTACTCTATTTGTTAAAATGAAACCCATTGATATGTTTGTTTATATTTTAAAGAATATTTGATTATGACCTTATAAACATTTATGTTTTGTAAGTACCACTACGGGAGTCTCACGCCTTAGGGGACTTAAATAACCATTGGCTTCTATTTGGTCACCTTGTGGCCCTCTATTTGTCATGGATCCATTGACCTCTGTTCTGTGCAGAGATAAGCGCTACACTATTGTGGGAGCCACCTCTATAATCCGTACGAGCCACCTCTTGAATCCGTACCTCCGTATTGTTATAAATCCATTGACCCTCTGATTTCTGGTGTGGAGTAAAGTTCTATACGGAGCTAAGTGTTACATTGTTGTGGAAGCCACCTCTAGAGTTCGTACAAGCCACCTCTTGAATCCGTACCTCTGTTCTGACTGTCACTCCTGTGACCTCTGTTCTGTTCAGTTCGGCACCGTGGTTATGGTTATTTATTTACATAATCTCAGTTTTGTTACTTAAATGATTATTTGTTCGGACTAAATTATCTTAAATATTTTAGTACATAACTATCAATGGTTATTTTGTATCCCTTATACTCTTAGCATAATGTTTCTCACTCTGTCACGTGCTTATCACTGTTTAATAATTTCCAAGAAACAATGCAATTCATAAATAGTTTTTGGAAAGTCTTAGATGCGAGGCTGCAAAATAGATACACACAACATTTTTATGATATTTTTATATGTAAATATCGGCCTTTTTAGTCAATAAATTTGTAATAAAAATAAAAGCTCAAATGATTATTTTGGTACCATTACTTGAATATTATTTTCGCTCGCGTTTATTAATTTGTTTAAGAATTTGCCGGAGGTAACATTAGTTACTGGCCATCACGATGCTTAATCCTTGGGTACGGGGAGCGGGTCGTGACAATATATACCCCCTATATCTATTCATACATATACATCTAACCCTCCGAATCAGTGAGCAAAAAGAGCAGATAGAGATAAATACTATCGAATCAGTGAGAGAGAGAGATAGAGAGAGAGAGAACAAAAGCGAGGAGGAGAAGATCAGAGTAGCAGAGAGAGCAAAGAGAGAGAGAGAGAGAACAAAGGCGAGCAAAGAGCACACAGAGAGAGAGAGAGAGTACCGAACCACCGAATCACTCTCTCTTATCTCCCAGCAACCGTCGTTTCTTCTCCGCACTACCGCAGCGATCGTCGCCTCCTCCTCTTCTCCTCTCCACCACGGCAGATCTCTTTCTCTCCCTCTGTGCTCAGATCACTCTTCTTAGATCTCTCTTTGTGTGTGTGATGTTTATGATGTTGTTTGATGATGATGCTGTTGCTTATATCTCTCTTTCTACTTAGATCTCTCTCTATGTGTGATGTTGATGACGTTGTTGTTGATGTTTGATAATGATGTTGTTGCTGTTATTTTTTTGTTTTTTTTTGGGTTCGAGGAATTTTTGGGATCAGGAACACTCGATCCCCGTTAGGGGGCAGGGATCGGGACAGTGATAGGTTTCCCGTCGGGGATCGAGGCCGGGGACAAGGAAATTTTCATCATCGAGGATCGGAGACGGGGAGTGTGATCCCCGGCCCCGCCCCAGCCATTGTCATCCCTATATGTCAATGACAGTGGTTTTATATGAAAGCTCGAGGCTATGCATGACGATGCTTAGACTCTTGAGACCAAAACTTTGAGATGTGATAACTCACATGGAGGTACTAATTTGAGAAATAAATTCATTTTTTATGAGAGAATTTCAAAAAAGATCTTAATTAGTTATGTTTTTGTACGGTCCTAATTAATATATGTGCCAAATGTAGTTCAAACATATATTAAAAACTAATAAGAATTAAATTGTTCCAATGTTGTGGATTTCACGCCATGAGAGCTTCTTGGCCAATTCATGGAAAACAACATTGTATGTTAGTGACCTCGAATTATTTATGCTATTCTCATTTCGTTTTAGAAAGGGCTTTATAAAGATATTTATTGCAAGACGAATATATGTATGTTTATGTCACAAACAAACCAAGACAAATATATGTATGTCAATGTTAGAGACTTGATAGAAGTCAGCATAATCGATGATCGAGAACTGTTCCTTGATAGGCTATAGAAACCTAACAACAATCTTAAGGCTATTGTTGGCCGCGTGACCTTGCTCAAGCTTGTGCCTCATTGTTCCGAACGTACCTTTGGTCTTCATTAACACATTGTAAGTACCAGCAGAGTGTCATCTACATCCACATAAAAATCACATATATACTTTCATTCTCATAAATATATATAGTTGGATCATTATTATTTGATAGAAGATCGAGAGTATACGTGAGATGGAGCATAATCGGAGCACAATTCTTCTTAGCAATGAGGCCTCTGAGCTTCCTCTTAGCTTTGTCAATAGCCTTATGGTATTCCTTGCTCACAGTCGAGTAACACTTCCCCATATGGAATAGTTGTCGACGGTAGGGACGACAATTTGAACCCAGCCTCCGATCCATTCGTCTCCAATTATAATGATTTTTTTCTCGAAAAGTACACTCGACGGGCCGAGGATGGTATTTGAAAATGAATCCTTAATAATTTTTGGGGCGAGGATGGTGATATGTTTTTTAGTCCCGGCCTCGTCCCTGGCCCCGTTTTTTCCCAGCTGAAATTACATATATACCCCCTATATCTATTCATATATATATACATAACCCTCCGAATTAGTGAGCAAAAAGAGCAAAAAGAGAGAAACACTACCGAATCAACGAGAGAGAAAGAAAGGAAAGAGAGAGAGAGAGGGAGAGAGCAAAGGCAAGCAAAGAGTATAGAGAGAGAGAGAGTCTCGAACCACAAAATCACTCTCTCTTCTCTCCCAGAGACCGTCACTTCTTCTCTGCGCCACCGCAGGGACTGTCTTTTCTCTCCGCAGCGACTGTCACCTTCTCATCCTCTCATCTCCACCGCGGTAGATCTCTGTGTGTGTATGTGCGCTCATAGCTCTCTACTTAGAGCTCTCTTTGTGTATGATGTTGATGATGTTGTTTGATGATTATGTTGTTGCTCAGATCTCTCTCTCTACTCAGATCTCTCTCTGTGTGATGTTGATGATGTTGTTATTGATGTTTGATGATGATGTTGTCGCTGTTAAATATATATTTTTTTTGGGTCCTGGGAATTTTGGGATCGGGGAAACCCGATCCCTATTAGGAGGCGGGGATGGGGATGGAGATAGGTTTCCCGTTAGGGATCAGGGCTGAGGCCAGGGAGGGGATAATTTCCATCATCGGGGATAGGGGACGAGGTGTGTGATCCCCGACCCCGCCTCCGTCCGTTGCCATCCCTAGTCGACGATGGCGATGGAGGTGAAGTTCGTTGGAGAGAGAAGAGCAGAGAGGAAGAGAGGGACTGACTGATTTGATTTAAGAGAATTAAAATTCTATGTCATAAATGGGTGTCAAGATTGAGGGATTTTAGATATCACAAAATAATATTGTGAGTCTTTTCCATTACTAAAAATGGAATAGGGACCTTAGACTAATTTTCTCTAAAAATAAATATATATTTTAATAATAACAAAATTCATACAACTAATGAATTGTTGATAAAAAATTAACTAAGTATTATATGATTTAAATCTTTAAGAGATATTAGTATAATTATATTAAAAGTATGGAACTAAAAATATTTTTCTTATATTTGAAGAGAATTCAGGTAATTTACCATTTTATATAAGGTGAATTATACATCAGTGATAGCAGGAAAAAAAAATAAAAAAAAAATTATGATTTTAAATATTAATATTTATTATATATTTTTTGAATTTTTATTGATAAGTCCAATTTAGAAGTATTTTAACCCAAGAAGTCCATGAAGGAATTTTTTAACCCATTTAGTCCCATGTATGTATAGTTTTATTCCATAAAGTCCATTTATTGATTTACACTATTTTCTTGGACACTTATGCCCTTATATTTAATTTTGATACCCTTATAAATATTTTTTGAACGATTAGCAATTTAATGATGTGAACATTCATATTTTAAAATTCACATTGGGAGGAATGTAAAATTGGCCCGTGGGCGGCCCGAAACCCGGTCGCGAGCCGGGGCGGGCCCGGCCCGTTAACAATGTGAATATTCACATTGACATGTTAACATTCACATTAATAGGAGTGTAAAATTGGCCCCCGTCCCGTGGCGGCGCGAAACCCGTCCGCGGCCTATGGGCGGCCCGGGGCGGGTCCGGTCCGGTCCGTTGATAATGTGAATATTCACATTAACATGTTAAAATTCACATTGATAAGAGTATAAAATTGGGCCGCGGCCCATGGGCGGCCAAAAGCCCGCCCGTTGCCCGGGGCGGGCCCGGCCCGGCCTGTTGACAATGTGAATATTCACATTGACATGTTAAAATTCACATTAATAGGAGTGTAAA
>NW_021027363.1:437278-463489 GCF_004153795.1 Camellia sinensis | reverse complement strand
TTTTTTTAATTTTTACAAAAAAATATACAAAAAAATAAAAAATTAATGTAACTTAAAAATATAAAAAGATAAATAAGTGTATTTTTTTAGTATAACCCAAATATATAGTTTACAATAATACACTACTCCCATAAAAAAATACGACAATATAATATTATCATATTGCAATTATAAAATAACGAGGTTGGATTATTGGAGGAAGATAATCTAATAATGGTAGAAAATATTTTTTGATGAAAAATCATTTTGCACGGAATAACTTTCGTAAGCAATACTTTTAGTCGGTGGAGGTGGTGTCAGGTGACGTGTGATAGGGTGGTGGTGATGGTAGTGCCAGCCTGGGAAGGTGGTGATGTTTTAGTTTAATAAAAATTATTTTTTACTTATTAAAAGAAAAAACATTTTCTAGTAAACTTGTTTTTACGTTTTTGATTATACCAAATATCAGAAAAAATGCAACGCCCAAATAAGCGAGTGTAAGAGCACCAGCATCATTGCATTTTGTTCTTGGTATATTTCTACTATGGCCATGTTTGTTTGGGCGGACTGGATTAGCATTCCCATGACTAATAGTTCTAGGACTACGAATTCGTTGGATTATGTATCCTATCTTAACTAATAGTCAAGTTTAAAATAATTAGTTCGTACTTTAATTGTTTAACCAAATATCGGATTAATAATTTTATTAGACTATTAGTCTAATCCCAAGCTCATGTCCACCCAAACAAACATGGCTTAAATGTTCCTGAAAACAGGGCAATTTTAGTCAGGTTTGGATTCAGACCAAAAAAAAGTTGGGTTTGGACCCAAACAGTGGTTGTTTGGCTAGAATTTTTTGGCCAAAAAAAGTACAAAACGATAAAATATCACATTCAAATCATAATTATATTTTATTTTTTCTTTAACAAAAATTAAAAAAATCAAACCAAATAAACTTTTATTCCCAAATTAAAATAATCAAAAAGTCAACTAAAAAAATCAATTGTCAAACGGCAGACTGTTGGTGGATAACTTGACCTGTCAATTATAATAGACCGATTGTACCCATTAAATATAAATGATAAATTTTTATCGAATACACTCTAGATAATCTTTGCTCGCGTGAAAATACACCTATATATTAGTTAGATCAACAATGTAACGAATGCAAACATGTATTTGGTATTTCACTCACTCATATCTCTATCTCCCAATAATTCTCGAGGCTTTTGTGCTATGGAATTAGAGTGTTGCTCGATTTATCATAACACTTTCGTGATTCGTGAGTAGAAGAAAAAAAACAAATGCGTAAATCATTTCTTTTTTCTTTCTAAAAGAGAGAGAGCCATAAATGGGTATGTTTTTTCTTGATGTGAAGGCTTTGAGCTGTGGGATTAATATTGTTCGATTCATTATTTAATGCACTGTATGCTAGTAGGACGATATGAATATTTACATTGACGGTGTGAACATTCACATTAAGGGTATTTTGGTAATTATGTCACCCATAGGACTTATTGAAATATAAGAAAATAATGTGAACTAAATGGAACATAAGTAGATGAAAAGGGTATTTTGGTCTTCTTATCTCAAATTGGACCTAATGGAATAGTCAAAAAGAATATGGGTTGGATGGAATAAAGCTCTTAGAAAATGGATTTATCAAAAAAGTTCCCTATATTTTTTTGTAAATATTTGCTTACCACTGATATCTAACTCCCCCTTTTATATATTATTTTTTAAATTTTTATTATTTTAATTCATATAGTTTAGTTAGAGAAATCTTATCTAATGAATAAAATTTCTCGGATTTTGTCTAAATTAATAACAATAAATACTTAACCCAACAAAATAATAAATACTTAACACAACTTTACAAAATAATATTCATATTGTTTGGTTGTAAAATTATGTTATAAAATAAAATATTTGTCAAGGTATTTTTTGGAATTAAATATACAAATCATTGTACATTATCAAATTCTCTTATTCATTTTTACGACAACTTATATATATAAATATTGTTTGATGTAATTCATTAAAAAATAATAATTAATAATTCAAAAGAATAAAGCATTCCTAGTCATTTTTTTATAAATTAATTTTATTTATTTATTTAAATTATTTTTGTCAAATAAGACTATAATCAGAATTTATATTAAATAGTCTGACACAAATTTTAAAAATAAAAAAAAAATCTAAATTGTGTAAGTAAATTACACCAAATATTCCAATTGTCAACTAATGGAGAGATGTAAAGTTTAAGTTTAAAAATTGGAAAACATTGTGGTAGATACTCTTTAGAAGATGTGTACCATATGCACTTTATAACTAAAAAGAAAAAATACATACTTTTAATTTTCTGAGTCATAACTAAAAAATAAATAATATCATAACTAAACACAATAGAAGCTATAACTAAATAATTCAAGAGTCATAATTAAAACAATATCATAATTAAAAAATAAAATTAGTCATAATTAAAGAAAAAATGACATGACTAAAAGTACATATGATACACCATAGCTAAAAGTAAATACATATTCTTGAATATACAACTTACAACTTACTACTTACTTTCTATATGCATGAAACTTAAATTTGTTCTAGACATTTCAATGCTCAATGGACACGTGTGTGAGATATTAACTCGTGCTCTGATACCACTCTGTCACGACCCAAACCCGCCCCTACAGGTTTAGCATCGTAACCGGCCAGTAATTCTGAGATTACCGAAGGTCTCTGAGACATTTTAACATAATATTAGGGGCTAGCAAAAGCAAATAACAAATATACAACGTCCATTGAGCTGTGCAGACTCATATGAGACAGAAAAAATTAAAATTTTTATATACATAATTACACATCATTCTTACGTCATCATATAAATACAGATTAGACAAAAAAGGATTTAGCCTTATATCCAAAATAAACAAAGACTTGTTTAACCAACAAGAAAAAGAACTTGAACTTTATGTAATTAGCCATAACCACTAGACATATCCGGAACCTCCACGGAAGGCACATAGGTTGCCTAACAAAATAGAGTCCAGACAGAAGCTCTAGGCCTGGTCACGCAGCTGATCACCTATATACATAAATAATACAAGAAGTTGAAGCCTAGTGAATAATAACAGGGTAAAGAGTCTTAATGAATGATGTCCATCACAGAGTCAAAAATCAGAGTTTATACCAGAAACAGGTTCTTATCAGAAATAGAGTCATATGCATATTCAGGTTCCAAAAACAGATTCATATTCATTTTCATTTTTAGATTTTGCATATGATCATACGTGGTTCATCCATTAGCGCTAACAAATCCGATGACCCATAAAGGGACATTCTTAAAGGCATTCTGATGACCCATAAAGGGACCTGATGACCCATAAAAGGGACGGCCATAAAGGCATTTTGATGACCTATAAAGGGACCTGATGACCCGTAAATGGATTTGATGACCCGTAAAGGGACGACCATAAAGGCATTCTAATGACCCATAAAGGGACCTGATGACCCATGAAGGGACCTGATGACCCGTAAAAAGGACCTGATGACCCATAAAGGGACGGCCATAAAGGCATTCTAATGACCCATAAAGGGACGCATATCATATGATGCTAAGGATGCCACGAATGCATTTCAGAATCTTGGATAATCATTCATTCATTTCAAACATAGCGTAGCATTTCAAAAACCAATCATTTCATAATTTCAAACATAGCGTAGCATTTCAAAAACTAATCATTTCATATCATAATGTTCAGAAAATATTTAACATTGAACATAACTTTACAAAGTTATCACTCACAGTGTTCTGGTGCTTGATTCGTCCATGCGCTTGACCCTATATAATTCATAACACATTGGGTCATATTACAATTCACCTCATTCTTTAGCTTGTTTAACATTCTTAGGTTCATTTCATGTTCTTTAATTCATTTATAATGTTTAATGCATGCCTAAGAGAGCTTTGAAATGAAAGAGAACAACAAACGAAGAATAAAACATCTTTTCAAAATTTCTAAAACAGGGCCCTCCGCTCGAGCGGACCCATTTGTTCTGCAAAAGTACTAGTTACTTGCAAATTACGCTCGAGCGAGACTTCTGAAGCTCGAGCGAGGAGTCTGGCAAAACAAGGCACGCTCGAGCAGACAGGTCGAATTCTGGGTTTTTCTAGATTATGTTTGAGCTTTAACACTTGGTTCCAAGCAATGAAATCAATATCATAAGACTCATATTTCCACCATATAACTTCAAAGCTCATGCAAATTAATTCCCATATCGTTTTGAAATATACATGCATGTGAAATATAGGGTTCATTCTCAACTTAAAATAGTACAATTGATGATCAACTTCATGAAATTCAACATTACCATGCTTGCATGTGTCAAATAGCCCTCAATTCATAATGAAATGCATGTTTGTATTCAAATATGCAAACTCACGACAATCATTTATATGCATGTACACACAAATCTCAAATTCAACTCAATTCATGTTCTTCATTTCAAGCCCAATTCCAAATTCACAAATTCTAAAACTTGAATTGAGCTTTCAAAATAATTTCAAAACTTGGGTTCGTACATGGCTTGTCTAAAACATACAAACTCTTGAATAATCAAGAAAATATGATCCATTTTAAATCATTTACATCAAAACTCCTTTAATTATAAATTAGGCTTATTGTTCATAAACCCATAAATTTTCAAAGCTTAATTCTTATTTCATCAAAATATGAAATCAATTATTGGAAATCCATGATGCATGTAAATTTACATCTCATAGATATATCAAGGTTTCCGAACCCAAGCTCAATTGAAGAATTATAATTATTTCCATATTGATTAACCTTAACGGTGTTCACGAATTAATCCTTTAATTTCTTCAAATTGAACCTAAACTTAATACAACCTAACATAACTCAACACGATTCAAACACAACTTAATTCAACATAAGTCAACACTATTTGCACTTTAACATAATTCAAGATAAATTCTTGAATCCCATTTCAACATTCCATAACCAGATTTATGTCATCCATATCATTGACACATCTTGTCACGACCCGAACCCGTCCCTATGGGTTAAGGCTATAACCGGCCAGCAATCGTGTGATTACCTACGGCCTCAACCAAATAAGTCAAAACTCATCAAAGTAAAAGGGGCCAAACGGAAGCAATTTAAATCTTTCTCCGTAGAGCTGTGCTTATATGCACACCATAACATTTCAAACATTTATATGTTAATAACTCACACCAGAATATGTACTAATACAAAACACATAGCGATCCCGGGTTTACCCTTGTTGTATAGTGATCCGGACATGTGTCCGTGGATGTTGGTAGTTGTTTATTATCTTGTTTGCATCCTTAAACAGAGGACAAAAGGGCGAAGACAATCTCATGCGTGAGACTTTTGGGCTGACTCTTCAAAACTCTGACTGTTTCTCATAATTCACCGGGGCTGGTTTTGGACGTCCCTTGGCTCACCTACACGTACATGAATGAGCGTGAGTGAATGCCCAGCAAATAATATCAATTAAAAAAAGATACATAAGTAATTATTGAAACAGTTACAGCAATCGGCCTTTGGCCCAATCATTTGTGTTAATCGGCCTTCGGCCCAATCGTTTATGTCAGTCGGCCTTCGGCCCAATCTTTTATGTCAATCGGCCTTCGGCCCAATCATTTATGTCAATCGGTCTTCGGGCCAATCATTCATGTCAATCGGCCTTCGGCCGAATCATTTATATTAATCGGCCTTTGGCCCAATCATTCATGTCAGTCGGCCTTCGGCCCAATCTTTTATGTCAATCAGCCTTCAGCCCAATCATTTATGTCAATCGGCCTTCGGCCCAATCATTCATATCAATCGGCCTTCGACACAATCTTTTATGTCAATCGGCCTTCGGTCCAATCATTTATATCAATCGTTGTCCGCCATTCAAACTAATGAACTTAAATAACTTACATAAACAATAGGACAACAACATATTCCAGATATCTTATTAATATATTACTCACAGTGATCGGCTTGTGGATTTGCCCTGGAGCTCGGCTCTACACATTCCACGAACACAAAAGGGTCACTAACAATTTAATCCGTTCTAAATTCACATTTTCCTCTTTTAGGCTTTATTCTTATCTCTTTAACTCAATTATAATGCTTAATGCATGCCTAACAGTGTTTGCAAGTGAAGGAGAACGGAAAACGAAACACAGAATGCGAAAACAAAATTTCAGAAAATAGGGTCCCCGCTCGAGTGGACCCTTAAGGCCTGCAAAAGTACTGGTTGCATGAAAAATATGCTCGAGCGTGAAATAAGGCGCTCAAGCGGAAGGCCTGTCTATAAAGCTCCCCCGCTCGAGCGGACACTAAGTCTGCAAAAAGTATTGGGAGTACGTATTTCCCGCTCGAGCAGCCATTACCTCGCTCGAGCGGACATCAAAATTCTGGGTTTCCCAGATTGTGTTCTTGAGTTCAAATTCGACCTTTAAGCCAACAATTCTTGCATGCAATGGCTCAAATCTCAAATATAATCATATTAACATGGTATAAGCCCAAAATTACAACCCAATGAAGCTTGCTCGAGCGTGAAATAGGG
Source organism: Camellia sinensis (assembly GCF_004153795.1). NCBI lineage: Eukaryota > Viridiplantae > Streptophyta > Magnoliopsida > Ericales > Theaceae > Camellia > Camellia sinensis. The sequence continues at coordinate 456,904 of NW_021027363.1, read as the reverse complement.
CGCTCAAGCGGAAGGCCTGTCTATAAAGCTCCCCCGCTCGAGCGTGAAATACCCCGCTCGAGCGAACACTAAGTCTGCAAAAAGTATTGGGAGTACGTATTTCCCGCTCGAGCGGCCATTACCTCGCTCGAGCGGACATCAAAATTCTGGGTTTCCCAGATTGTGTTCTTGAGTTCAAATTCGACCTTTAAGCCAACAATTCTTGCATGCAATGGCTCAAATCTCAAATATAATCATATTAACATGGTATAAGCCCAAAATTACAACCCAATGAAGCTTAATTTCACAAATAAATCACATGCATGGCTCATTTTCCACCAAACTCATTACCAACATAACAATTTCATGCATTCAACACTTACATCTTTATAAATTTGTACATGCATGTGGTATACTACTCCCATTCCCAATTTATAAGATGAAGAGATGGTCAAGAACATGATCTTCAACTAAAAACTTACATGCATGAGTTCTAAGACTTCAAATTCGACAAAACCAACCCATTTCATGCTCTACATCATCACACAACTTTGAATACACAAGATTACACATTAAATTCATGAATTCAAGAATCAATGCTTATCTAGAAGCCCAATCTATGGTTAATTCTTGAACTAGACTTCAAATTCCCAAGCTTGAGTCAAAAATTACACAATTCTCTCCCTCTCTCTCTAACAGCCGACCTCTCTCTCTTTCTTAGAGTTTGATCAGCCCAAGTGAAGATACAAGAGGGAATGGGAGGTGTAGTGCTCTTACACAACAAATCTCACTAACCAAAATTACAAATATTAACAATTTGAGCACAAAGCCATTAAATAAATCAATTTAATCTGACCCGAATCAATTTTCAATTAAATTTCACCGTAGGCTCTAAAAATTACGCTAATCATAATGGCGCAATCAATTTCGGGTTCTGTGGCCGATAAGGCCTTCAATTTAATTTCCAAAGCAGATAATCAAATAGATATTCCTACGGTGAACAGATAGAAATTCAAAACCACATATTTTCACATAATGGTGCACACAATCATGTCAAAACACATAATCACATTCATATTAAGGACCAATTAACATATTACGGAACAGGGGTATCACACATCTTTTCCCCAAAATTTCATTTCATGTTATAGCATGATTTACATTATCCATAATAAAGGTTCAATCGCTAATTTTTAACATAATTTTCAAACATTTCCAAATTACAATTAAACTTGTATATATATAATTCAACCTCCCAATTTCATGATTTTACTTTCAATTTGGGCAAAATCATTAATTATTATCCTGACTCAACTTAGGGTTTTCAAGGAAAATCAAGACTTTCAAGAAAAATTGAAGCATCTCACACTACTTTTTTTTATTCCAATTTTTCCATTGATTAAACACCCAAGGTTCATAATCCATAATTTTAACCCAACAATTGAATCCTAACATTACAATTCCCATGATATAACACTATATGCTAAAAAATGTAGATTTTGCCTTTATATAATCAAAATATCACAAATCTATCCATTAATGCAAGTATTGAAGAAGAACTATGACTCCCACCTCAAGAATCAAGCAAATGAGCAAGCTTTGAGAAGAATCCTTCATGAATCCGAATTCTAATCAGTTGAAAATGTTGAACTTCAAGCCTTCTTCACTTTTTGGTGGAAGATCTTGATCAAAACTTAGAGGAATGGTAAGTATTTGGGATCAAAACCCTAGGGTTTTCAGACCTAGGGCAAGAGAGATGAAGAGAGGAGAGGAAAGTGTAATGAATGATCTAGAAAAGTCCCTTTAAACATGCTGAATTCGCGCGGTCCGCTCGAGCGTCTCTTTCTACGCTGGAGCGTACCCGCTTCCAGCATATATATGAAAACTTCGAATAGGTATAACTCTCTCATCCGGACTCCGTTTTAGGTCGTTCTTGTGTCCAAATTGAAGCTCCGGAAATAAGCTTTCCAATGGTTCTAGCCTCACATCCAAATTCAAAGTGTGGAAAAAGGAAAAGGGAAAAGAGTGACAGCTGTTCGTAGGAAAAATTATCTGAATTAAATTCTTGGTTTACTCCTACTTTACCATTATGTTACCACTTCGATCAATGCCCCAAAATAAAACAAGGAGGTTCCAAATATTAAATTAAGCTTATTATCATCATCAATTTTTGTTTCGTAAATCACCAAGGCCCTCAATTTCAAATCAAATCCCAAAATCCTTGTCGATAAATTTCATATTCAAATTGAATACCTCGCAAATAGATTTAATTCATAATAATCATAATTTCTCAAACCTTTTAACATGATTAAACATACAAATTCATATCGAACACATAAATCGCATGCGTAATTAAGTATATTACAGGTTGGGTTATTACAGGTAGATACTCTTCAGAAGGTGTGTACCATATGAACTTTATAACTAAAAATAAAAAATACATACTTTTAATTTCTGAGTCATAACTATAAAAAAAAATAATATCATAACTAAACACAATAGAAGCTATAACTAAATAATTCAAGAGTCATAATTAAAACAATATCATAATTAAGAAATAAAATTAGTCATAATTAAGAAAAAATGACATAATTAAAAGTACATATGATACACCATTTTTTCAAGGGATATATATTAGAATTTCTCTAAAAAATTATACTAAATGTTTTATAATTGTCAACACTTTAGAGAAGTTTCATGTAATTAGACATCAAATAAATAGATATAATTGATAAATATAATAGATTAATTTAAATGAAAAATTACATTATTAAATAAAGGGTTTATTACACTTTGTGTTCTAAACTATCGTCAAATTATTTATGTAGTTCATGAACCAGCGATTGAGTGTACTATGTCTTATGTCTCTAAATTATATAAATTAAAGTCTATTTAGGGGTGATTGGGTAAGTTGGTTAACAGTTTTTTTTTTTGGGTTTTTTTTATGTGAGAGGTGATGTGACTAAAAATGAGTTAAAAACTGACTTTTGACTTTTTTAGTTTGTTTCCAAGTAACCCCTTAGTTTCTACATATTTAATTTAAATCTATTTAGTATCTCAAAGGATTAAAACATAAAATATAAATCCATAAATATTATAAATTAGTAAAAGACGCTATTTAATTAAAGTTTTATTTAAATTTAAATTTTTATTTTTATTATATTTTTTAAATAACAATGTTTTGTAGCTCGAAAGTTTCCCCTCCGAATCTCCCAACTGCCCAAAACGCCGTCGTTTTGGGCAGTTTATTTATTTATTTCTCATTTTGTCTGAAACAGAGGGAGAGAGAGGGAGAAACAGAGGGAGAAAGAGAGAGGAGGAGAGGAAAGAAGGGAAACAGAGAGAGAGAGAGACGGCGATGGCGATAGCAGTGCGAGAGATGGTGACGGCGGTGTGAGCGACAGTGATGAAGGGTGCGACGGTGGATGCTCACCCTTGCGATTTCTGGCTCTGATGTGTTAACGATAAAGATGAAGATGATGTGTTGATGTCACGACCCAAACCTGCCCCTATAGGTTTAGCATCGTAACCGGCCAGTAATTCTTGGATTACCGAAGGCCTCTGAATAGATAAGCATATCATAAGGGGCTAGCGGAAGTAAATACATAAATATAGTTGTTCAATGAGCTGTGCTGACTTATATGAAACAGAATATTTAAAACTTTATATACATAGTCAAAAGTCAATCATACATTATACCCACACACATTGAAGTATCTGAAGTACAACCAACAGAATTACATAAAGTCATATATATACACAAGACTAACAGAGTTTGAACACAGAACACTTTGGGAACCTCCACGTGAGGCACAATGGCTAGCTGACAACAGAACATAAATCCAGACAAAAAGTCTTCAGACTTGAACTCCAGAATGCTCACTTATACATACATATATATATATATATATACAAACAGTGAGTTAAAGCCCAGCGAATAACATTAAGGTAAAGAGGTTAGTGAACGAAATTCGAACATATTATAAGCAGAAAACAGATCATAGCATAATCATTCTCATATCAGAACATAATAATGGTACATTCTATAGAACACATCATAAAACGTCTTCCGACTAGAGTAATCGGTTCCGGATACCGATTAAACATATATCACCACAATGAAGTGGCTAATGAGATCTCGTAAACTTGTATGTCATGGACCCGCATTTTCATGCCGTCCCCCCATGGCTTGGGACTATTTATGGATGCCATAATAGATTTCAAACTTGGGATGTTCGTTCACGTAAAATAGATATCATAACAGAAATCATAGTTTGTTACATTTCATTTGGAACATAATTTCATATAAACGTATCTTTACGATAACGTTACTCACAGTGGTTCTCGCAAACGGTTAACCAATCTTTAGACGTTGACCTACAATCACAAAAGTACATAACACAACATATCTCATTATTACACGTTCACATGGCCAACACAGCTTAACTTTTATTACGTTAGTTCTTGTTCATACTTAGAACATTGATTGAAACACACACACACTTCCAATCTCGGAACTTGGTACATTATTTTCTTAGTGTGTTTCTAATCCATAACCTCATTATCAAAGATTAATTTAGGCTTCGGAATGCCTAAGATGCAATGAGGATGCCAAAACATGAGTTGGAATACTTAGGCAAAATTTCTGAAAATAAGGTCCCCACTCGAGCGTAGACTCCCTCGCTCGAGCGGACATGCAAAATGAGAGGGGTTGCTCGAGCGAGACTTCCTTCGCTCGAGTGATCTACAAGCTAGGGAAAAAAGTACTGGTTGGTCTTAATCTACACTCGAGCTACAACTCTTACGCTCGAGCGGACATGCAAAATGTAAATGGTCGCTCGAGCGCACATTCCTTCACTCGAGCGATCTGTAAGCGACATGAAACTTCCGGGAGCTTGCAATTCACGCTCGAGCGGACTTTTGGTCGCTCGAGCGGAGTGCACGCACTCAGAGTGGTCGCTCAAGCGTGAACTCCCACGTTCGAGCGTGGATGCAAATTCTGGAATTTTCAGATTTGATCACCAAGCTCAAAACTCGAATTCAACCATCCAAAACACATCTTTTGGGTCCCAAAACTTGAGATAACATAGTAAACTTGTAAAACATGAAGAATTTAGGATCATTTCATAAAATAATGGCCCAAGGTTTTGCCAAAAACTCACATTCCATCTTGAGATTTAAGAAACAAAGCATGCATGTAAAATCTTTCAAACTCTTATCTTCAAATTTCATGAAACTAGTGAATTGAGCTCAAAGGCTCCATGCATGAGGGAAATCCTTTTCAAAACATGGATTTAAGCTTTAAAATATGATGAATTACACATGCATGTGCCAAATAACTCAGGGAGCTTGCAATTCACGCTCGAGCGGACTTTTGGTCGCTCGAGCGGAGTGCACGCACTCAGAGTGGTCGCTCGAGCGTGAACTCCCACGTTCGAGCGTGGATGCAAATTCTGGAATTTTCAGATTAGATCACCAAGCTCAAAACTCGAATTCAACCATCCAAAACACATCTTTTGGGTCCCAAAACTTGAGATAACATAGTAAACTTGTAAAACATGAAGAATTTAGGATCATTTCATAAAAATAATGGCTCAAGGTTTTGCCAAAAACTCACATTCCATCTTGAGATTTAAGAAACAAAGCATGCATGTAAAATCTTTCAAACTCTCATCTTCAAATTTCATGAAACTAGTGAATTGAGCTCAAAGGCTCCATGCATGAGGGAAATCCTTTTCAAAACATGGATTTAAGCTTTAAAATATGATGAATTACACATGCATGTGCCAAATAACTCATGATAACAACATAGATGCCCAAAATCAAACTTAACATGTCAAAACTCCATGTATTCATGCATGCATGTATGAATTGTAACTCAAATCTTTATCCTAGGCTCAATATTCACAATTAAACTCATAATCTTCGTGTTGATGATTTAGATTCATAAATTAGGGGTTGAATTCATACCTATAGTCTTGAATTAGCTAGGTACTTGCACAATCTTGGTGAATTCCTACAATTCCTTTTCAATCTCTTCTTCTTCTCTCTCTAGAATGCTCTCTCTCTCAAGTAAACTCTTAGATTTTTTCCACTAAAGGGAGATGAAGTAATTGAGTCCAAATGGGCTTATTAGGCTCAAATAAAGCTATGGTGCCAAAAATACAATAATTAGAACATTAGGCTAACCAAACACGACTTAATTAATCAGACTGAAACAATTTTTAATAAAATTAGCCTCAAGGTTCTAAAAATTCTAAATAACATATTGATGTAGTCAATTTCGGTTTCGGATGCCGATAAGGCTTTAAATTTACATATTAAAGCGGAAAATCCAAACAGATATTTCTACAGGCAACAGATAGAAAGCCAAATATCATGCAAAATACAGAATAAACACATATTTTATTTTAATCCTCTCATTAGCATCATTGATTACGGATTAGTGGCTAATTACAGATCGGGGTTATTACAGTTGATGATGGTGATGTTGTTGTTGTTGATTTATTTTAATTTATTTTATTTTCTAGTAGATCAAGATCTGAAGGGGGAAAAAAAATGTTAGCTGATGATGATGTGATGAAGAAGATGTTGTTGATGATGATGATGTTCTTCTTCTTCTCTCCTTCTTCTTCTTCCTCCTCCTCTACGTCTTCTTCTTCTTCAGACAAACGGAAAGGAAAAAAGGAAAAAAAAAAAAAAATCCCAAAACGACGTCATTTTGGGATTTCGAGTGATTCGGGGGCTTTCAATTCGAGTTACGTAGCGCGATTGTTTTTGAAAAGCGAGCATAAGGTATTTTTTATAATATTTAATTAATTGTTTTGAAGTTTTTCGTTAAGTTTTTTTTTATAATTTAATTAATATATTATTTTATTATTAATTAGGTAGGGTATTGTATTAATTTATAATATTTACAAGCATATATTTTATTTTTATAATTATTTTAGGGATTACATAGGTTTAAATTAAGGGGCCATTTGGAAACATGCCGAAAATGTCAAGTTTTTAATCAATTTTAAATCACATCATCTATTACATTAAAAAAAAAAAAAGTCAAAAAAGTAAGAAAGTTAACTTCTAACCATTTTTTCGACACACCCCTAAATACTTTAAGAATTTAATAAATTCAAACAATAATTTAGAAATTAAAGAGACTTTAATTTATTTACTTTAGGGACTAAAGGGTGTTTTGGTAAGATGGTTAAAAATTGTTTTTTGATTTTTTTTGACTTTTTATGAGAAAGGAAAGTGGGTTAAAAACTGAGAAGTGACTTTTTACTCACTTTTCAAAATAAGCCCGAGTGAATTAAATCAATAGTTCAAAATCTAAGTAGATAATTTGACAATATGGGTGTTTGAGAAGTGAGTTTTTATGTATGTTTTTTTAATTGTAGGATATTATTGGAGAAATTTTTTTTTGTGTTTGGGAAGTTAGTTGGGTTTTTTTGTGATTGGATGTGATATTTGTAAGAGAAAAAATGAAATAATTATTGGATTGGATGTGATATTTTGTTTGTATTTATTTTTTTTAGTTTTGTAAAACTTTTTGTCTTGTAATGGAAAAAATAAAAAAAAATTCCAAACCCAAGTTCCCAAACACCACCAATAGTTTAAGTACATATTTTAATTAAAAAATCATTATAAATTATCATATTAATTTTTTTTATTTTTTTGTATTTTTTTTTTTATAAAAAGTTTGAAAATTATTAAAATATTTGCAAACCAGACTTAGGGTTGGTTTGGAAAGTGGGTTGTCTTTTTGATTTTTTGGTTTTTTTAGCTATTCTAGCCTAGGCTAAAAAGCTTGGTTTGGAAAGGATTTTTTAGCTTTTTAGTTTTTTTTGACTTTTTTGTGAGAGAAGAGTGTAATGATTATGGGTTAGATGTGATGTTTTGTTTATTGTGACTAAAATATCTTATTTTGTCTTTTGTGACTATTTTAACCACAAATCATCTTTCCAAATGGACCCTTAAGGCCAAGTTTGGCAATTGCAAAATAATTTATTTTTTTATCTTTTTTTTCCACATCATTTCTCTACTTTTCTGTATATTTTTTCGTAAAAAAATAAAAAATTATACTTATTTAAATCACCTCAAACAATCCCTAAAAATAAAAAATATAATTAAGGGATTGTTTGGAATGACCTAAATAAATGTATTTTGTCTTTTTATACAAAGATATGCAAAAAAATAAAAAAATAATATAAAAAAAAAAAATAAAAAGGTAAATTATTTTCGTATCGTCAAACTTGGCCTAACTCTTATATAACTACTCTACGGTTGTGTCTGGTGGTGATTCGATAGATCTAGGTAGGCTTAGATGCCTGCTAGAGCTAGATGGGGTGCGATAATCAAGATGGAATATTGGGTTAGATATCAGTTATAGACTTATTTTGGGTAGATCGTAAAAAGTAATTTTTTTGCTTTTAATTAAATGTTTAGTTTTTTTAGACAAATGATTTAGGAAATTAGTAAAAAGTGACTTTTGACTTTTTTTATTAATGTTTGTTTATGATGTCAAATCATAATAAAATGACTAAACTACCCCCATTTATTTAAAATATTTACAACTTCACCTATGTAACATATTTTGATCCATAAGGGTAAAATTGTAATTTCATCGTTAGCTCAAAACCAACTTTCCAAATGAAAAAAAAGATAAGAAAGCCAACTTTTGGCTTTTGCTACAAATCAAAAAAAGTGACTAAAAACAAACTTCCCAAAATAGTCCATAAAAACGAAAAATGTTATAAATTTTAAATAAATTATTAAACATTTTATCAAAGGATACAGGATATCATACATTTAATTTGTATAAATTTTACATCAATACAATAAATTTAGTAAATCATTTGAGATCCGGGCATAAAACATGTTATAAATTTTAAATAAATTATTAAATATTTTATCAAAAAATATAGGATAACACATATAATTTGTATAAATTTTACATCTATACAATAAATTTAATAAAATATTTAATAAATTAATTAAAATATTTAATAAATCATTTGAGATCTGAGCATAACTCTATAGAAAATCGCCTGACTTCACACAGGAAAAAATCAGATCAATCAAGGGATATTTGGTTAATTTTTTACTAGCTTATTACCCGTGCTATGCACGGGATAAATATAAATATTTATATTTGTGTTTAAATTTTTTTTAATATATAAATTATGTTTTTAAAGATTTTTTATAGAAATAATTTAACAATCTAAGGTTTAAAGAATTTTTTTTATACTTATACTTAATGCATTAAAGTGTTATTATAAGGATAAGGCTTGGGGGTTATGAGAAATTAATAAATGTTAAGGTTTTTTTTTTTAAATCAAAAAATCAAAAAAATTTAGATTGAGATATTGGAACTCTCACAAAATTTGTGGGTTAGAGATAGATATAAATAAATAAATAGATATAGATATAGATATTTATATTTGTTTTAAATTTTTTTTAATATACAAATTATTTGTTTTGAAAAAGATACTGCAATAATTATCAGAATAGTCAAAAAATCAAGTGAATTGAGAGAAATTAATGAATGCTGAAGTTAATTTTTTTTTAAAAAAATAAAAAATAAAAAAATTAAGATTGACATATTAAACCGGTCTTAAGGGTTTTTACTTAATATATAGTGTTGATTTTTTATTGTTTCTTCCTTGCCACATGAGATTCAACTTCGTTGGGATTAGAACCAACTGTAACCCCACTTCGCTGACTACACCTAGGCTCACCAAAAATGGCGGGAAAATGTTGACCCTCAGTTCTTTTGTACTCGGAACCCTATGAAAGACCCTAGAATTTCCCATCAACATCTGATGAATCGCTCATGCTTATAGTCTCCAATCTCCGTGCATTCCACCGTAGCTCCGTCCTTTCAACCCTATTCGTCGTCCCGAAAAACCCTAGGTTCATAATCCGATTGGAGTTTTCTTCAATGGCATCATCGAAGGTCGTAGCGGAGTATGCGAAGTCGGGTCGTTCTTCATGCAAGAAATGCTCGAAGAAGATCGACGCGAATGCTTTGAGGTTGGGTTCAGTGAGCAGAGACGAGCGAGGGTTCGACATGACCAAATGGCACCACTTGAACTGCTTTCCCATGAAATCGGAGTCGATTGCCTCACCAGAGGCGATCAAAGGGTTCTCTTCGCTGAAGGTTGGTTCGATTGGTTATGCTAATTCACTGTTTCATTTTAGAGTTTATTTCCGCTTTTTAATTTTTTTTTTTTTTTTTTTTTTTTTTGGGTGTGATTTTACAGAGTGGTGATCAGGAAAATTTGAAGAAATTGCTTGATGAAAGTGCTCTCTCTACAGAAAAGGTAGGTGATGAAATTCTAGCCCTAGTTGGTTGGATAACTGAAACTCTAACTTGGTTGAGGAACAAAAAGTAATGCAGGTGCCTATGGTTGATACATTGCTGCTAGATAGATACCATGCCATAACTGGGTAGTTAGGATTTACTATAAACCTAGTTGGTGTCCAGGTGACAGATGTTTTACTTTTTTAACCATCTTCTAGGTTATACCAGTTAATGTAATATGAGATTCTATGGCGGAGATAGAGAAATATATCTCTTGATTAAAAGAAAAATGAATTTTCTTGAATTTTACTCCCAATTTGTTTATCAACTTTATCCTTGAAAAAGAAAAATAGGAAATTGAGAATTTGAACCTAAATTCGGCTAATATCTATGCTTGTAACTTGCCAATTTAAGTGTTAACGATTGTAATTTCTTCATTGTTCACTTGCTGATCTAAATTTCAAGAGTGTGCATAAATCTTGTTGTTCTTTTGCTGTCCTCGTGTATATTGTTTTTGGTAAGTATTGAAAACAGTAACTTGGAAAGCTTTCAACCATGTTGTCGGTGAAGTCCTTTAGTTGTGTAATTACTAATTAGCGCTGATTATGTTCTACCATATGCTACTAGGGGGCTTGAAGACCTATTTATCTAAAAATCACACCATTTGGATTCTAAATCTAATAGCTTTGCTGCCTATCTTTTAAGGCAACTACTTCTAAACTACTGGCTACAATTTTGAATTTATGGCCTAGAATGAGAAATGTTTTATGTTGCCCATACAAAATTTGATGACAGTTGCAAAAGAAGAAAATAAGAAAGAAAAAAAAGTGATTGCAGACTTTTTTAAGATTGTGATGTTGAGCAGAGTTAAAGGAGAGCGTTAAGGAGTTTTAAAGATTTTGTTGAACTAGTTGTATACTAAACAACATTGTTTTAAGGGTTTTTGTTTTTATTTTTTTGGTGGCATGAAATAAATGTGTGATTGGTCTTTAGGAGGGATCCAACCCAAAAGATCAATGTATAGGAAGTGTGGGATTAATGCTTATATGGTTGTTACTTGTATAAACATTCCCAGAGATGCTATGCGACTGATGTCTTAAGTATAATTTATATTATATTGCATTATGCTAAAGGTTAGGTGTAGGGGTGCTCGTGGATCGGTTTTGACTGTTTGGTTTGCGGTTTGGACTTGCCCGCATGTCTACGGTTTGGAGAAAATTAAACTTGCAACCGCTCGCAGTGCGGATTGCAGTTGTGCGGATAGGGTTTGCGGATATGCGGGTAATTGTGGACGGGTTGTGGATTAGGCTTTTCCTTTCAAATTTTATTGTTGGGCTTGTTTTTTTTTTTTCCATTTTTTAAATATTCTTTTTGGGTCTTTCCCCCAATTTTTTAAATATTATTTTGGACTATAAAATCACATATTTCTTATCATGAAATCATTATTTTTCAAATGATTTATCCCAAATAAATTACAACCTATTTATCCAATTTACGTGCAGAAGGAAACAAATCATAAACACAGGCTAGGATTAGTCAATTGACTGACATTCACTTTGCAAAAAAATATAAGCTAAACAATGTATGCAAATGCGGGTAAAATCCGCAACCCGCAAAATAGGAAAATCTTAACCTGCATCCAACCCTAACGATTATGCGAAACCCGCCCAAATAGGTGTGGGCGGTTCAGATTGGGCGTTTTTCGCGGGTCAGATAACCTTATGTCCAACCCTAGTTATGTGTGTATCCAATCTTTCCCCTCGTAAACATACATTAATGTGTACTAATTGTGTTTTTTTTTAATTTTTTTTTATTATTATAAATATACAACTGTATTATGTATTCATTGTGTATTTTATTAGAATATATAACAAAATATTGCTACATTTTAGGTTGCCATGGGAGATGAAGATGCTATTGAAGGAAGCAAAGAGAGAATTTCTAAGCAACCGAGGGTGAAGAAATCGGTCAATACCAAGCTCTTCACTATAAAGTTATTTGTCTATGATCATGACTTACATTTCTCCGTTAACAGGTTCATAAAACAGATGAAGGTGAAAATGATGACCTGGAAGATAAGAGTTCAAAGAAAACAAAGGTATGTGGATGCATTTGTGTGGTGGCTTAGTATTCTGATGACAACTCTTTAAGTCTTCTAGTTGATAGATTTGTTTTTGTGATATGCAATGTCTAAGTCTAGGATAATCCTACCTAAAATTCATGGAAGTTTATATATTTATTTGCTCTGTGGAGAAAGCCACCTTAGCTGTTGGGTGGTTTGGCTTTGGACCCCTTTTCTTTGTTTTTGTTTTTTTCAAATGTTTTGGATCTTTACCCATTCATTTGGTAATTTTACAAATAAATATTGAAAGGGGATAATGTGGACATTGAAGTGTGATCCTTTGGAAACACCCAAATGGAAAACAAGCTGCAAAAGAACAAAGCGCCAAAGCTCCCAAGCTTCTTGTTCACACAGAAGTCAAACGAACTAGTAATGAGTTCCAATACAACCATTTTTATTGAATATGAGGAAACTGTTGATCGCATTAACAAGAACCTCATAATATTGACAAAAATTACTCTTAATAGTTATCATATCCTTATGTGTCATGTTGTGAACATCTTCTTCTTGATCTTGAACGTGGTGGTAACAGTGGGTTGTCATTGGTGATGTGGAAAAATTCTGGGCCCTCTAGGAATAATGGTGGAGAGAGAGAGAGAAAGAGGATGGCTCAGTTGGACCATTACTCTTGGGAGTCATACTAAGGAGCTGCAATGGGTTATCTGTGATATGCCTTGCGAGGTGACACATGGTTTGGTCAAAGTCAGTCTTCTTGTAGAGGCCTCTTTCTCATGTCTAAGGCTTTTCAAAGTAGATCCACCCAAGAGGGTGGGACAAACAACTTTGATGATCTGGGAGGTTATGTTATGTCATGCCTTAGGACTTGAACTCCTGAATCCTGGTATAATTGGTTAACATGTTGCACTGTTAGTTAACAGGACCGTCTATAAAAAAGCAGCTGACCTAATAATAGTTTAGCTTTTAGTGAAATGTTATTGTTCCTATAACATAGCCTTGTCGTATTTACAGTTATATTCTCAATGTTCTTAGTGTACCTTTTTACTGTGAAGTATAATCATTTAATTAATTTATTTTGCATTAAATTGCACCTAGTTGTCTACACCTACTGAAGTAGCTGAGCCAAACATATCCTTTTCAATTTCTGATACCAAGGATAAGTATAAGGTATGATCTATCCTGGAACATTTTTGTATTTCTAATCTCTATATAGGATCCCATGTATTGGCAGTTTTTCTTTTCCTTTTTCTATCACAGTAAAATTCTAAAGCAGTAGTACTACATTGGTGCAATTTTTTTTTCATAGAAATTTTGACTTGGTCATGTATATTTACATCTTACCAAGATTTTTTCTTGTTTTTATTCAATTATTTTCTGATTCAGGATGCGACATTATTACCAAAGTGGAAGGCATTTCAGACAGTCATATTTCTTGAACGGGTGAGATGGATGGATTATTAACGAATGGTTTTTTAAGCTGCAGGTTGTTACTAGATAAGTCAAGAATAAGGTTTAGAAGTGCTATTTGTTTGCAAAGAACTCTAGTTTTGGTTTGATCGCATAATCATTTGGGCAAAAAAGGTAGTCAGGAAACCCTGTGTGTGATTCTTTCTGTCACATGTTATGTATTGTACCAAAGGTCACAAACAATATCATACCTTTATGCTTATGGGAAAGAACTTTGATGAGAATACATTTTCTTTAGTGTTGGCCTTCTTTTTGAACCTCTATTTCAAGTTTTGCGTCCTGATTGATTTTGGTGACTACTCAATTGACACGTTGATGACATTCACATTGGTAATGTTCTGCATTGACAACGGATCTGAAGTTGGTTGCATGTTGTTGATTTGTTTACTTTTCATAGGACGATGGCCTTCGTGATTCAGAAAAAATTGCTGCATTTGATTTTGATGGGTGTCTTGTGAATACGTCTGTGAAAAGGTATGATTATTTATAATGATAAATGAGTTACTCTGAAATTTTATAAATTTAAATTGTGGCAACGCATACTTTAAAAAGTAGGCTTTAGTATTAGATGATACTCTGACATGCCATGTATTGCTTATTCTAGTAAGTATAATTGAACCAAGTAAAGCAAAAAGATTAATTAAAGTATCCATTGAGAAAATAAACAATTGGTATTTTGGACTGATTCTTATTTGAATTGGATTATCAATAATTTGTTTGAATGAATTAATTTAAGGACTTATATTGACAGTTGTGGAGAAGTAGTTTGGAAATACTCTAAGGTCCTGTAAGACGTTCTTGATCCTCTGATTGCCACCTGAAAAAGGATTAACACTCTGGTTGGGAGTGCCGGAATTAGCACTCCGACGGACAAGTTAGTATATGCTCTCAAGTTTGCTTCTATCTCAAGTTATTTAATCTATTCTCACATACCTTTCTTTGGTTGATATTCCTCTTATTTATACTAATATCTGGTCCCAGAGGTCGGGCCCACTCTTAATCCAGTGCATGATTGCTCATTCGGCCTTTCTGTCGTATGCCAATTCCTACTTGGCTCCTTGTATGGCCGATTTAAATATTTGGCTTCAGGACCCCTTTGGACAGAGCCGACTTGTCTTTGTCTTGATTTTCCTTCAAATGAATTTGGCTTTTCTTAGTATATAATTATTCGGCCCCCACAATTGCCCCCCAAACATCTAACTAACACCAATTAGTCGGCATGTTTGGTTTTAAACCTAGAAAGTCAAAAATGCGGCGCTTGCACTCCTTCTAATATTGAAGCGTCAGAATGTCCACGCTTTAGAAATCATTATAATTTCCCGCCCCTTCGTACGCGTCGTTCATTTAATGCGATTTGAAATCGTGTTGTCCCTTCGAATGTATTTTTTTTGAATACGCAAGGCTTCTTGGTTGCCTCTCAACATCTCTTTTTCATTTCACGACCTCTGCAACTTCTATCCGTTCCCCATTGTCCTCCTGCTCCTTATAAGTTCTTCTCTTCTTCATTCCAACTCCTATTTCCTTGTTTGTTTTTAGTTTAGAGTACTTTCTATTCTGGCTCGGATGGCGAAACATTTGAAAGCCCTTCTTTCTGCGGATTGTGTTTCCGCTTTTCGATGCCATTTTTTTATCCTTGACGACGTCCATTTGTCACTCGTGATAGAGAGCGTAGTTAACATGGAGAGGACTGATGCGAGTACGATCATCTTTCCTCTTTTGTCAATCACTGAGGGAGGCCGTTTTTCCCTTCACTTGTTTTTGAGGGCTGTCCTTTGCTATTGGGATCTACTCCTTTCTCAACCTAACGTAAACTTTTACCGAATTATAATGGAAATAGTAGAATTAAACCGCCGACTTAGGCTTAATCTTGGAATTCCTGCTATTCGGCATTGTTATGCTTTGGCCAAATCCTCTGGTCAGCAGGGACGCTACTTTTTTAGGGCTAAGGACACAAACCATCATTTAGTGACTATGCTTGCCAGCTCTGGCAAGCGTGTTGATGATGTCATGGTCGTTGTCCGAGGCAACTGAGAATTCAGTGAGGGTAAAGATCATCTAGATCTTGTGCCTAGATAAAAAGGCGAACCAGGTGGCCGTGTAGTCTTATTTTTCCACGCATTTCTTATACGTTCATTCGGCTCAAAGCTAAATGTTTGGCCAATTGAGGTAATGTATTATCATTCGGCTATATAATCAGATGGCGATTATAGTGATGCCCTTGCCTCATTTGGGCATACCGTTACAACGCCGAATAACATGTGTCCCTTATAGGTTGCAATTTGTGAATAAAATATTCGGCTCAAAGCTAAACGTCTGGCCAAATGAGGTAATGTGTTATCATTCAAATATATCATCAGGTGCGGATTATAGTGATGCCCTTGCCTCATTTGGGCATACCGTTATAACGTCGAAAATCCCATGTACTAATCGTTTCAGTTTGTGCAGGTAACGATTTGAAGAAAGTACTTTGCTTTGGTCGACGACGTTGTGCTTCAACAAGTCAAAACCGCGCTAGAATTTTTTGGCCGTCCCAACCTTCAAAAACAAGGGCGGACCGCCCATATACTGTTGCGATACGAACCTACATACGCCACTTTTTTGGCTGCGGATCACATTCCGATTCCGAAGGGCAAACAACAGCTCACGGCACTCATTTTCCTGAACTATAAGAACCTTAGGGAAATTGGTGTTAGAGATTCGGATTTGGAGCAAGGTGAAGTCCGTGATCCGATCGCCAAACCAAACGAGGCCGATTTGTAGGAAGTCAACGCGGCTCTCAACTTGGCTTTTGAGGAAGTCGGCATTAACTCTATGTTCATTTCAGGCCGGGTTGACATATTGTTGGAAGACGATATTTTCACCAATTTAGATCTTCCCGGCACGGATCCTGAAAACATGGCCAGGGAGTCGCTTTCACAGATGGCCAGAAGAAAGAACGTCGAGAAGATTGGCGGCTCGAAGAAGGGTTGAGGTTGCTAGGCCTGAGCCCCCACCGCCTATTCAGACTGGTTCTCTTTCTCTGGCTCCAGTTGAGGTTAAAACTTCTCCAGCTCTTGTTGAAGAAACGGAGCAAGTTATTGTGGATAAGTCGGCCATTGAGCAATCGGACAATCGATTGGTCGAACAAAGGGGGAAAAAATGCCCCGCTGAGGTTAGAGCCGATTCCTTAAAAGACTAGTCGATAAACGGCCACGTATGGACGAACTGCAGGATATAATGGCGTCGTTTATTATCTAACCTAAAATAAAGAACACGCCGATTTCGGCTGACGCATCGGCTTTAAAGGACCCCATTGTGGCCCTAAGTGTGTCCTCGTCGATATCCTTGCCGGGGTAGATAGGGTTGCGTTCTGTGTAGAGCCGAACGTGGTGTTGATAGCGCTAGCTTGCTCAGTCGGCGGTATTGGTATGTACTTCACGTATATTATTTTATTTTATTTTTTGTTAAATAATGCCGATTAACTTCCGTGTGCTTTTCTTCAGACGGCGGGCAAGATCGCAGAGATCAGTTAGCGTCATTATGACGCCGGTGAGCAAATCGGCTTACTTCAAGCCAAAATTGAAACCGAAAAGGGCAAGGCTAAATAGACATTGGCCAAACTGGTGGTGACATCTCTCAGGGCCGACTTTGAAGCCAAGAAGGCAGTGGAAAAGCGAGTAAGGGGCCAATGCCGAGGAAGAGAAGGCTAAACGCTCAAATCTTCTCAAGATAGCCGCCGAGGATAGAGCGAAAGTTAGTGAAAAAGCGCTAAAGTTAGCCAAGGAAGCGATTGTGAAGCTGGAGGCCGATTTGGAAGAATCGAAGAAAGCGAAAGAAATTGTCGACTCTGAGGTTTCCAAGGCGTTAAATGGCGGCGAGAATGCTGCCTTGGAGAAATATGTGGAGGAAGTATCCAAATTTGAGAATCGGGGATTCAAACATGGCTGGCTCAAAGTTCTGGTGGCCGCTTATTTGGTATTGGAGCAACTAATTCCATATAAGCAGCTAGAGGTTGAGCCGTTGGGGTCTGACCCTGAGGAATAAGTAGTTGTGTAATTTTGCTTTTTGATTAGTATTTTCTTGTATGTAATTTTTTTTGTAGATTTTTGTAAGGCAATTTTCATGAGTAAAATGATGGCTGATTGTACTCAATTTGTTAATAAAAATCGTCTTTTTGCCTATTTTCTGTGTGCTAATTTGAGAGTGCAATAGTTATCAAATTGTATGCCGAGCTAAATAGTTAGAACTAATTTAAGTGTCAAAATAAAATGCAGCTCAATACGGTTATAAAATTGTATACATTTCTTGGCTAGTTTGTTAGCAAGGAGAAGTTAACGCCGAATAACCTGTGCAGTGCAATAGTTATCAAATTGCATGCCGAGCTAAATAGTTAGAACTAATTTAAGTGTCAAAATAAAATGCAGCTCAATACGGTTATAAAATTGTATACATTTCTTGGCTAGTTTGTTAGCAAGGAGAAGTTAACGCCGAATAACCTGTGCAGTGCAATAGTTATCAAATTGCATGCCGAGCTAAATAGTTAGAACTAATTTGAGCGTCAAAATAAAATGTAGCTCAATACGGCTATAAAATTGTATACATTTCTTGGCTAGTTTGTTAGCAAGGACAAGTTAACGCCGAATAACCTGTGCAGTGCAATAGTTATCAAATTGCATGCCGAGCTAAATAGTTAGAACTAATTTGAGCGTCAAAATAAAATGTAGCTCAATACGGCTATAAAATTGTATACATTTCTTGGCTAGTTTGTTAGCAAGGACAAGTTAACGCCGAATAACCTGTGCAGTGCAATAGTTATCAAATTGCATGCCGAGCTAAATAGTTAGAACTAATTTGAGCGTCAAAATAAAATGTAGCTCAATACGGCTATAAAATTGTATACATTTCTTGGCTAGTTTGTTAGCAAGGACAAGTTAACGCCGAATAACCTGTGTACCTTGCAAGTTGCGACTTGTGAATAAAATATTCGGCTCAAAGCTAAACGTTTGGCCAAATGAGGTAATGTATTTTCATTCGGCTATATCATCAGATGCCGATTATAGTGATGCCCTTTTTAATAGAAATTGCTTTTTAGAGTTCAAATAATACGATGAATTATTTTATATTTTTAAAAAAATACAAAATTTTCACTCCATGGGTAGCACAGGTTTGTTGCTAGTTTGTTTGTTTGTTTTTTTTTCCCTCCTTAAGCCAAATTACCTTTTTGGACAAATATAAAATTCTCAATACACCCATTCTCCCCATCGGCAGCCGCTACCCTTGCCCTCTGTCGTCATCGCTGTAAACTACCTTCCTTGATTGCCTTATCATTGCCTCCACCTTTTTTTTTCTAGATCAGTCGCCTCGTTGTTGCCGCCACCCGTTTTCCAACTTCATTGTTGCCTTACCAGCCTCCGACCACCATTAGCGAACCCCAACCACCATTACTCCTACCTAACCTATCCAATTGACTTGAAACCGTACAGGATGTAATAGATGGTTGGGCATATGAACAGGGCCGGCCTATTTATTGTCGGGGCCTAAGGCGAATTTCAGAAATTGAGGCCCTTCTATATTGAAAAAAAATTTATGAACAAAACGTTAAGTTACAATTTTTTTATTTGTTTGTAACTATAAAAAAATTTACTTACACATATAATCATTAAAGTTATAAATAAAACAATTTAATAAAGCAAAATTAGAACAAAAAAATTAAGAAAAAATTATTCAATTAAAATTGATAAAGATCTAGGTAAAAAAATTTGAGCAAAATTATTTATTCCACTAAAATCTAATAGATAAAGAAGGTAAAAATAAAAAA